>CM076582.1:449392115-449992115 GCA_034641835.2 Pinus albicaulis | reverse complement strand
CAGTCATGGTTGGTACAGCTGGCCACTGGAACTAAGAGAAAGGTAACACATAAACTGCCCCGAACAGCAATCAAATTAAATGATTTTCAAACAGAAGTAAATTTGAACATTCTGCCTTTAGGTTCATATGACCTATTGATAGGAATGGAATGGCTGGAAAAGAAGAAAGCTTTGATGAACTGCTGGGATAAGACTTTGCATTGTGTAGATGAGGAAGGGAAACCTTTTATTCTAAAAGGAAAACCAAAACCTATCTCGGTAAGACAAATTTCAGCATTGCAATTAAAAAGAACAACTAGAAAAGGATATCAAGTCTATGCTGTACATGTGGAAGAAATAGAACAGAAAACTGAAGAAAGCTTGTTGGATGTATTACCGGTGATAAGAGAATTTAAGGAAGTTTTTCCAGATGAAATTCCTCATCTTCCCCCCAAAAGAGAGATTGATTTTTCAATCGATCTAGTGCAGGGAGCAGTATCTGTTTCCCGAGCCCCCTATCGAATGAGCCCCCCTGAACTTATGGAGCTGAAAATGCAATTGCAAGAATTGTTAGATAAAGGTTATATTAGACCGAGTGTGTCCCCTTGGGGAGCTCCTGTGTTGTTCGTAAAAAAGAAAGATGGAACTTTAGGATGTGCATTGATTATCGCCAACTGAACAAGTTGACCATTAAAAATAGATACCCTTTACCTAGAATTGATGATCTTTTTGATCAAGTGAGAGGAGCTTCAGTATTTTCGAAGATTGACTTAAGAACTGGTTATCACTAGCTCAGAATCAAGGAAGAAGACATCAGCAAAACAAATTTTCGAACCAGGTATGGTCACTACGAATTTGTAGTCCTACCTTTTGGTTTGACAAATGCCCCCACCACATTTATGTGCCTGATGAACAGTGTGTTAAATAAATACTTGGATAAATTTGTTCTTGTGTTCATAGATGATATTTTAGTCTACTCAAAAAGTGAGGAGGAACATAAAGAACACTTGAGGATAGTATTGCAAACTCTGAAGGAAAACCAGCTATATGCCAAGTTTAGCAAATGTGAATTTTATAAAGATAAGATCCAATACTTGGGGCATATTATTTCCGAACAAGGTCTTGCTGTTGACCCTGAAAAGATAAAGGCTATAAAAGAATTGCCTGTACCAACTGATGTTTCAGTAGTGAGATCATTCATGGGGATTGCAGGCTATTATTGCAGATTTGTGGAGAGGTTTTCTGCCATAGCACATCCCATAACATCATTACAAAGGAAGGGTGTCAAATTTGAGTGGACCGAAAAATGTCAAAATAGTTTTGACCAATTAAAACTAAAACTTACTACAGCCCCTATACTGAAGATTGCAGATCCTGATAAAGAATTTGTTGTATGCACAGATGCCTGTAGAGAGGGGTTGGGAGGAGTTCTTTTGCAGGAAAATTCAGTTATTGCCTACGAGTATAGGAAAATGAAGATACATGAACAAAAATATAGTGCATATGATTTGGAGTTAGCTGCCATTATTCATGCTTTGAAAATGTGGTGACACTATCTCCTTGGAAAGAAATTTACGTTGATGACTGATCATATTAGTCTCAAATATTTCTTTTCCCAAACTGATTTGAATGCTAGACAAGCCAGATGGCTGTCTTTTCTAAGTGAATTTGATATGGACATAAAACATATCAGAGGGAAAGAAAATAAAATTGCTGATGCATTGAGCAGAAATGCTTGTCAGAATATCAATAGCATTGGAAGTAGTGCTCAGATCGATGTAGAAGATTTGGTGAAAAAGGCAGCAAACCAAGATCCAAATTTTGAAACACTCCTGGTGAAATTTTAGAAAAAGGAGAAAACTGATTTCACTCAAAACCAAAAAGGGTTGATCTGTTATAAGAAAAGATTGTATATTCCCAATGTAGAGTCCTTAAAAAGGGAAATTTTGGATGAATATCACAAACAACCATATGCAGGACATCCAGGATATCAGAAAATGTTAACATCCCTGAAAAAGGAGTTGTTCTGGCCAGGAATGAACAGAGATGTAGCAGAATATTTAACTAGATGTATGGAATGTCAACTAGTCAAAGTTGAACATCGGCATCCTGCTGGTGTTTTAAACCCTTTGTCGGTTGCAGAATGGAAATGGGACACAGTTTCCATGGATTTCATAACAAGATTACCAAAAACCAAACACCAACATGATTCAGTAATGGTAGTAGTAGACACTTTAACAAAAGCTGCACATTTTATACCAGTGAAATCTACCTTTGGGACAGCTCAAGTAGCGAATGTGTTCCTGAAGGAGGTAGTAAGGCTCCATGGGGTGCCAAAGGTGATTGTTTCTGACCGAGATGCTAAGTTTACAACAGCTTTTTGGAAAGGGCTATTTGGAGGGATGGGTACTAAATTGAATTTTAGTACTACTTACCATCCTCAGACTGATGGTCAAACGGAAAGAACTAATCAAATTTTGGAGGACATGCTGAGAATGTATGTGATGGATAGACCATCAAAGTGGGAAGATTACTTGCATTTAGCTGAATTTTCCTATAATAACAGCTACCAATCCTCCATCAAAATGAGTCTGTTTGAGGCACTGTATGGAAGGAAGTGTCGTACCCCTTTGAGCTGGAGTCAGCCAGAAGATAAACTAATGTTGGGACCAGATGCTTTACAAGAGATGGAAAGAATTGTCAAACAGATACAAAGAAACATCAAGACAACACAAGATCGCCAGAAGAATTATGCTGATAAGAAAAGAGTGCACCGAGAATTTAAAGTGGGGGAGCATGTGTATTTGCATATTAAACCCAAAAAGAGCACCCTTTATGCAAGAATTTGTGCAAAACTGGCCCCTAGATACTGTGGTCCTTTTGAAGTATTAGAAAGGGTGGGACCAGTGGCTTACAAGCTGGCCTTACCACCCCATGTTAGAGTTCATGATGTATTTCATGTTTCATTATTAAAAATATATGTGCATGATGCTTCTCACATAGTTGATTGGAATGTTGTATAGGTGGAACCAGAAGGGGAGTTTCTGCCAGAACCGCTTCAAATATTGGAGCGGGAAGAAATTGAATTGAGAAATAGAACAATAGCAAGAGTAAAGGTGCAGTGGAAGCACTTTACTGCTGAAGAAGCTACATGGGAAAGAGAAGCTGAAATGATGGAAAGATATCCATTTTTGTTTGAAAAATGAACTCTAGTAGTTGAATAATAACACCGAGGATGGTGTTTATTTTCAGAGGGGGAATATGTAACACCCCCAATTTATGTGTTTGAATCTCAAAGCTAGACATTTGAACTTTAATCCTAAGGGGAGTGGACCCCAAAGGACAAGTATTTTGTGAATGTAATTAAATATTTAATTTGAGGAAATGAATAAAATGATTATGTGCAGATTGACCAAAAATGATATTTATGAGATCACTTGCTAAATCCATGAGGATGGATGAGGCAAATATTTCCCCACAATCTTTCAAAAATCCTTGAAAGAAATTATTTCTAAATTAGATTTTTGAGGAAGAATCTAAATTCCCCCAATGATGAGGAAAGTAGTTGGGAAGAGGTAAAAAGTTGGAAAAGCTGAGGAAAAGCGTAAAATAGCTTTAAAGAATCCCTAAAATGGGAAGCCTAGGCAAACAGGAAGAAAAGCATCCTGCTATTCTGGACGCAGAATAAGAAACATGCTTTGGGGAACAATAGCTTAAATAAGCTGCTCCTACATAGATTAGAGGTTAGTCTGTTCTAGGAGGTGATCTCAGCTCAGGGGTGAGTTCTGGGTGACAAAAGGACTCTAAGGTTGGGAGGTTTTTCGTCTTCATGAGTGGTATGTATTTAAATTGATTTGGTGTTTCTACTTCCTGTGGTATGAATTGGATACATAAAATTGTTTGATTTTATGTTAGAATTACTAATGCTACATTCAGCAGAATTAATCATCAGGAATTCACCTTTATAATTCTGTATAGTTGTAGAAAGGAAAATATGTAGAGTAGAATCCCACAGAAACTCTAAACCAAGGCTGGTTTAAATCTGGGGATACATATTCCTTCACAGATGATTGAGTTGTAAGATACTTCTGATCTACTAGTATACAACTAGGAGTATGATTAGTTAAATTGAGGAGAAATTCTCCAAATTTTCTAAATTAATACTTAAGTTAAATGCTGGAGAATTTTAGTTCTTCATAGTTCACAAAATTGTAACTTTAATCTGTTCTGGAAGAAATGAAACAGTGAGAAAATGACTGTATAGAGTGCCGAAGTAATTATTTAGTTAGGTGCTAAGTAAAGAGCAGGGAGTTATAATAAATTCAACAACTATGCATTGAATGAGAAAGAAAATATTTTATAGACTGACTTTAGGGTCAGCACATCATTCATCAAAAAACAAAATCCCAACAAGAAGTTATTGCTGCAGATAATAAATTTATTATACATTAGAAGGAAACAAATATCCAGTAGCATGAAACTGCTTATTAATCTATAATGGAACTATTCCTACATTAGAGGATAAGACTAGTAGCTGAAAGAAAGCCAAAGTAAATAGGCAACATCTGAGATTTTACATTAGCTATCATTCGTCTTATTAAATAAAAATGTGTATAGTGGGTTATTATACAATATATGATATTTTAAACACAAGTATGAGTTAGACATTCATCTGACCACGTAAATAAATTTTAACCCAAATTAATAAACAAAGGTATAGAACAGAGCTATTAATATTCTGTACAAATTTCAACATAGAAGAAGAGACTGGGAGACTGTTACTATCAAAACTGCCAACTAGTGTGGTATGAGAATCACATACACAGGCATGTTACAAGAAAGCCTTCCTAATACACGAATGATATAGACAGAACCATTTCTGAACACCATAATAAAATGAGGAGTATGAGAATACAGGTAATTGAACTTCAATACAGAGAAAAAACAATACATTATCCATTAAAGTATTCCGAGGTTCATAAACGAATACATGATCTGAAAGTTGCAAGACAATAAAATACACAGAAGGTGAATAAACTACCATCAGTAAGTATTTAGCTAGATGCAAGTCAAAAAGAATAAAAGAATCCACGAGATTAGAATGGGGGTATAATGACAGAGGTATATATATACAAAAATCTAAATGATTACAAACCCCTGTGGCCTGAGGACCGTCTCAAATGCCACTGGAGCAGATATAAATAAGTATTCAGTGTCGAGACTTAATAGTTATAATTGTAAAAACTTATACAACTTTATTAATACAAATTTTAAGCTGTCTAACAAGCATTATATAGCCATACGGATTTCCTCTATCCAGTGTTCGGTGAATACCGACCTGCAAGTAGGAAACGGAGCCAACGTTAATGTCAAAGGCAGCGACTACTCTCGGTGTCAATATAAGAGAGCAAGACGTAAGTCTTATGTTACCTGCAAGAGTCAAAAACCCCAAATTAATTATAATGCCAAATGTGGTGAGGAGGTGAAATGTGAGCAAGGATAAAACGGTGACTGAGAAAATGATAGTACCTGGTAATGGAGAAATTCATATCCATCCATAGCCTGTTACGTATAAATAGAAAATTGTCATAAATAAATACAAATTTAAGGTTGATGTTCAAAAACGAATAACGAAGTAACATTCCCAAACAGTATGAGTTTCGTCCCACACCGGTCAATAAGAGAAACGAACCAGAGCGTCGCTCTAGCGCCAGAGAAATAAACCCCGATAAACCATCGATGAGTGTAAGGTAGAGGATAACCTCTGAAAACAAGAGCAGTCGGTCAGAACGAGCTCTTAAGAATTCACAGAAGAAAATGCCAATCGCATGGATTCAACATACGCACCATCGAACACATGGAAAGCGAAACAACCAATTCTCTGCAAAACAACATAGTAAAATGTGAGACGCAACAAAATCTCAACAAATTGGAAAATGCAAGTCAACCTGGAACAAAATTATGGCATATGGTTCATCTAAGTCCAATAATCGCAGCAAGGGCTCGAAGAAAGGAGTGTAAATTTCTATCAGAAGAGGGAAGCCATGTTAAACAAGAAGAACCGGACGGGAAAATTTCCACCTACGACAATTTAATACCTAAATTGTTCATGTTAGTATGGAGATACGCCAAATACAGGGCCGAGTTCCGTTCAGTTTTTATGGCATCAAATTTTCTCTATCAAATAACAAACCAGACGCGCAGAAATACAAAAAAAAAAAGAACCCCTGAACAAATTAACATGGAAAATTATATCCGGATTTGATCAAAAAAACCCTAAAGCCACGAATGAATCGGCGTCGTCCAACTGGCAAGATCTGATGGAAGAAGCCACGGATCGAAGTGTTAATGAGCCAGGTACATCCTGCATTCAATATTTAACCTAACGAGTAATGCCATTTAATGTCAAATTGGGCTGGCCGTGTCATAAAATTTTCTTAGGCAACAAGGTAGGGTGATGGGAGGAACCTAGATTGACGTGGAACGAGCTCACATGATCACAAATGGACAGAGACCCGTTGCAACCTGTGCAGTGAAAACTAAACATTATATGTGAGCTTACGTGGAACTGCCTTTCCGTCTCCATTTACATCTACGAGGAATCAATTCACAAACTTGTAGTACGTGGAGGCCAACACACACGAAATCAATGTGAAATAGAAACAAGTACGAGAGGGAAATTAAGTTGACATGAGTACTATGTACGTAGAGATATGAACATAGGTCAATTTAATTCCACCATGAGTTATACGCCATCCATGAGTGAAGACGTGGAGTAATAAATCTAGAAGTCTAAGTGATTTCATATAGACCCATGGACAAATACAAACGTGGTTAACATGTGAACCAAATCGATTTCCATCTACGTCCCTTAAGTATACAAATATGTCAAATATTTACAAACAAAAGTGGGACATATAAAGTGGGTGAATATATATATATATAAACCCATTCATTGTTATGATAATTATGGTTATGGGTGTTACACATTTATTTAATTTCCATATGGGTTACAAATCAAATTTATTCAAGTGTAGTGGGATGTACTTGATACATGGAAATAATTCGAAATTTGGAAAACAATTCTGATCGGACCAAATCTGCAAGGTAATAGCATAACCCCTTGCTAGAATTTAACTTGAACAGATGAATTTTTTTTTTTTTTGGGAAGTAAAATGGGAGGTGTGACAATGGTATCAGAGCCCAAGTTATAAAACTAGGCTGGTGACATTGTGCTCAGTGTGGCTGTGTGTTCACTGTATAAATGTATTTTTGTAGAAATTTTTTTATTTTATTTTTATTTTCACTGATCTATGTTGTGTAGTGTACAGTGGTGCTGAAATGGCAGAAGGTGATGAAATCTATGTTGATCTGTGTGATGAGGATAATGCACCAGATCCCAATGCGCCCATGATGGCTATGTTGTGGGAGTTGCAATAAGAGTTGGCTGAGATAAAAACCCAGAATCACAGATTGTCATTAGCCAGTGAGGAGCAGGAAAAGCTCATAAGAGAATTAACTTCGCGGAACAGCCAAGAAGGCGAAGGTTCCAGAAAGAGGAAGACTGATGAGTCTGAGGATGATGATGTTGTTAGGCATCAATACAAGCAAAAAAAGGAATTACAGGGGGAATTCCGAAAAATAAAACCTCCCTCCTATGATGGGGAGAAGGAGGAAGATGCGGAAGCTTGGTTATTGAACATGATTAAGTATTTCCAGGTCTATCAATATGAAAGCAATCTGAAGGCCAGATTAGCTGTTTACCAGCTACAAGGTAAAGCTACCTTGTGGTGGGAAGAGACGAAAATGGTCCATGCCATTGATGAAAAGACAGTTACTTGGGAAGATTTCCAGGTTAATTTCAAAAATCGCTACTTGAATGAGTGTTACTATGATGACAAAGCAAAGGAATTCCATGAACTTAGACTGGGACAACTCACTATTGATGAGTTTGTTACTAAGTTTACAAATCTGTTGAGATATGTACCCTACATAAGGGAAGAAAAGGCAAAAGTACAAAGGTTTCTGAATTGTTTGCTTGCTGTATACAAAGAGAAAATCGAGTTTGACAACCCAAAAACAATGGACAAAGCTGTTAGAAAAGCTAGATTATGTTACCAACAGTTCAAAAAGTAAAGGCGGAACGAGGAAAAGATGGGTAAATAAAGATGAGTTCAAAGGGAGGAAAGCAACAGTATTTGAAGAATTTTGGCGAGATCATCAATGGAAAAAGTTTAATAAACCCAAAAGAAAGTCAAAAGCTTGCTCGGTCAGTCAACTGAAGCAAATAGATGGAGGTGGAAGAAGGAGGAGCAGTGAAAATGAGGAACCCTGAAATGCTAGGAATGTGGAGAACCCATCTGTTGAGAGATTTTCCTGCCAACTTAAACATTCGGATGATTATGAGGATCGAGCTACAACAGTAAATGATATAGCAAGAAATATACCTACCATCAGTGCAGCCTTGGAAAATCGACAAGTAGACCATCAAGCTACCATGGTCGAAATGGAGGGTAAGATTTTTGGCCAATCTGTCACTGTTTTGATTGATCCAGGTGCTTCTTTGAGTTACATTAGTCCAAAAATTGTAGAAAAATGTAATCTTAAACCTGAAAAATTTCAGCAGTCATGGTTGGTTCAACTGGCTACTGGAACCAAGAGGAAAGTAACACATAAATTTCCCCTAACAGCAATGAAATTAAATGATTTTCAAATAGAAACCCCAGATCGACGTGGAACGAGCTCACGTGATCACAAATGGACAGAGACCCATTACAACTTGTGCAGCGAAAACTAAAAATTATATGTGAGCTTACGTGGAACTGCCTTTCCGTCTCCATTTATATCTACGAGGAATCAATTCACAAACTTGTAGTACATGGAGGCCAACACACATGAAATCAATGTGAAATAGAAACAAGTACGAGAGGGAAATTAAGTCGACATGAGTACTATGTACGCAGAGATATGAACATAGGTCAATTTAATTCCACCATGAGTTATACACCATCCACGAGTGAAGACGTGGAGTAATAAATCTAGAAGTCTAAGTGATTTCATATAGACCCATGGACAAATACAAACGTGGTTAACATGTGAACCAAATCGATTTCCATCTATGTCCCTTAAGTATACGAATATGTCAAATATTACAAACAAAAAGTGGGACATATAAAGTGGGTGAATAGATATATATAAACCCATTCATTGTTATGATAATTATGGTTATGGGTGTTACACATTTATTTAATTTCCATATGGGTTACAAATAAAATTTATTCAAGTGTAGTGGGATGTACTTGATACATGGAAATAGTTCGAAATTTGGAAAACAATTCTGATCGGACCAAATCTGCAAGGTAATAGCATAACCCCTTGCTAGAATTTAACTTGAATAGATGAATAAAATTTTTTTTTTGGGAAGTAAAATGGGAGGTGTGACACTTTTGGATAATAAAACACTCAACTCTATAGAAATGCATAGATTCGCCAAAAAACCCTTTCATGTAATGAGTGCATATTTTATAATTGAATAAAGCGAGACATCATATATAAGATTTTAAAAGCTAAGCTATGAACGGAAAAGGGAAAAAATAGTTGAGCATAAAAAATTTCACCTACCCACATAAAAGGGCATTTGGACATAGGATACGTAGTCTAGCCATCCACAACAGCAACGCGACCAAGCACGACTAAAGCGGAGAGTATGGCCACATTTTAGAGAAACGGGTTGAAGAATGTTTCTGAAAAAAGAAAATTAATAACGAACAAGGTGACTCTAACTACTAGTAATGGAGTACAATTTTTTTTTAATTATAAAAATTAATTCAATTATAATTTCGCGAAAAACCTAAATCATGGGAAACTGTCGTGAAGTACCTTTTGGATAATAAAACACTCAACTCCCTTAAATGCATAGATTCGCCAAAAAACCCTTTCCTGTAATGAGTGCATATTTTAGAATTGAATAAAATTGAGACATCATATATAATAATATAAAAGCTAAGATATGAATGGAAAAAGGAAAAAATAGTTGAGCATCAGAAATTTCACCTACCCGCATAAAGGGCATTTGGAATTAGGATCTGTGTAGTCTAAGCCATCCACAACTATAACTACCCCAGCAGAACAAGCGCAACTGAAGCAGAAGATATGGCCACATTTTAGAGAAATAGGGTTGAAGAATGTTTCCTGACCAAAGACGAAAAAGGGAAAAAATTTAAACAATGCTAGAGATACATTGTTGTACAATGCCTAAATTTACATCATGTACTAATAAACACACAATGCTTTGTACCAGCCATATAAATTAAATCTCTTGCAACCCTCTCACCCATATAAATTAAATTTCTTGCAACACTCTCACCCATAGGGCAATATGTGAGTACAATTTTTTTTTAACTATAAAATTTAATTCAATTATAATTTCGCCATAGTTGACGCCTGGAAAGGCACCACCTTGAAAACCCCCAAACGAACCAACCGCACCAGCAATGACCAAGGCACAATATCTCGTGCACTAGAATCGACATCGAACCCCATATCCTAGAACAGAAACTGAAAGAAAATAACAAGGGCAGCTAGGGTTCCCCAGTCTCCCCTGCTTTACCATGTAGATAATTATCAATTGAAGATGAAGCAACATCAAAGCAAACAACAACATAAAACCCCAAGGAAACCCACAACAATGGAGGTAGAGACGAAGACTTCGGGTAGACATTTGCATCCAGCATTCCATCAGAAAAAGCCAGTGAAAGAGTAAGACAGAGAAGTTTGTGGCAAAGGTGAACCAACACACAAACCTGAACAAAATAGTAGGTAGGCAGGCCGGTAAGGGCCACAACAACAATGTGATGATGACAAAGGAATCAAATAGACAACCCTATATAAATCCATAGGATCAGGTCACGAGCAAAAAATGAGGCAGAGACGGAAAGGCACCACCTCGAAAACCCCCAAACGAATGAACCGCAAAAGTAAACGAAGGTAGCAACGACCACCAAATGAATGGACCGCAGCAGAAAACGAAGGCAGCAATGACCAAAGCATAGGAATCTCACGCACCAGAACCCCATAGCCCAGAATGGAAGCCCAAGGGAAAGAACAGGGGTAGCTAGGGTTCCCCAGAATCCGAGTCGGGAGAGGGTGAGTAAGGATTGTTTAAAATCATAATGAACTTTAATACTAACCTGATCTGTTGCTAGTTATAACTAACCTGATCTTTTGCTACTTGGGGAATGAATAACGAGTTCAAATCAATGGTCCAGCGGAATTTAATCGTTTAACAAAAGATCGAACAATGCATACTAAGGACAGCAAGGATAGGAGGAATGTTGTTTTCAAATAATGATGCCTTATGGCATAAAAATGATTTTAATGGTTAAAAGTTTTAGGGTAGCTACATTATTTGATTTTCTTTTATTTTTTTAGGTATATCTTTTTGAGGCAATTTTCCCTAAAATCCAACCAAAAACAATTGGATTTGCAAGTTATGTACTGTAATAAAATTAAAAAAATACAATTTAAACAATGAAAAAATACACATGGACACACACAAAACTATTACTAAAGATTCATTTAGATCTATCAAGAGATAATAAAAAAGGCAATGATTTTTTTTCAATTTTTTCACTCTAAAATTAGTTTGTATCTGAAGAAATTTGATCTCAAAATATACTGGTTCCATGCTTAAAATATATCTATACTACTTATTCACAAATTATACTTTTAAATCAATTAAATCATAAATGTTTAATAACTTTAAAAAAAAAATCACATTTTTTAAATAGAAAATAAATAAGTTAATTAATTAATTAATTAATTAATGTGAACAAAAGTGGTTAGGCCATAAGGCATCACTATTTGAAACCAACTCCCCTAGCTGCCACAATGTTCATGTTTGAGCCATTGGATCAAATGTTAGACGATTGAAATGCTTTAGGCCATTAGATCAACTAAATATTTTTATATATGTTTTTTATAATGTTAGTTTTTTTCTTTTAATATGTTAAATTGAATTTAGGTTTTGGTGAATTTTAAATTAAAATGTTGTTATTAAAAATTTGTTAGATTTTAACCTCAATTTTGTTAACAAAATTTAAATTAATAACTTAATAAAACTAGATTTACATAAATTAGTTTAACGAATATTTCTTTTCTTGTAAAATACATAAGCATTAAATTTGTGTGAACACAAGCATAAAAAATGTATTTATAATAAAATTTATATCATAAAATTAAACTCCACACAAACCGATTAATTTATATTACATGGGTAAAAAAAATATAAAAAAAGGAAAATAACTTTTTATATATTTAAATATTACATTTTTGTGCTACTATTCTCTCCAACAAAGTATGATAGAAAGGTTGTAATGTCATGTTTAACATTTTGACTATGTCAAACTACACAAAATTAAAAATAAAAGTAAATTAAATAAAAAGATTGACTTAATGTAATGAATATTTTAACTAGGAAAAAATACAATAAAAAATAAAAATAATAAAATAAAATAACGATAAACTATAACTATAGTCCATGGTATTGACCCATGGTATTCATGTGGAATGTAGTTTCTTTATAGGGAGAATTAAGATGGCCTAAATCAATCTTAACTCAGTACCTACCAAGAGCCAAGAGGGATCAAATGTCTAGATAAGTAAATCTCTTTTAGAGTGAACACTGAATTAATCCTTTTGATAAATAATAATGATCTAAACTAATTATTTAATAAAATTATTTTTAAATGTTTATAACCATTATTCTTTTAAAATTTTACATAATAACACATATATAAATTTTCATACATCCAAATATACATAGTTTTTCTTGTTTTGTATCATTTTTGTTAAAACTATTTTATTATTCCAAAAATACATGGTTTTTTTTGTTATATATTATTTAAGTTACAATTGTTTTATAATTCATGAGCATTATTTCTTAATATATAAAAAATAAATTGCTAATGAAATTTTTAAAAATATGTGAGCTTTTTTAAATTTCCAAATTATTCATAGGAAATGATTTATCTTGAGCAATAATGATGAATTTTCATAATTATCATTTCTTAAATAACACTAAATTTACCTTTAATTACCTAATTGTAATAGTTTGTAGCTACATAACAATTTATAAATTTGTAACTAGATACATATTCTTTTTGTAGGATTTTTTTCTTGTTGTAGGTAAGATGTTGTCCCTACATAAAAAATATATTTTTTTTATTTTTAATTTGAAATTACATGTACAATGAAAAAAATTAAAATACTAAAATGGTGACTTCATTTGTGTGGTCAAAATTCTCATTAAGAAGTTCCTCTACATCTCTCATTTCCTCATCATTTCCAAGTACATCCACATCTCTTTCAAGCTCTCTATTTATCCAACATTAATGGATCCCTTGTCAAGAATTCTTATCCTTCTTGATGAAATGAAAAATAAAAAATAAAACCCATTCGGTATTCCAGAAGAGATGTGGTGGACACATACAATTGAATATGAAAAATCTATTTTTTCTAGTCAACATTGCATAAATAGGGGAAAATTTATTAATAGTGCACATTTTAAGGGGTCAGTAACAATTGTTTGTATGAAAGTCAAGGATACAGAAGAAAGGAGACATGGTGAAGAGAATATTACAACCTTACAACAAGCCCTAAAAAGGCATAACGTTGAATGTATGGAATCCATTTTCCCTGATACACATGATAAGTCCAATGAAATTTTTTGGAATTTGGAAAATGTCACGAAGCTTATCTCAAGTTCCATTCATTTAGATCTGAAGTATACGAAAGAAGAAAAGTAGGACAATGGATACTTATCATGAATGTATGATTCTTTAGAAGGAAATGATGTTGACAAGGCTATGAAGGACGAAATAGAAGAATTAAAAATAGAATATGACTCTTTAGAAAATGGGTTACTCAAGGATTTTGAAATCCAAATGAGCTACATTATCACACTGATTCAAGAAAGAGGTCGAAAAGAGATACAAAAAATAGTGATATAGAGGAAATTTATCCATAAACGAGAGAAAGCTAGAATTTTAACTCGAGATAGAGTTATGGGAAGTGAAACATTCCAATTGTAAGGAGGAGACAAATTTACATGAGTAGTAGTTCACTCCACATAATTCTCCACCGCTTATTTTGAAGGAGAAAGTTCCTACTACCTCATCAATTGAAGAAGGCCCACATGAGAAAATCTAAAGAGATTCCTCAATGCTATTTTCATTTGACATTCAGTCACTCTGCTCTTTTTTGTCTAGTAGTCTCTTTACCTCTTCGCTTAAAATCAATGACTCAAAAAATACTAGAGAAAAGAAACTTAACTATTGCAATCAGTTGAAAAAAAAGGTATCTCTAAAGGGTCACTTGGGGAGAAATCTATTATTTAAAATATCGGGAAAATAATTTCATTTCAAAACAAAAATGTACTATGGCTAGGGAAGAGAGTTATTACATTTAAAATTTATTCCCATTCTTGTCACTACAAAATTTGATTATTTCTTTTTATTTGATGGGAGAATAAATGATCTTTAAAAGGCACTAAAGTCTTGAATTATGATCCTTAAAGAAGTCGGTAGATTCCCTGATTATCTGATTTTTTTTTCTTACTTTTGGGTCATCTTGATGTTTGTTATTATCACTAAGGTGAAAAGTTCCAAAGAAGTGGAATATTGGTTGTTCAAAGAATAATTATGAAAATATGGATGTAGATAATTTATTGATATAAATTATCCGAACTGAGATTAATTAATCATCCCCAAGGGATAAAAAGGTCCCAAATGTCTCTTATCCATAAAATTGACGATTAAGAAAAATCTATGCTCTATGTTCAAATAACAGGTGAAGGTGGATTTACCATACTTAAGCTTATTAGTAGTCTCTTATGAAGTACAACATGGCATAATGACAAGTTTTTATTTCATTAAATAATTCTAACTGTAGAGAAGAGTCAGAGTTCTAAGAGTAGTATTAGAGGAATTCAACATTACGAATGTGATAGAAGCAAATAATTTCGTGGAAGGGTGAAGTCTGCCCAACTTGGTAATCAAAACCAAGTGCATCCTTCATGAAAAAAATAAATAAACATGTAGATTTAGTCATATAGTGGTCTTGAGTACTTTGGCCAAAATGTCTCATCCATTATTAAAAAACACATCTTACATGCAATTAATAACAAAAAATTTGTTCCACATCAATTACCCAATATGGATATTTTGATTTGAGGTCCAGTAAACATAATTCTCCACCCGTTATTGTGGAGGATAAGTTGGAGCCGAGAAAGTCCCTACTACCTCTTATTTCTTATATGTTACTCCTTCCTATACCACAACCTTAGAGAGTTTCCTTTGCAACATATAGTGCAATTGCTAGTTAAATATATTTGAATATAAAAATCTGAATTGTGAAAAAAATATTATGCATAATAATTACACTTTATATATATATATATATATATATATATATATATATATATATATATATAACTTAAATTTTCCAATTCCCATATATTGTTTTCTACTAAGTAAAAACTAAATCGTCCCATATATTGTTTTCCCATATTTATAAAAGTGACACATCTCATAGAAATGGTAAAACATTTTTATAAATTTACTTATTTTATTTAATAAGATTAATAAGATTGACCGTATTTTATTTTATTAGTTAATTTATGTCAGCATACCAACTCTTAACAAGGTAATAAATTCTATAATTCTTGTTATATAGTGTTTTAACAATTACTATATATATTTAATTTCATTTTTATGTAAATATATTCTTGCCCAATTAACCACTAACCTTTTCAATTTAAATGGAATATTAATATTTCCAAAAATAAGTGTGTGAAATATAACATCATTATAAAATTTAAAAATTTAATATTTTAAGTATAATCTTTATTGTTTTAATATTTTACTAAAAAAAGATAAGAATAATGCTAGATTATTAGGAAATTAGAACTATTCCTTCTAGATTCTAGTAGAAATTGCCTAGCTCCCTGATAACTGATTTCTCTTGTCCTTGTTTTTAAGAATTGGTAATTTTTGAATTTTCGATCGAAATTATAATGTGTTAGGGGCAATGAATTAATCAATTAGTGTTTTTCATTTGATATTAATCGTCTAAAAGGAATTCTTTGATTTCGTATATGGAAAGGTAAGATGGTGAGATTGTTGAAGGTCGTTTCGTGCTGTGTATACTGTTTTGTAAATTATTTATACAAATACAATGTTTTTTCCTCTCAGAAAAATGTGGAGGCGCAAGAAAGGGTGAGGAGACGTGGTCGTATTGATACATCAACTAGTGATGATGTCGTTGAATGTATGTCATTTACCAAAATTAAAAGGAAAGGAGAAAATACGTAGGTACCCACTTGCCATCCCCATAAAATTTTCAAAATTTTGTTGAAACAATGGAGAAGACTTTTATTAGAGAGCCTTGTGCTTCAATTTGAAGGATTGATATATTCAATATTTTATTTTTGTGATTCACACTAATGTAACCAGCTTGTTATAAGAGTTGCATATCCTTTTTGTGATTCACACTAATGTAACGAGACAGTGGCATATCCTATCATGTGAGTCAATGCTATTTGGAGTATTGATACATCAAAATTAAAGAAGTTAAGTTACACGCATAAGAAAACATCATTTGTGAGAAAAAAAAATTATTAGTGATTTTTGAAACGGGGGAAATTTATTATTATAATGTTATATAAATGAATTAAAAAATATATGAAAAGTATGCAAACTTGAAATTTAAGAACGAGGCATTAATGTAAAGGTATAATGTATATTTGATTGTGTTTAGTGACAAAGTTAAGCTTACAAGAATGTGAATTGAAATATGGAAGTAATGATGGAAAAAAAATGCTTCTAAAAATTCTTATAAAGCTTAATACCTCATATTATAAGACTCCATACCCCATATTATAAGAGACTAACATCTAATGCGATATGGACTATACTCAAATATTTGTATGGAAGAAGAAAACAGATTGAGTCCTTTGTAAGGTTCTCTAAGTGAAAATGAAAGAGAGTGACAATATTATAATTTCATTTCAAGAATCAAAGAAATTAACAAAAAGCTTGGTGATATAGGTGAAAATTTATCTAGCATTAAGTTAATCACTATAACTTTAAATCGTATGTTTTATGAATATTGAATGTTCATTACAAGTCTTTTATCAAGGGAGACGACACCTAAGTTTGATAACTTGGAAGGTGTTCTTATGTAGGAGGAAGAAAGAAAAATAACCTTAGTTAAATGCCCGTGTTGTAATCTAATATTGGTAAAAAAGGAGAACAATTAATCAAAGGAAAATCAATGCAAAAAAATAAAGGAGGAAAACCTCATGCAATGTCATTTCAAGGAATACTACCTCCAAGAATAAATGTATATATGTAGACAAAAATTTATGCTATGACTGTGGTAAGACA
The DNA here is from genome assembly GCA_034641835.2 of Pinus albicaulis. Taxonomy (NCBI): domain Eukaryota; kingdom Viridiplantae; phylum Streptophyta; class Pinopsida; order Pinales; family Pinaceae; genus Pinus; species Pinus albicaulis. The sequence goes on along the minus strand of CM076582.1, from coordinate 449,974,692 downwards.
AGTCATTTTGTTAGTGAGCGTCCAAAAACGAGATATGGTGACATTTTGTTGAAGATAGTGACTCCATAAGTAATGATTTCAAAAATATAAAGTTGTTTGTTTTTTTATCTTGCGTTATCTCTTAAGTTTGATGATATCAATGACTAGTTCATCAATTATAGTTCATCAATTCATATGTGTTTTCATAGAGAATGTTTTAGTATATTTTATTAAAATACTAATGCTGCTCATATTTATTTGATAGACAATATATCTGTTGAAATCAAAGGGCATGGAGACATATTTATGAGTTTTCTTAATGGAAAGGAAAATAATTCACAATGTAATGTATGTACTAGGAATAAAAAGGAATTTGGTGTGAGTATCCGTTATATTAGATCAAGATATAAAGGTTTAATTTGTGAAATTTCAATGTTAGTGGAAGGTATGTATGATGACTTTAAAGTTGTAGCAATATGAGTAAGAGTTGGATGACTATATAAGCTTGATGTAATAAGGAGAGGTTATCAACTATTGGCATCTACATCCATGTGAAATGAAGTGTTGTGCAATCAAAGTTATGGAAAACTTAATTTTAGTGATCTCATTCTTCTCCAAAAGAAGGATATGGTAAAAGGTTAATGGTATTTCAAATCTTAAGTGATAAAATATTGAATTTGAAGGATGTACACTAGGTAAATACATTATGGAAGAATATTCTGATTTTATATATAGTATATAACTTAAATGAACTATAATATAAAGTGCATAACTTAAATTAGTATGGTGAAAGATATTATAAAGAATCTGGTTTTTTTACTAGTGTTTATCGTATCATGGAGAGGGATGTCAGCATTGGTCTTATTTTTATGATAACATGTAAATTATATATATTTTTCCTATTTTTTTTATATGACCCCAGTAAATCATAATCTACCTTTCCTTTTGTGGTCTTCGTGAATAGTATGGACCTAATACAATTTGCAATGATACAATATCAAAATTATTGTTGTTTATTGAATTAATTGGGTTGAAGAGTTTTGTTGCCGAAAGCACGGTTACACCTACATACCCATTAGCCTTGTTTTGTAGGATTTTTATTTCTATGTCTAGTGGAAACAGATTTTCGAACTTGGTATTATCAAGATCAATAAAATATTATAGTAAATATGAGGCAAGACATGGGATCATCTTCATAATGAGGTCCTTTAATTACATTCAATTATTGTTAGATTGCAAGAATAGAATGAAACACTTAAGAATCAATTTGAAACTACAATATCTTGGAAAACCAAGAAGGATAATAATTTGGAGACAACTATGTGTATTTATTTCCAAATATTCCAAATGACTTTTAGACCAAGATAAACCTCGTTGATGATTTGGAGTAGGAACTTGAATCTCTATCAGAATACAAAAATTCCTTCTTGAAGACGTTGACTTGCAAGCTATAGGAGAAATGTTTATTTAATAGGCTCCATGGAAATGTTTCATGAACTATTTTATCCTCATCAAGAAGTTTAAAAGGGACACTTTTATCAATATCAAATGTTGAAAGAAGATAATAATTCCCTATTGTTGTAGTTGACTAAAAAATGAAATTACCTAGGATTGGTAGCAGTGTACGCAAAAAATTGAACATGAAGTTATTCCCCTAAAGGACACCAAGATGGAGAGTGCTATTATTGAGCTACTAGCCTCACCTTCTTCCACACATCATGATGTTGATTTTCAAAATCCTAATATTGATGATCGAAACTCATCACATGCTTTTGTTACACCTAGTTTTATAAATCACACTATCGGGATTAGATATTAGCTATTGAGTTAAACGGGATATAGTGGAGGAGGAATTGGGAAAAATGGACCAAGAATTTAGGTTCCTATTTTATTTGAAGTGTAGACATCTAAAGACAGACTTGGATATATGACTAGTATCTTACCTTCATTGCTAACATTTGACCCTTTTAAATTTTAGAGGGTGTCTTCTATTTTAAGTAGACTTCTTCTATTTTAAGTAGACTTTAGAATATATTGTTAGACGACTAGTCCATTACTAATTGTGTTGTGCATATTAGAGACCTTATCAGTTGAAATCTTACCCTTTGTGAAGTTAAATCGACCACATGATGAAAAAAAAGAACATAGATGAGAATACATAGAGAGGAATAGAATTTGAGAAGGAATTCAAACTGGATTTATGTTAGTATTAATGTGTATTTATACATGACATATGCGGTTGGAGCAATTGTAACGACTCTCAAGAACTCATTCGCTTTACTTTATAAGATTACCAAGTATTACTCACATTTATATAATTTTTTATGTATGATGATAAACGTAGGCCTCAAAGCATGCAAAAATGTATTAGATCACTACTACTTGTATAACAATCCTTATTGTACATTAATCATGCATACCGATATGTATAGGCAACTCAACCAAAATACTCACCAACTACATAGAGAGATTCATGTGTACAAAGATTAATATTACTTATTCTTATTTGGCGGCCACTTAATACAAATATAAAATATTTACATTATTTGCAGTCTCTCTCTCATATGGACTACTACTTTAACTGATAATCGTCGAGTAGCTCCTCTCCAATCCGAGGATGTCCTATTTTCTCTCTCTATAAATGAGTCCAACACATGACATTCATTCATGAGAATCTTTCATAAAAACATAAAATTAATAAACATATTCCATATCAACCATCCTATTTTTTACTTCGATCGCAACCCAATAACAATTATGTAATTTTATATTAAGGGATACACTAAATTTATTGGTCATCATATTATCATTTCAATGCTTTAATTGTATGCTCCTCTTCTTTGGTATTGTTCTTAACTGCGTCATTTCTCTCCTCACCCAAACAAAATATTTCTTTCAAGGAGTTATTTATACTTATACAAGTACTTCTATAAATAAAAAATGTATTTCTTCGATTCCTTCTCAATTCTACTACAAAGTTATGAATATTGGTTGGAGTGGATGCTATGCTACTTTAAAATTATCTATGATATTATTAAAAAATTTATTTTATGGATGGTAATCAATGTTGATGTATTTTTTGCATTGACTAGGATGATTTTTTATTGATTAGTATTGATTTCTATGAGTCTCTAATTAAATTTATGAAGGAAAAATTTAACAGGTAAAAACACTATTTTTTGTTGTTAGTCTGCCTTTTTAGAGTGATTGTCGATTTAGTATCAATTAGTGTCAATATGAACATCAAGCTGCATAATTTTTGTCCTCGCCCATAATAAATATTTCTTTCAAAGAGTTATTTATACTTCTACAAGTACTTCTATAAAAAAAATGTATTGCTAGGATTTCTTGTTAATTCTACTACAAAATTATCAATATTGGTTGTACTGGATGCTATGCTACTTTAAAATTATTTATGATCTTCTTAATAATTTTATTTTATGGATGCTAATTAAAGTTTATGAATTGTTGCATTTAATAGGATGATTTTTTATTAATTAGTACTGATTTATATGTAGAAATTAGTATACACTAAGCATGCATACATTTAGATTACCCCAATATCACAATATTTAACTTCTTGCAAAATACAGAAACATTCCACTGTTAATCTTTTGCAGAAAATTAATTGCAAACACATGTGAAGCATAAATAAAAAACAATCGCACATAACATAGTTGTTTAATAGGAAATCCTGAAGCTGAAAACCCCAAATATCATATATTATGTATCATGGAGATCATGTAAAAATATCCTACAAAGCTTAGTACATCAAGCTCTCAGTACAATCTATCGTCACACACTAATCATGAAAAATCTGCAAATCCATGCACTGATCTTTTCCCTCCTGCTAGCCTACCTCCATTGTGCAATCCCTGCTGAAGAATAGATCTGAATGAATTCCAATTACCCTTGCCTTGACTGCCCAATCCTCATTGGCAACTCCAATGTGTGTGTGGTTCAATCAATGCATCACTATAGTCACAACAGATAGTCCATCTTTCCCTTTCACCTATCTCTCCACTGGGTCTCCACTGGAACTGACATGCAATGTATTTAACTGATGTATTGTTCAGTTCATTAATGAGTTATTATTTGTGAATTAATTAACTAATTAATTCACTCCACTCTCACTAGTGTATCATTTAGTTAGACTAGATACAACTAGCTCAATTGAGTCTAACTGAGTTAAACTGAATATAGCTCCATGAACTACTCTTCCAACTCTGTCATAACTTTTCCACTTCAGTTGTAACTGTGTCCTCCATGCGTGAACCACTAGTTTCCCTTGGGAATTGCGTAATTCCCTCAACCCACTGATTTTCCAAATCTGTGCACTGAAATTAAGTGCTCCAAGAGAATAAGTTGTTGTTTATTCTCAGATTATTATTAAGAGCTAATAATAATCGACACTTCTATTTTTAGATCGAATATCTATAAATAGACTTCACCCAATATTCTAAAAATAGAATTTCATCTATTTTTCCAACTTGATCAACCATCCACAAATAACATCCTACAACTTCTGAAATATGATCACCATGTCTAAAAAGAGACATAGTCTAAAAATATACTTGCACGAAAAAATAGCCTGCGGGCCCACTTAGTGAAGGCGACCCTTTTCACTAAGCTCATCATCTTTTTGAATCTCAAAACTCCCTTTAAACAAGATAGGGATTATCTTTCACCCCGATCTTGCCTCTATGGTATTTGAATTTTCCCCTGGTGAGCGCCTTCGTCAGAATATTTGCATCTTGATCTTCCATAGGAATGTACTGAAGCAACACGATCTTCCGTTACACATAATCTCTGATATGATGATACTGGATATCAATATGTTTAGATATATCATGAAACATAGGAATAACCGAGAGTTTAATGCAACTCTGATTATCACAATGTATCACTGTAAGATCTAAATGTGAACTGAACAAACCAACTAGGATCTTCCTCCTCCAGATAGCCTCACATGCAGCTTGACTCGCTGCCATGTATTCTGCTTCTGCGAACTGAGTGCCACGGATCTTTGTTTCCTGTTGTACCAAGAAACTATCATAGATCCGATACTGAAAATCCCACCTGATGTGCTCTTTTTGTATGTTAGGCTTCCTGCCCAATCTGCATCCGTAAAGCCATGCAACTTCACCTCATCCATCTATCTGTACCATAAACCATACTCAGATGTGCCCCTGAGATACCTTAGGACATGCTTTCCTGCCTTCCAAAAGAGCTTGGTAATCTTAACCATTGCTTGTGAAATCTGGTTCAGTGCATAGCATATGTCCAGTCTTGTATTGACTAAATACATGAGCGAACTCACCAACTGTCGATAAACAGTGGCATCCACTACCTTGGACGATGTAGCATCCTCTTTCCTCCAATTTCCTAGAAGAGGAGTGTCGATAGTCTTGCAGCCTTGCATGTGAAACTTCTCCAGTATCTCCTGGGCATAACTTGACTTGAGACACAAACAGTTCACCTTCCCGCTGCCATATTTCCAATCCAAGGAAATAATGAAGGAGGCCCAAATCCTTCATGTCAAACTCCTTCGCAAGATATGTCTTGCATGAGTGTATCAACTTCTCATCACCCATTAGTATTAAATCATCAACATAAAGAGCAATGATTAAAATCTTACCCTCCACCACAGATTGTACAGGTTTGCATCCGCATCAGTCTTGGTGAAGCCAAGTTGAGTGAAATAGTTGTCAATCCGAGTGTACCAAGAACATGGTGCTTGTTTCATCCCATACAGAGCTCTTTTGAGCCTGCACACATGTGACTCACTGCTGAAGATCTCAAATCCTGCAAGCTGCTCAATGTACACCTCTTCCTCAATAATCCCATTAAGGAACATAGTCTTCACATCCATCTGATGAATGTGTCAACCCATATGCACTGAGAGAGCAAGGATGGTCTGTATGGAAGAATACCATGCAACAGGTGCAAAGGTTTCTTCATAGTTAATCACTTCAATATGTGAGAAGCCCCGGGCAACAAATCTTGCCTTATACTTCTCGATTCTCCCATCCACAACTTTCTTTACCTTGTAGATCCATCTTGATCTTACAACTAATTTTCCCACCAGCCTTGGAACAATCTCCCAAGCACTGTTTCTGACAATGGAGTCATATTCCTCCACCATGTCATCTATCCATGTGGGCTCCTGCACTACTTTTCCAAATAATATGGCTCTGTCGTGATACACTTGCTCATAAGAGCTATGTATCCAGTAAATCAGTCAGGTGACTGTCTCTGTCCGTGTTGTGATGTAGGGACTCCTACATTCTGTGCCGCATCAAGCTTCAGTCTCTCATCTTTTGTGGTACGCTTTCATCCTTGTCTGATGTTTGGTTCTGCATGAGTGGACTCCTCCACTCCATGAATCTCCTCCTGTGGTTGATCCACATCAAGAGGCTCATCTTTGGGAATAAGAAGTTCCTCCTCTGCATGCAAGTGTAGCTCCCTCTCAAGCGACAACTTCATGGCTTTCACCTCATTGAATTTTATATCCCATCGCACCATAGTCATCTGACTGTTTGGAAAATACACATGATAATTATGGAGTGTTTCTATGTACCACACAAATATCCCAACTTCTGCAGTCAGCTCCAACTTCTTCCTAGCGTCCTTTGTCACATGAATGTAAACAGATGAGCCAAAAATCTTCAAATGAGAAATATCAAGCTTCTTACCAGTAAAAGCTTCTTCAGGTGTACTCATGCCAAATAATCTATGAGGACAACAGTTTTGCACATAAAACGCAGTGTTGCATGCTTCCGCCCACAAGTGCATATGTAGGCCCTATTCATGCAGCATCGCTCATGTAGCACCCACGATTGTTTTTTTCTTCCGATCTGCAACCCCATTCTACTGTGGGTTATGAGTCTCTATGAGTTCTCTTCAAATTCCTCCTTTGCTACAGAAGTCTTTGAGTTCACTCGAGATGTATTCACCACCATTATCGCTCCGTAGAGATTTCACTTGCTTCCCCGACTCCTTCTCCACCAATGCTTTAAACTCACGTAACTTTGAGAATGTTTCACTCTTCTTCTGCATGAAGAAGATCCAGCATCTATGATAATAGTCATCAACAAATATAACATAATACCTATGTTTTTTTTTGAAGCAACCGAGAAAGGTTTACACATGTTTGTGTGAATTCTCTCTAGGATCACCGAAGCACGGTTCTCCTTCTCATGAAATTTGGTCTTCACAAACTTACCCATAGTACATCCCTTGCACTGATATAACTGCGTAAGAGTACCCTTGGGAAGTCCAGTAGAAATCTGCTGCAAAATATTCAAAGTGCCATGGTGAAGATGGCCCAATCTCTTGTGCCATAATTCGCCCTCATCCCGGCTCACCACTTCTTCTGCTTTTCCCATCATTGCAGCACAACCATATACCTACAGCTTGTAGAGATTCTTAATTAAAACCCCTATATTCTTGGTTTGACCCGTTGTTTTATGTCGAGGGAAGGCTTTTCGCTCACTAAAAACAACATCATAACCTTTGTCTTCCATCATTGTGACAGAGACCAAGTTCTTCTTCAGACCTAGAACATGCATAAAATCCTTCAACAAGAATGGATTGCTAGAATCCCTCTCAAAGGTAATGGTCCCAATTCCAGTCGTAGTGTACCGACCATCGTCACCCATCTCTATATGCATCTAGAGGTCCTTCTCCTCCAAGTCACTAAACAACTCCTTGTCTCCCGTCATATGGAAAGAGGCGCCACTATCAAGATACCACACCGATCCCATTGCACTTGAAACCAAGCATGCGATCAAAGAGAAATCATGTTCAAATTGTGAGGCTAAGGCCTCTCCAGCTGTAGCTCCAACAACCTTCTTGTTCTTCTTCTTCTGTCGGAATTTAGTGGTGAAATACCCATGTTTGTGACAGTGAAAACACTTCACTTTGGACAAATCCTTATTCTTGCCTTTAGCTTCTGATTTTGAAGGAAATTTCTTCCCCTTCCCTTTCCTTGCTTTTGGCAGCCAAAGTGCAATTTTCTTCATCTTCATTCTTTGATGAAGAACCATCCCTAGTACCCCGCCTTATCTCCTCCTGCACAAGATCCGACCAAAGTCGCTCCCATCCCGACAGTTTCTCCCATCCATTGACAGAGTCTTCGTAGCTATGCCAAATCTTCGGAAGCCCAAGGAGAGTCAAGCTCACCAAGTATTCATCATCAACAGTAACCCCCACACTTCCCAGTTCATCCTTGTAGTGGAAAAACTTCGTGAGGTATTTTGGAATACTATCGCCCTTCTCCATTTTTATTTTTCTGAGCTTGTATTTAAGCACCAACTTCCTCTACTCACTCCTGCTTTGGAAAAAATCTGTCAAAGCCTTCCACATTAAGAATGGAGTGGCTTTCCTATGAAGGCTGGACACAATATGGTCCTTCACACCTTCCAACAGAATTCTTCTTGTCTTTGTTGTCTTCTTTTGCCATGCGTCAAGTAATGCAGCAGAGCTAGATCCCGGCTTAGGAACATCACTATCGATGAAATCCTTCATTCCATTATCCTCTAGCACTGCCTCCATCTTGTCCTTCTAGGCTATATAATTCGAGCTCCCATCAAGGGCATACTCCAATCGCAACCCATTGAAAGAAATTTCAATGTATACTCAACTTCTGCGCCAACAATCTTCTGTAGCAAATTTGAATTGTCCACTAGCACAAACTCAACAATTCTTCACAATTGAAATCTTTAAGAATTAGAAATGCTTTGATACCATGTATAAATTAGTATAAACTAAGCATGCATACATCCAGATTCCCCTAATCTCACAATATTTAACTTCTTGCAAAATACAAAATCATTCCACTATTAATCTTTTGCGGAAAATTAATTGCAAACACATGTAAAGCATAAATAAAAAACAATCGCACATAACACAGTTTTTTAAGGGGAAATCCTGAAGCTGTAAACCCAAAATATCATATATTATGTATCATGGAGATCATGTAACAATCTGATACAAAGCTTAGTACATCAAGCTCTCAGTAAAATCAATCATCACACACTAATCAAGAAAAATCTGCAAATCCATGCACTGATATTTTCCCTCCTGCTAGCCTACCTCCACTATGCAATCCTTGCTGAAGGATAGATCTAAATGAATTTGAATTACCCTTGCCTTGACTATGCAATCCTCATTGGCAACTCCAATGTGTGTGTGGTGCAATCAATGCATCACTATAGTCACAACAGATAGTCCATCTTGCCCTTTCACCTATCTCTCCACTGGGTCTCCACTGGAACTGACATGCACTGTATTTAACTACTGTATTTTTCAGTTGATTAATGACTTATTATTTGTGAATTAATTAACTAATTAATTCACTCCACTCTCACTAGTGTATCATTCAGCTAGACTAGATACAACTAGCTCAACTGAGTCTAACTGAGTTAAACTAAATACAACTCCATGAACTACTCTTCCAACTGTGTCATAACTTTTCCACTTCAGTTATAACTGAATCCTCCATGCATGAACCACCAGTTTCCCTTGGGAATTTCTTAATTCTCTTAGCCCACTGATTTTCGAAATCTATGCACTGAAATTAAGTGCTCCAAGAGAATAAGTTGTTGTTTATTGTGGCATTATTATTAAGAGATAATAATAACTGACACTTCTATTTTTAGATCGATGATCTGTATATAGACTTCACCCAATATTATAAAATTATAATTTCATTTATTTTTCCAACTTGATAAACCATCCACAAATAGCATCCTGCAACTTTTGAAATATGATCACCATGTCGAAAAATAGAAATAGTCTAAAAATAGACTTGCGCCAAAAAATAGCCTGCGGGCCCACTTAGTGAAGGTGACTCTTTTCACTAAGCTCATCATATTGTTGAATCTCAACATTCTAAAAGTTTATAAGTAAATTTATGAAGGAAAACTTTAAGAAGTAAAAACCCTAATTTTTGTTGTTAGTCTATGAAGAAAAATATTAACAAGTAAAAACACTAATTTTTTTTGTTATTCTACCTTTTTACAGTAATTGCCGATTTAATATCAACTAGTGTCAACATGAACACGAAGTTGATCTCATCAACAAAATATAATCTTCAATTACAAAGGTGGAAAAGGTTGTTTTCCTTGGAAAAGGTTGTTTTCCTTGGAAAAGGGCCACTTTTCATCATCCCCTTACTTATCACTCTATAACTAATAAAACAACAACTTTACACGATGATCCTTTCAAAACAAAATTACACATATCATTACATATTTTTATTAATTACATGTTTTACTAATTATAGACTCAAAATATTTCATGTAACTTAAAATTTTCATCATTGAATACATTATTATGGGTAATATTGTTTTTTAAAGCCTAATAGGTCCTCTCTATTTTCTATTTATAACAAAAATAATTTTTGAAAATATAGCATTAGGCCTCAACCTTCCCATAGGAAACCAAGTCTGTTGGCCATCTGAGTGATTTATACGCCATCCAAAACATATACATCTTTATTCTACTTCGAATTGTCTTCAAATAACTAATATCATTCTATGTATTTGCAATCATATACATAACATAACCATAAAAGCTATCATATAACATTATCATTATCAAAAAGTAAACTTAGGTTGATCATTCATCAATCATTGTGTGACTCGATAGGAGGCGGCTCTTTAACACTAGAGGCAAGCATATCAACCTGGTGCATGGATTGTAATTCCTTCTCGATTCTACCGAGGTGCACATACTGATAGTGTTGACGAAGGTTCATTGCTTGAATGCTTCTGTTGATTTCAGACAGAGTTATTGCAGCCTTCGGATACCCCCCAACTTCTTGTACCGACATTATTGCCTTGACAAGAAGGCATTTGATCAACCAATATATTTTGATAGAATGATGAAAAAAAGAAATTCTACCTCTGGTTTGACCCAGGTCAGTTATGGTTTGAGTAATTTCATCCTCCGCAATGTCTTCCTCTTCATATATCTTAGTTCTGGCATCAGTCTCCCATCCATGAATGATAGATTTAAGAAAGAAATATGTCTCCTCAGAATAAGCCTGAAATAAGGTTTCCATCACTTCCCTGCTCAACCTCCGACCCCGTTTGGCTGGACGGCTCAAGACTTTGGCCTTTACTTTGTCCTTGGTGTCCTTCATTCCCATGTTACCTTTCACTATAAGTTCTATGCGATAGTATTTCAACAAAAATATATGGCAAAAGTGAATGGCTATAAGACATGTAGCATAAACACGTTTACAACATCCCAACAGATTAATGAACATGTAATTAAACATGGGCAGATTCGTACGTTCAACAATAAGATAATTATGCTTTACCCAACCCTGATATTTATGAGTGCATGCATCATACCTACCCAAAACCCATGGATTTATTAAAAGAAAAGATAGAAATAGAACCATAAACAGAGTCCCAATACCCTTATTACTACTCACCCAGTCACCCTTCTGAGAAGGACTGACGAAGAGCGATGTAACAGAGTAAGACGAATAGCATATCAAGTGACTATAAAACTTTAGATTCCCTCCGCCTCTAGCATTGACATGATTCATTTTCATACGAGTGATTTCCCATTCCAGACCTGACGAATTCATGAAATACATAGAATGACCCGCATGAAAAGTCAACCTTAACTGAGAATAAACAGCTTTGGATTTACAGTACCCTACCCTAACAAGGTTTACCATGCTGGACATGCATAACATGAAAATCGTAGACAAGGACCTAAAACCACCTTTTAACATTCCTACCAGGCCTCCACTACACATGCAACCTTCATAATCTTCAGAAAACAAACCAAATTGAACTAAACCTATGTAGTAACTTACAATATTATAGATCAATTAAATATAATCCAGAAAAATAAGAATTTTCCTGGGCATGCAATGATAAGAAGAGACCCATTCCAACGTTTTGGTGAAAGGAAAATTGGGTACATAAAAATTCACAACCACAGGCCTCCAACGTCGTTTGTGAGTTTTTCTGCTCGCAACCGGAACCAATGATCAAAACCAGACACAAAACAACCGATTTCCAGAGAATGAACATCGAAAGAATAATCGAGAGAAGTTTAAAACCCTGTGTAGATAAAGTCTGATGTCCCACTTTCCAACCTTGCTTTGACAGCCAACCTAGCTCACCGAGCTATTCTCCAACTAAATTTAAAGCTATCATAATGATCTGTTGGGGGAGTTGTCATCTCCTTGTCCTCGTCAGGTGTGGTGCTCCTCCCCCCTCATGTGAGAGCCACGTACCCATCCGCCCTCACCGTAATGTGGATCTTTCCCTGCTAGTTGGCACCTCGATCAGGGGAATTATTATGGATAATTTCAATACTGAGGAGAAACCATACAATTTCAAACATTTTTGCAATGAAGATTAAGCATTTAGTTAAGAAAAGTTTCTTCAACATCATTCACAAACTTTCAAGTTGAGGCTCAAGTCAAGATTTTGTTTAATCACTTCATGAAGTTTATGTCCATTCTACAAACAAATCAAGTCAAAATTGGCTACCAAATAGTTGACTCGACTAAAATCATTGCAATTCAATTTGAAGAAATATGAAAAAACACTACACGATTCTCCATAAATGATCTCAGCATGCATTATCAAATAGTTGTATAATTTATTCGTAAATATATTTTTTCAATTTGTTATTGAAAAAAATACTCATGTTCTAGAAATGACCAGGCCACATGTATATGATTCAATCATTTCATAAATAAATAGTCGACCAGTCGAGTCACCAGTCCAATTGGAATCGAATTTTCTTTATTTTATTCAATGTTGTAAGAGAACCCATAAATTGATGCCATAAATTCTTTGCATCAAAGACTACTAATAGAAAACTCATATTTTCTGATTTCACCTGATAGTCATGATGTTCATCTATTTTAGCATTCCATGTGATCCCTTGGTATATTGGTTAAGCATTTGTTGGTTAAAAAAAATTGGTATTTTTTTTTTTTATGGTCGTTAGATAATATAAGTATCGATTTAGTTTAAGTCTAGAGGGATCAAATTTATTTACATCTAAAGTTTTTTAGAGATTAAAATAGAATGTTTTATTTTTCATTGTTTAGATTGTACTTTTGAATTATAAATAGAATATAATAATTTTTTTATGATATATACATAATTTTTTTTAAATTATATATAATGTACATCCAATTGGCATTAAAATATTTTACATAATATGTACATCCATACATTTAATGACTCAAATTAAAAAAATATTTATTATTAACATATTGAAAAGTATATGTCAATTTTAGTTTTTATTAGAATATATTATCCATAACCAAATCTTAAGATTTAAACATTTTACTCACATTTTTTTAAACTTCTAATTGCACATTTTTTTACTTCTAATTACTTTACAACATATTATTTTTTCTTATTATAACGGGCATTATTTTTCTATTTAGAGAAAAATTAGATATCAATTTTTTTTTTGCAATTCAACTGCATTAAAATTCATGCATCTATGACCATTTTCATGAGAGGTAGTCCTAACTAACTAATTTGTAATGATTTTTGAATAGTCCACTTAGCACTCATTGCATCGGGTGATGCTCACAAGGGGGTGAAGAAGTGGGATTGATACTAGTGAAATTAATCACATAGCTTCAATCATAACTTATGTGGCTTGCACCCGGTAACCAGGACTTCTGGGAGGTCATTCATCCTGTGATCGCCGCCGTTCAAGCACGCTTAACTCATGGAGTTTTCCCCACAATGAAGTCTTCAATTTCGCTACCCCATTTGTAAACCCACAAGTATTGTGCCTCATGATACATTCAAGTAGAGCTCCCTTCACTCTTTATATTTAAGTATTGAGGAGTTTTCATAGTGCATTATATTAAATATCATTTTTTGGAATTCAACTGCATTAAGTAAGTCATTCATATATGACCATTTCCATAAGAGGTAGTCGTAACTGACTATTTTTTCATGATTTTTGAATAGTCCACTTAGCACTCATTGCATTGGGTGATGGTCACGGGAGTGAAGAAGTGGGATTGAACCTAGTGAAATGAATCACATAGCATCAATCATCACTTTCGGGGCTTGCACTCGGTAACCGAGACTTCCCGAGAGGTCACCCATCCTAGATCGCCTCTGGCTCAAGCGCATTCTACTCTGGGAGCTTGCCCCACAATCAAGCCCACTTAGATTTCTACCCCATTTGCAAAACCTTAGCAACTATTGTGCCTCATGAACCGTTCAAGAAGAGATCCCTTTACTCTTAGTATTTTAAGTATGAGGGGTTTCCGCAGTGCATTATGTTAGATATCATTTTTGGGATTCAACTGCGTTAATTTAGTCATTCATCTATGACCATTTCCATGAGAGGTAGTCATAACTGACTAATTTCTCATGATTTTTGAATAGTACACTTAGCACTCATTGCATCGGGTGATGCTCACAGGGGTGAAGAAGTGGGATTGAAACTAGTGAAATGAATCACATAGCGTCAATCATCACTTCCGGGGCTTGCACCCGGTAACCAGGACTTCCCGGGAGGTCACCCATCCCAGAACTCCTCTGGCTCAAGCGCGCTTAACTGTGGAGTTTTCCCCACAATCAAGCCCACATAGCTTGCTACCCCATTTGCAAAACCTTAGCAACTATTGTGCCTCATGAACCATTCAAGAAGAGATCCCTTTACTCTTAGTATTTTAAGTATGAGGGGTTTCCGCAGTGCATTATACTAGATATCATTTTTGGGATTCAACTGCATTAATTTAGTCATTCATCTATGACCATTTCCATGAGAGATAGTCGTAACTGACTAATTTCTCATGATTTTTGAATAGTCCACTTAGCACTCATTGCATCGGGTGATGCTCACAGGGGTGAAGAAGTGGGATTGAAACTAATGAAATGAATCACATAGCGTCAATCATCACTTCCGGGGCTTGCACCCGGTAACCAGGACTTCCCGGAAGGTCACCCATCCCAGAACTCCTCTGGCTCAAGCGCGCTTAACTGTGGAGTTTTCCCCACAATCAAGCCGACTTATCTTGCTACCCCATTTGCAAAACCTTAGGAACTATTGTGTCTCATGAACCATTCAAGAAGAGATCCCTTTACTCTTAGTATTTTAAGTATGAGGGGTTTACACAGTGCATTATATTGGATATCATTTTTTGGATTCAACTGTGTTAATTAGAGGTAGTTGTAACTAACTAATTTCTCATGATTTTTGAATAGTGGCCTTCGAGACTAATTGCATCATAATGCCTGACTTATGGTTAAGTGGTTCTGAAACTAGAGAAATGAATCACATAGCATCAATCATCACTTCTGGTGCTTGCACCCAGTAGACAAGACTTCCCAGTAGGTCACCCATCCCAGATCGCCTCTGGCTCAAGCGCACTTAACTGTGGATTTTTCACCACAATCAAGGCCACTTAGCTTTCTGCCCCATTTCCAAAACCTTAGCAAGTATTTTTCCTCATGAGGCATTCAGTTAGAGCTCCCTTCACTCATTGTATTTTATTATCGAGGGGTATTCATAGTGCATTATATTAGATATCATTTTTTTGGGATTCAACTACATTAAGAAAATCATTCATCTATGACAATTTTCATGAGAAGTAGTCGTAACTAACTAATTTCTCATGACTTTTGAATAGTCCACTTAGAACTCATTTCATGGGTGATGCTCACTAGGGTGAAGAAGTGGGATTGAAACTAGTGAAATGAATCACATAGCGTTAATCATCACTTCTGCAGCTTGCACCCAGTAGCCAGGACTTCCCACGATGTCACCCATCTGAGATCGCCTCTGGCTCAAGCGCGCTTAACTGTGGAGTTTTCCAAACAATCAATCCCACTTAACTTGATTTTTCGGAAAAATACATAGTTAAGCGCACTTGAGCCAGAGGCAATCTGGGATGGGTGACTTCCCAGGAAGTCATGGCTACTAGGTGCAAGCCCCGAAAGTGATTATTGGTGCTATGTGATTCATTTCACTCGTTTAAATACCACTTCTTCACCCATTTGAGCATGACTCGATGCAATGAGTGCTAAGTGGACTATTAAAAAATAATGAAAAATTAGTTCATTATGAGTAAATCTCATGCAAATTTTCATACTAGATGAATGACTTACTTAACGCAGTTGAATCCCCAAAAAATGATATCTAATATAATTCACTGTAAAAACCCTACAATACATAAATACAATGAGAGAAGGGATCTCTACCTGAATGGTTCATTAGGAACAATACTTGCTAAGGTTTTGAAAATGGGGTAATAAGCTAAGTGGTCTTGATTGTGGGGAAAAATCCATAGTTAAGCACACTTGAGGCAAAGGCGATCTGGGATGGGTGACCTCACTGGAAGTCCTGGCTACCGGATGCAAGTCCTAGAAGTGATGATTGATGTTATGTGATTGATTTCACTAGTTTCAATTCCACTTCTTCACCCATGTGAGAATCACCACATAGAATAACTGCTATGTGGATGATTCAAAATTCATGAGAAATTAGTTAGTTACGACTACCTCTCATGAAAATGGTCATAGATGAATAACCTACTTAACATAAATGAATCCCAAAAACAAATTTATATCTAATATAATGCACTCTGAAAACCCCTCAATACTTAAATAGAATGAGAAGGGACATGTACTTGAATGGTTCATGAGGGAGAACACTTGCTAAGGTTTTGAAAATGGGGTAGCAAGCTAAGTGGGCTTGATTGTGGGGAAAACTCCATAGTTAAGTGTGCTTGAGCCACAGGCGATCATGGATGGGTGACCTTCCGAGAAGTCCTAGATACCGGGTGCAAGCCCTGGATGTGATGATTGACGCCATGTGATTCATTTCACTAGTTTCAATCCCACTTCTTCAACCTTGTGAGCATCACCCGATGAAATGAGTGCTAAGTAATATATTAAAATATCATGAGATATTAGTTATTTATGACTATCTCTCATGAAAATTTCCATGGATGAATGACTTAACGCAGTTGAATGCCAAACAAATGATATTTAATATAATGAATTATGAAAACACTTCAATACTTAAATACAATTAGTGAAGGTAGCGCTACTTTAATGGTTCATGAGGCACAATACTTGCTAAGGTTTTTCAAATGGAGTAGCAAGCTAAGTGGGTTTGATTATGGGAAAAAATCCACACTTAAGCGCACTTGAGCCAAAGTCGATCTGGGATGGCAGACCTCTGAAGAAGTCCGGCCTACTGGTTGCAAGCCCTAGAAGTGATGATTGATGCTATGTGATTCATTTCGCTAGTTTCAATACCACTTCTTCACGCTTATGAGAATCACCATATGGAATGACTGCTAAGTGGACAATTCAAAAATCATGAGAAATCAGTTAGCTACGACTACCTCTCATGAAAATGATCATAGGTGAATGACTTACTTAATGTAGTTGAATCACAAAACAATGATATATAATATAATGCACTGTGAAAACCTATCAATACTTGAATAAAATGAGTGAACGGAGCTCTACTTGAATGGTTCATAATTCATAATACTTTCTAAGGTTTTTCAAATGGGGTAGCAAGATAAGTGGGCTTGATTATGGTGAAAAACCCATAGTTAAGTGTGCTGGAGGTAGAGGCGATCTAGGAAGGGTGACCTCCCTGGAAGTGTTGGCTACTGGGTGCAAGCATCAAAAGTGATAATTGAGGCTATGTGATTCATTTCACTAGTTTGAATCCCACTTCTTCACCCCTATGAGAATCACGGGATATGATGAGTGCTAAGTGGACTATTCAAAAATAAAGAGAAATTTGTTAGTTATGACTACCTCACATGAGAATAGTCATAGATGAATGACTTACTTCACACAGTTGAATCCAAAAAAAATTATATCTAATATAATGCACTGTGAAAACCCCTCAATACTTAAATACAATGAGTGAAGGGAGCTCTACTTGAATGGTTCATGAGGCACAATACTTGCTAAGGTTTTAAAAATGGGGTAGCAAGCTAAGTGGGATTGATTGTGGGGGAAAATCCACAATTAATCTCATGTGAGCCAAAGTCGATTTGGGATGGGTGACCACTCGGGAAATCCTGGCTACCTAGTGCAAGCCTTGAAACTGATGATTGAGGCTATGTGATTCATTTCGCTAGTTTCAATCCCACTTCTTCACCCTTGTGAGCATCACTCGATGTAATGAGTGCTAATTATACTATTCAAAAATCATGAGAAATTAGTTAGTTACAACTACCTCTCATGAAAATGCTCATAGATGATGATTTAATTAACACAGTTGAATCCCAAAAAAATGATATCTAATATAATGCACTGCGAAACCCCCTCAATACTTAGAGAAAAATTTTTAACTTTTATTTTTATTTTAAATGAAATTGATTGAGAAGCATACATATCCCCTCATATTATGCTATAGAATAAGATTAGATTTGACTGCATATCAACTGGTCAAATAAGTGACAGTTCACATAAATTATGGCTAGTAGATAATGTCACATCCTGGAGGCTAAGAGTTGACTACATGTAATTTGGTCAAATATAACATCGTGCAGGCCGAGAGTTGACTACATGTAATTCGGTCAAATAGGTTTCATTGAATGTTGAGAATCGAGACTCAACTATGTCCAGAAGTTTAAAGTTGAAAGTATATTACAGGGATCAGGAAAATAGACCACAAGTTGAAAGATAATCGTTAATTTTTCCATCCAATTACACACATTTAATCATTTCGATATAAAAAACTGCTAATGATTAATTATTTTCATCTCGTGAGAAATCAAGTGTCCATAGCTCTCAAGACAAACCAAAAAAAAGTGGATGTCAAGAGATGGGTAGACAAGTTATTCCACTAAAACATGCTAACATAGTATCAGAATTCTCCTAAACTAAAACTCTAACATAATTTATTATTTACAACCAATTTAAGTCATCCTCTATATATATATTTTGGAGTAGAAAATTTTTATAAGCATAGACTATGAAGTTTATGTGTTGACTATGGTCTCCCAAAATCAAATTAAGAAAAAATATTTATCCAATGTAATATTAAAGATAATACTATTCTTTGGGAATAGGCTTTCATTTAACATGAGCTTATGTGAAGGGAAGGTATATTTGCATCCTTAAAAAGAAAAATATCCATTATGTTAAATTTTTTCATGTGGATTTTGATTTTTTTTTTAAAAGTTCATTCGTTCAAGAGAAATTTGATGTTTCACATGATTTATTCGCATTCAATACCATAGTCCCCTCTCCCCCGAAAGAGTGAGCAATGGATTGGGATGGTGAATATCAATGAAGATATCATTCAATGAATATCTCAGTGGATATATGCTACCATTCTAATAAAACTGAAAATAAATTTCTCAGTTGATAAGCCAAAATAAAGATATATTTCGAATCACTTAATCGTTGATTTGGTGAAACTAAAAAAATCCACCAATTTCTTGGTAAATAGAAATATTCTATTATGACCATTTATCAAAATCCTTTAAAATTTAACTTGCATGCCTCATCTTTTCTCCACCAATATAGTCGAACAAAAAAGAAACTTTACACAATTTCAATTCAACAATATGGATTTTCATCAATGTGCATAATAAATATTGTAAACATGTATTTCATGATAACCTCTAATTTGCAAATCTAGGTTGATAATCAATCACTTAGCATATAAACAAAATTTACTAGCATATTCAACTTCAGCGACACATAAAAATCAACCAACATGTATTCCTATTAGCTAAAAGTTTCCTATATTAACCTTTGCATCTTCTTTAAAAAAATGAATATTTTGTTTATCTTCCATGAGCATTGGCATTCTTGAGCAATTTTCTAGGATAAATCTTGCCAAAAAGATCTTTTTGGAGACTAATCCTCCTCTTTATTATTTTTACTTGAAAATTCTCACCATATTCATTTAATATTGCGAAGTCCCAACTCAAATAACATTTCCAATAAAACCAAAATCTTGAAATCCTAGTATTCATATAGCAAAGTAGACGACATGATGAACAATAAGAGCATACATGAGAATAGATAGAAGGGACTAGAATTTTGGAAGGAAATACAACCAAATTTTTATTACTCTTAATGTGTATTTGTACATGAGATATGTGTTTGGAGTGGCTCTATCTTCTCTCAACCACCAAGTCACTTTCTCAGAGAGATTTACTAATTATTACTCACTTGTATATAATGTTTTATGTATGATGACAAACATAGGGCTAAGAGGACCCTACAATAATATGATTTCCAATGAGAGCTATTTTGATTTATAAGGTTGTCCTCCTATTAGTGCACCTAGATTTTAGCCTACAAACAAGTCTTAAATGAGTCTACCCATGAATTAACATCCTTAGAAACCTACCATTCATGAATTTAGTTGTGTAACGCCCTCCTCTCACGCCTATCCAAGTAACTGGCCAAATGGGGTAAAAATGCGACGAGATGCTACTATGATGATATTCAACCTCTTATGTGACCTTGAGGAAGTGGAATTGATGGAAACACATCACACAGACATTGTACATAAACAATAACACCATCAAGATCAAACCCAACTATTCAGGGATCCTTCCCATAGGTCGCACTGACATTTTAAGCCCTTAGGCCTCTAGACGCATGCACAAGCATGCACGCCTAAATCTGGAAGTCTTTGGATGCATGCACAAGCCTACATTCTTGTGTCGAGGGAATATTTCCAGTAGTGTTGTATCATATTATCCAAAATTTAAGACACTTTTCAAGCCCATAATTTCGGCCACTACCCAAAATTTTTTGTAGCTTCTAGAATCCATTAAAAACATGATGAAAATGCTAATAAACCAAAACCAACTCTAGGACTAAGCCCGACCATCCCAACCAGGACTGAATGTTTTTCAAAAATTTCAAAATAATAAAGGTTGCACATGTAAAAAACATATATGATCATAAGGGTATCATACTTATATGATAATCATTAAGAAGGATTGTTCCCTTATATCCTTAGTTGCAATATAATATATTGGGTCATAGATACGTCATTCATTCATTTTCAAATGAAAACATGAGAAGAGTCATACATCATCATTTACATCATGCATGCTTATAACCAACATCATAACAACATAAATATCAAGGATACATCAACCATAGAATCCACATAATAACCATAACATATATCCATCAATACAATAGGAAAGAGATATTGTTTCCATAAGAAGTAAGCAACCAATTTTGTGACTTCCACATTCCACCTGACCATATTCAAAGCATCAATTTGGGATCTCATAAATCAAATCTATAAAAACCAAACCAGGTATTTCAGAGGCCAAACCACCTTAACCAGTGATTCCACCTCAGGGTTGGACATCACAACCATCACATATTGGTATTTTCCTAAGCTGTTGTAGGGCCCCACAGCGTTTTTCCCAACCAAAGCTTCTAGTACTAGTAACTCAACCCCACTTGTTGCAGGGCTTCCAGAGCATTTTTCCAATGAGAGTTTCTAGGACTAGTAACTCAACCCACCTAGTGCTTCCAGAGCATTTTTCCAACCAAGGTTTCCAGGACTAATAACTAAACTCACATCTATATTTCTGGATTCAAGATCATTTTTCTAACCAAGGCTTCTAGGAACTAATAGCTCAACCCATAGCGAAAGAAACATGAGACCCAACCAAAAAAAATAATGAAAATGAACCCACAACACCATCTCTATCCAGGAAATGACAGGGCTTCGAAAATACACTATCAATCCAAGAAATCCTCCATGCCAATGAAAGATCATGACAAAGGACCACATGCATACCATGCATGGAAAAACTAGTGAGAAAAACATACATGAAAATCAGTACTTTCAAGAAAACCCCGCTTTAAATGTTGATCCCTGTGTCCTCTTGTGATTTCCTGCTATTCCTTTTCCTTCTTGCTCGAAATCTCCAAGTATGCCACACTCTCCAAGAGTGATCCAAGAATAATCTAAGTGTCTAAGGGTATGAGAGAGAGTGATAGAAAATGAGAGCTCAAAAACAGAATTCACCAAATTCTTACCCACTTATCCTCATAAGCCTTTTTATCAATGATGCATCTATATTATTCAATTTCCATTATTTTCTTCAATTTCCTCCTCATATGTAACCTGTGACCTTTCACCTTCCTTTTCCCCTAATTTCCATTATTTTCGTATTAAATAAAATGTCAATTAACGGTTCATTCCCTTCCAAAGGCTTTGCCATTTCTTTTTCCAGTTTCCTTAGCCATAATAACTGAAGAGAACAACCACTAGGATGTTTCTCCCACCATTCAACTCGAAATACATGTCCCCTAACCATGGTATTATATATATTTACATGAGTTTTTAACTAGGGCTCTTACAGAAACCTCCTCCTTGAGGGAAGAACGTCCTTGGTGTTCAAAGATACCTTTAAACAACAAGATCATTGAAAAAAAAACATATTCCATATGGAGCTTTATAATATAGCTCGTTACATTATTTCTAATGACCATCTACTAAAACATGACAATCATGCCATTTATTGGAGATTTATAGCACAACTCATTACGATATTTACAATCACAACCACATATACTTAAGAACATTTGATTCAAAAAAAAAATAACCATACCATTTTTGGATCTTTGTATACCAAATCAATACAATATTTACAATAATAGACAGATGCACACATATACACATTTTCTCAACCAGCAAATAAAAGGATACGATGCTCATGTCAATCAACAAGGGAGTCCATAGTCTCGTACATCCACCCTCAAAATTAGAAACCATGATTCATTCCCTTCCCAGGAATTCCATAATCCACTATCAATGTCCAATATGCATACAATTTCATGCGATATTGTACCCTCTTTGAACACTTATCGACTCATTATTCTAGGGAAAAATACCAATGTGCATATGATTCCATATAGAAATTATAATGATCAAAACAAATATATCCCTACCCTTCCATTCTCTGCTACACAGCACCTTGGGTAATCCAGTCACCCCATTTAGTGCAGTCACAAACCTTCCAAGTTTCGTTCGAACCCCCATCCCGAGCAGTCCATCCCTTCGCAATGCTTCCTTGCATCGAAAGGTCAAACAACCAAAACATATATCTGCCTCAAAACCATCATACCAGTCATATCATGCTCATGGAAATCAATTTGTACTAATGAGTAATGGTGTCCCACAATGGCCCTGTTGTTGAAGTGATTTACCAGCATATTGTTGCATGTTTCAATTCCTTTTGTTGACACTGCTAGTTCTTACCGTTGGTTTTACCCATCCAAATGAGAATTTACGTGCTTGTTGTACCAAGCACATAACTTCCATTAGATTCAAAATAAATTGAAATAAACTCACATCATACCTCATTTGTACCTCGTCCATATGGTACACTTGCAATTTTTTTCACTTCCTGTTACGACAAGTCAAACCAATGATTTGATCAAATCATCATGTATAAACATATCACATCTAGTTAGCTAAAAATGCAACCATCATAAATTAAAATCATGAATCGCATGAAATCACCATAATCCATAATAATAAATCACATGTAACCATAATAAGTCAAAATCGCACATCACATGCATAAAAATACTGAGATAAAATATTGATACTTATCCTCCATTGATCCTTACTTCTTCGATTTTCTTTCTGTACACACACCGAATTGATTTCCATGCCCACCAAGCACCCAATTCCTTTGATTATCTTCAATCATGTACACATACAAACATTGTACATGACAAAATGTACACCCACATATAACATAAAACACCATATAATACACACACCCACCTCGACATACGACACATACACCTACACCCGATGTACAATACAACACAATACATATGCCTACACTGGCATACAACACAGACACCTACACCGGGTGTACAATATAACACAATACATATTCCTACGCCAATATAAAACACACACACCTACACCTAGTGTACAATACAACACAACACATACACATATACAAATTACAACACAATGAATACACATTTTATGATACCACGACTACACCATGCACATACATATCATCGCATGATTGCAATACAAAATGCACTGCATGAACACAATAGCAAATGTATACCACTACCATATGCCTAACATGTAGAAATTATGATCTGAATTGACGCAACAGAATACACATATTACCATAAATACAAATATGTAGCAGAAATAACACTTCATTTAACTAATATCAAATAACTCAAATTTCTTTGCAGATATAATGGAAATAAACTAGCTAGGGCATTGGTAGTTTATCTCTCAGAAGAGATGTGGTGGCTACATGCCTTTGAACTCTATGTTACAATGAAGCTCAGAGGCCTATATATTATTGAGAAATAATGGAAAATACTAAACATCCAAAAACCTAACCTTGGGAGATGAAACACCAATTATGGGCCCTGTCGGGGTAAATTTGTAAATCAACTTCAGGGGATCGTAACTTTGTCATATTATCTTCGTTTGACACACATGTTACATCATTAGAAATATATATCCCAGGACTACAACTATTGACTGTGAATATTGAGTTTAGAAGAATCATATTGTTCAGGGGCTTTCATGCCCATAAAATGTATTTTAGGGACTCAAAACGTCTCTGGAAGTTCAAGACCCGAAAAAATGCCAAAAATAGTAAATTGTGCTACAATTAAGGAAAATAGAAAAACGAAAGAAACGATGGTGGGGGTCCAATTTGAATAGGTGGGTGGCCACCAATATCCACTTGGATCATTATCCCCCCCTTAGGAAGAAATGGGCCCCATTGCAATGAGTTCCTCCATGAGATGAGGAAAATTCTGCTAAACTTGGTCCTTAGTGAGCCACTTTCTCTAATGAAGGAGTTGGCTTGCTTTGACATCTCTATATAGTTGGATCCTCTGTTGGCGGGTGTTCTTGATATGTGTGTCCATAATCTGATCTTTTGTGTCTTTTTCCATGCAGTTTGGGTTTAACTCTGCTAGTGTGAGTTATTCTTCCATGTCAGATGTGTCGAGTAGAGGTGGAAAGGAGGGTCCAAGGCAGTCCACATTGAACACTAGGTGCTGACCAAGGAATGGTGGAATAGTGAGCTCGAAGTTAATGTACCCTATAGCCTTGGTGATGGTGTATGGACCATATCGTAGCGTATGAGACTTTTGGTGGGGTCCAACGAGGTGCTCCTTCTGCAAATATAGCCACACTCTCACTCACCTAGAAGTTGTGTGGCACCCGATGCTGATCATGTTGTAGCTTATACTTATAATTGGCTCCTTCAAATATGTCATGAACCTATTGGAAGATATGATGAATGTGCTCAATGAAGTTGTTCGCCTTGGCATCTTCAGATTGGACATGAGCTAAATCAGCCTGAGTAGCTTCAAATGGCATGGCTACGTCAATGGGACATATTGGTTGGAATCCCAAGACCACCTAAAAGGGGTTGTGGTCCGTTGAGTTGTGGAGGGCCCATTAATAACTATGTTTTACATAGGGGATGCTCTTATCACATGTGCATGGAAGCTTTGAGTTGTACATGCATAGAATGTGTATGATCATCGTGTTAACGAATTCTATCTATACATTAGTTTGGCGATGGAAATTTGTGGACTTGGTGAGGTTGGTGTCCAGCATTGACGAGTGGCTAGACCAAAATGTACTAAGAAACTTGATGTCTTGATCTGAGATGATAGATTGTGGGATCCCAAAGTGTACCCACACTCGTTCAAAGAGGAGTTTAGCAGTGGCTTCTACTATGATATTCTTCTTGCAGGTTTCCATTATGGCCATCTTCGAGAATATGTCGACGACCATGAAAACACAGTCATTGCCATGCTTAGTAGAAAGAATTCCCAACATGTAATTCATGTAGATGGATTCCAAATATCGACTAGGGGTAGGCAACAGAGTATAGAGGCCTTGCTTCTTGATGGTCGGTTTGGAAATGGCGCAGGAAGTGCAGGATCTAATGTACTTCTTGACATCCTGTCGAAGCTTTGGCGAGTAGAAATACTTATGTAATATTTCCACTACTTTCTCAACCTCGAAAGGCCCAGTGACCCGACTGTAGTGTGCTTCCCAAATAATCTTGGCACGCTCGCTTGAAGGAACACAAAGGTGTCTAGGTGACATAGCACTAAATCCTGGAGGTAAAAATTTGGAACTGGATTACCCTCCAAGAGCTTCTTGTATGTGTGGCCAAATTATATATTGCTCTTGTAGAGAAGTTTCCAATCAGATGTCTCATGCCCACAAGAGTTGAGCACAGTGTTTATCGCCATGATCGGTGGTCGATTGAGGCAGTCTAAAACATTATTGGTGCTTCCCTTCTTATACTTGATGTTCATATGAAACTTTTGCAGATATGTCGAACACTTTTGATGGCAATTGTTTTGAAACTTCCCTTGTGTCTATATTAACTACAAGGGTTGGTGATGCGTGTGGATGATCATTTCCTTTAAAAAATTGTAATGCTTCCATTTTCAGCAAGCCTGCACAATGATACTTCTAGACGTGTTGGATAGTGTCTCACTATGATATGTCATTAGATGTTGCTTTTGAGTAAGAACTGCCCCAATAGCATAGTAAAAGGAAAATTTATTAACCTAAAATGGTTGTTCCAAGTCTGGTAATGTGAGCACTGCGGTAGAGAAAAGGCGATGTTTCAATTCTACAAACACCTCTATTGAGTTTCTGACCAAAAAAAAAATTCTTTCGCTCCTCCCTTGGTGATTTGACTCAAGGGCCAAGTGATATGAGAGAATCTCAACACTAACCTGCAGTAGAAATTAGAAAGACACATAAATATGTGAAGCTCTAGTAGAGTGGTTGGGTTTGGCCAATCAATAATGACTTGGATCATTGTTAGATACACATTCACCCCCTGCTCATCAATAATGTATCCCAGATACTCAACCTGGGTCATGCAAAAATTGAACTCCTCCAAATTGGCACACAACTTATGTTGCCGCAGTGTTTGGAGGACCTGTCGGATGTGGTGGAGGTGCTCTTTCCAAGTCTTGCTAAATATCAGGATGTCATCGAAGTACACTACTGCAAATTATTTTTTTAATGGTCGCAATGTGTTGTCCATCAGCCTCATGAAGGTTTCGGGAGAATTCGTCGACCTGAAAGGCATGACCAACCATTTGAAAAGGCCCTCCTTGGCTTTGAAGGTAGTCATCCACACATTGGACGGTTCGATTGGTACTTGGTGATATTTGTACTTCAAGTCGATCTTGCTTAAATATTTTTCCCCTTTGCACTGGTCCAGAAGGTCATCAATCTGTGGGATCGGGTACCTATTCCCTATAGTGATCTTGTCTAGTGCTCGACAGTCAATACACAATCTCCAATTCCCATTCTTCTTTTGCACCAATGCGATCAGGCTTCCACAGGGAGATGAAATTTGCCGAATGTGACCTTTCTACAGCAGCTCCTAAATCTGCCTCTTTATTTCATCGTTCTCTAGAACATAGCGCCGATAGATTGATCCATTGGGAAACAACGCACCTGGGTTTATATTGATGGTGTTCTTGACCTGACAATCTTGAGGCACCCTTGAAGGTGAGGTGAATATGTCCTTGTACTCCTCCATGACTTTCTCCATTTTTTCTTGTCGTGTGGAGGAGCCTTGTCTGGAGGTCGTGGCAACAATATTCTTCTTGCCCTGAGTGTGGATCATTAGGAAAAAAAATTTCCCAGTTTTGGAAATGAGCTTAGTGAATTGTTTTGATGTAAAAAAAGAGAGTGGTAGGTTGTGGTACCTTTGGTATCCTATATAACTTATTTCCTAGAGTAACAATAAAATCGTGAGGCCGGGACTGATACATAGCATGTCACTTCCACAATTATTGTTGATATAATAATACATCACAAACATCAAGAGGAGAAATGTCACATAATACCTCATCAGTGAAGGGCTTGATGATGTAGGTAAGGTGGCACTACTAGCTGAAGCAAAGATCCCGTCCTTGGTGAAGCCACACGATGGTGTACAACTATGCATGTACTGTAGTAGGAAAGCCCAACCGGTTCATGACCTTTGCTAAAATCAGGTTCTTTTGGCTCCCACTGTCCACAATGAACTGTAGCGAGGAACCCTTTACCCACATCTGGGAGTTGAGGAGACACTCTGCCTCCTCTCGATATTTTGGTTCTTCCTTTTTGATCTTCGCGGTGGAAACATTGGTGTTTGGCTCTGCATCGATAATCTGCTTTCCTTTTTCATTCCCCTTCTCAGGTTTTGATTCAGATTCAGAGCATTCATCTGATTCATAAGCCTTAATCTCGGCCACCAATGACTACTTGGCCCGGCACTCACTTGTGTTGTGAGTGGAGCTCATATTAAACTCACACCACTTTCCCATGTCCTTCCTTGGTTTCACAGTGTTAATATTTTCTTGCATCTTTGGCAGGTTGTCTTCCGGCATCATGCCTTGGATTTTTCCTTTCTTCTGCTGTTTGGGGGCACCTTTCCCTTGCTTTTGATTCCCATATCCAAAGTCTCTCTTCTTCTATTTGAATTTCTTCTCACTCTTGGTAGCATACCAATATGTCGTACCAAGGGAGGAGATGTGGAGGAAATCCATTTCCTCCTAAATGTATTTGTGCAGAAAAATGTGATACTTTAACACCAAATGTTTCTCTAAATCTTTGCTACCCAACTTTATGCACAACTTATGGAACAGATTCATTAGCACATGCACATCTTGATCCCTTTGCTACCTCAGTGTAGTCCATTGTATGTAATTCTCCTCATAGATACCCACTGAATAATATTGTTTCTTGATGGCATATGAGAAAGAATTCCAAGTGGGTATGACCGCAAAAAAATAGGATTACCGATCATCCTTTTTCTCATAGTAGGTTTCCCACCAATCCTTGACATGGGGGGCAACTTTGAGGAGTGAAAAAATAATCTTCTCCCAGTCGGAAAAGTCATGAACTGATAAATATCCTTCTAATAGATTCAACCATATATATAAGACATTTGTATCTATTTTTCCACCAAATATGGGAATGTCAAAGTTTACTTGTACCTTAAAAGGGGCTGGACCTCCAAAGTGGTTGTTGGATGTAGATGCGCTGCCAGTGGGCAGTCGTTGAAGTTTCTGGGAAAACTTATCCATCATCGCGTTCCTTTGTTTTTCGATGACCTCCTAGAGAAATATTTTGATACGATATCCTACCCTCTCGTCTTTATTTTCATCCCCTATGGGTGTCCATCGGGTTTTTCAAGGGTGATCTTTCAAAGGTTCAACCAGATCGATCCCTAACTCCTTATACCCCAACCTCGGTGGGGACATGAAAAGAAGGATCACAAAAGAGGAGTGACGCTCTGATACCACTGATCTTAATTTATGCATGAATGTGAAATAATACACATATAACCATAAATAAAAATATGCAGCAAAAATAACACTTCATTTCATTAATATCAAAGAACTCAAATTTGTTTACAGATAGAATGGAAATAAACTAGCTAGGGCATTGGTAACTTATCTCTGAAAATATAGGTGGCTGCTACAGGCCTCTGAAATCTATGTTAAAATGAGTCCCAAAGGCCTATATATTATTTAGAAACAATGGAAAACCCTAAACATCCAATATCCTAACCCTAGGATATGAAACACCAGACTATGGGCCCCGTCTAGGTAAATTGGTACATTAATTTCCTAGGGTCGTAACTTTGGCATACTATCTCTATTTGACACATATGATACATCATTAGAAAGATGATAACGAATATTGAGTCTAAAATACTCTCTAAAACACTCATATTTCCTCAAGGTTTCATGCCCAAAAAAAATCATTTAGGGCCTCAAAACAGCTCTGGAATTTCAAAACCCGAAAAACTGCCAAAAATAGTAAATTGTGCTACAATTAAGGAAATTGAAAAACTAAAACAAACAATGGTGGGGGTTCAAGTGGAATAGGTGGGTGGACACCAATATCCACCTAGATCACAATACCACATGCACACAATGTTACCTACATAACGTGTACAAAACATCACGTGTACATGGAACCACTTGCACAACGTGTACACAATGCCAAATGTACACCACACCACCTGTACAATGTGTAAAAAATACCACATGTACACAACACCACATGCATGAAATTTACATGGAACCACCTGAACACAACTCTGCATGTATAACATGTACACAACACAACATGCACAAAACGCCATCTGTACAATCTTGTGCATAACACCACATGTACACAACGTCACATGAAGACAACACCATATTTACATTCATGCAGAAAACACCATATGTACAACATGCACACAACACCATATGTACATAGCGCTTCATATATAACATGTACATAGCACCATACGCACACAACACTTTATATCCAATGCACACACAATGCCGTATATCCAACATGTCCACAATGCAATATGTACACAACACCAGATATCCCACCTGTACATAGAACGATCTATACATATCCTTGCATATTAAATATACACAGAAAACCATATATACAACATGCATATATACACAATACTACATATCTTACATGTATACATCACCATAGGTACAATCATTGAATATCCATCATGTGCAACATATACACAACAATAATATTGCACATCCATAGACCACACACTCACACCACAAGAAACCTTTCTTGTAGTATATTTCCATCGTCCATGCTTATCCTATAATGGCATGTATAACGTTACTTTCACTTCACTGATGTACCCCTCAACATTACCTTCAATAACATAGACATAGGCGTAGTACAAGCATATAATATCAATTCATTTCCACATGATATTGACCTCGTATATATGTAAGAGTTACTCTTACCACTTGATTCCTCATAAGACCAATAACCTCTTCATGCCATTCACCCACATAAGAAATCATTTCTCCACGAGAATGATCCTTGAAAACCTTGTCATACGTTAACATAGATACATATATACATATATAAACACATATAATCATTAACATAAAATAATCATTATCATGTCAAAAAACGACATACATACAAACATATATATATATATATATATATATATATATATATATATATAAACATTAGAATTAAACAATCCTGATCCATGATGACCTTCTTAGACGCGACATACATACATACATATATGAGTACATAAACATCAACATAAATCAATCATGATCTCGTTCGACAGTGGCATACATACATACATATATAGAAATTAGCGTAATCATGATCACAAAATAATTAACAAATATCATAAGGTCTAGGTTAAGAGAGCTTTCCTTATTCATACACAACATGCACAATGTTGAGAACAACAGTTCCCAACATAGCTGAGGAATCTAACACCTGATATCCATTCACTTTACCTTCTTTGTTACCTTTCTCACGTCTATTCTGCCATCATCCATTTACCTCAATGGACCCAACCAATGCAACTGGTTGTCATATTCTTCCCCTCAGCTTCCCTTATACATGCATCATGCTTCATTTGAGTCTTTAATTACCTCTTGGGTACCACAAATCTCTCCTGAAACTCCATAAAATTCAAGAAGAAAACTATGCAAATCAATGAAAAATCTCTCCCAAGACCCAAAACATAAAATAAAATACAAGAAACAAACAAGAAGAAAACAATGAAAACCAATAACAATACAACACTGCAACCAAATTGGCATGATCATGCACTAGATGCAATGAAGACCGCAAAGCAAGTGCAAGCAAATCAAAAGGAACAAAACCACAAGACTCTCAACAAACACCATGACTAAATCCACATGGTTCCCAATAATTCCAAAGGAAATCTTAACCAATGCCTTCTTAAATATTTCATGGCAGTCTCTTGCCATGTAGTGTCCTCCATCATACTGCTATAAACACATAACCATCAATGCATAAATAACCATAAAAACATGTTAGGTATCTTACCTTGTTGTTCCAATCATGTTTCCTGGTAACTGAACACATACACCTGTCAAAGAACTCTAGTCCATTGATGAATCCTTCCATAGATGGAAACCAACTGTTATACTTGTCAAATAAATGTTCTCAAATATCACATATATCCACATTATGTCAGACAAAGTCAAGGTTAGCAAGAATTCCTATATGTAAAGCACTCATTTGTTGGGAATTATGGTTTCCAAGCATAGACAAAGGAATTATTTCTAAATTCCTTTCTTTTACCATTTACCTTACTACAATTGAGTCTTACTTACTTATACTATCATGTCACCCCACTATATAGACAATTCAACTACTACCTTGTCATGCTAGTTGCAAGCATGTTTCCCTGCAATTGTGCACACATTCCAATCACATGTTCCAAATATTCAAACATCATATCTATTAACTAAAATAAATCTTTACCAAGACTAACACTCATGTCATAATCAACTATTAATCAAAATCACAATACTACAACTATTACCTACTTATACTCAAGTGCACATCAGTTAGTAATAAAAATCACAATACTACAATGATCACCTACTTATCCTCTAGTACATATCAAATATCTCAACACATATTGCATTAGCACAACCATCTTAAGAGAAATTCATTTCTTCATGAAATCTTATAGATAGATAATTATATCATGTGATTATAAAACATTGAACAATAAATAGACGACATAATAGACACCAACACTCATACACAAAATAGATGACATAATCAAACATTAAAGTACAAAGTAGACGACATAAGAAACCTCATTCCTTAATTTATCTCAGGGGAGGCTATGTTGCCTACACAATTAATATAGATTAGAACGATATAACTTCAAAACACATCAACTCAGCTAAATAATGTAATGATATCCATAATAGTAACTAGCTAAAATTTTCACATCATAAACTCATAAACAAATTTCATTCATGCATAAAAATCGCGCATGCACAGTCAACCAATATTAGTATGAAAAAATATCACAAATAAGTTGAATCATACCTAAATGTCATAACCCTAATCATCTCTATAGGCCAATACAATTTAGCATGATACATGTAACATCAAGATATTAATGCTATAACCCTAATAATCAAGTTAACTAATATATAACAACAATATTAAGTTAACAAATCACATGTTCATCAACAACATGTAACATGATCATCGAGTTAACTAACATAAAACAACAACAAAAATGCATACAACCACATGCTACTATCATTCATGACTATCTGACACATGTGTATATGACTACACTAATCAACTTGCATTTATCATATATGTAACCATAATTTGAAAAACATATAAGTAACTCTAATTCTGACAACAACCATGAATCGCATACATGCATGACAAACATACAAACTTGTATGAAAATTTACACTTACCCCAAAGTCCATTGTTGCAACTTCACTTTAATGACCATCATCTCCTACTCTATCTCAATGAACATATTAGCATCATAACATACCAATATCATCATGATGACCTAGTTGCATACAACGACCTTATGCACAAAAACCTTCACCATGAAAATGCATGCATAATGAGATATAGGGACTAACATGCATAATAAATGAACATAAAACTGACAGGAATGTATGAAAAGAAGATCCAAACAACAACATCATCAACTCCCACATGGCAACCTCATTACAACCAACAACCAACGTCGGGACTAAGCTCAACCATCCCCAATCGGGACTGACATTTTTTCAAACATGTAACAATAATGAAAGCTACATGTGTAAATAACATATATGAGCATAGGGGCCTCATAATTATATGATAATCTCTAATAAGAATTTCTCCCTTATATCCTTAGCTGAAATATCATATATTAGGTCATAGATAGTCATTTTCATATCAAAACATGAGAAAAGTTATACATCATCATTGTCATAATACATGCTTATAACAAACATATAAAAACTGAAATATCAAGGGTACAACAGCCATAAAATACACATAAAAAAATTAATATTTACCCATCAATGCATGAATAAATAGATCTTATTTCCATAAGAAAAATGCAACTAGTTTTGGGACTTCCACGTAATGCTTGACCATATACATGGCTGAGCCAAATATCTCTTCAGCTAGTCGCCGCTCAGCCATATTCGAAGAATGCATGTGGGATCTCATAAACCAAATCCATCAAAACCAAACGAGGTATTTCAGAGGCCAAACTACCTCAACCCTCAACCAGTGATTCACCTCAGAGTTAGACATCAAAACCATCATGTATTGGTCTCTACCTAAAATGTTCCAAGGCCTAAGAGTGTTTTCTCCAACCAAGGCTTCTAGGACTAGCAACTCAACCCCATTTTTTATAAGCCTTCTAGTGTGTTTGTCCAACCAAGGCTTCCAGGACTAGTAACTAAAATCACCTAGGGATTCCATAGTGTTTGTCCAACCAAGGCTTCCAGGACTAGTAACTCAACCCATGACTGTTCTTCATTATTTTAGAGTGTTTGTACAACCAAGGCTTCTAAGAAATAATAACTCAACCCATGACTAAAGGAACATGAGAACCAACCAAAATACAAAAAATGAAAATGAACCCACAACACTGTGGTTATCCAGGAAATGCTGGAGCTAGGAAAATCAAATGTCAATCCAGGAAATCCTCTATTGCAATGACAGATCATGACTAATAATGACATGCATACACAATTCATGCCAAAACTAGTGAGGAAAACATAAATGAAAGTGAGTACTTGCAAGAAAAAATCATTTTAGTTGCTAATCTTGATGTCTTCTTTCACATTCTGGTTATTCATTTTCGTTATTGCTCAAAATTTCCAAGTATTCCACACTCTCCAAGAGTGCTCCAGGACTAATCTAAGTGTCCAACATTATGAGAGAGAGAGAGAGAATGAGAGCTCCAAAACTAAGCTAACCAAAGTCTTTCCCACTGATCCTCAGAAACATTTTTATTAATGAGGCCTCTATTTCTTCATTTTCCATTATTTTCCTCCAGTTTCCTCCTCACATGCAACATGTGACCTTTCACCTTTCTTTTCTCCCAATTTCCATTATTTTCATAAATAAAGTGTCAATTAATGCCTTATTCCTTTCCAAAGTCTTTTCCATTTCCTTTTTTTGTTCCTTAGCCGTAATAACTTAAGTGAACACCCACTAGAATTGATTTCCCACCATTCAGCATGGAATGCATGTCCCATGACCATGGCTTATATATATTTACATGAATTTTTAACTAGGGTTGTTACAAACGCATTGTAGAGATGACTTAAAGGGCTCAAATTTCGATAAATTTCAACCATGATGATTGATTATGTTTGGTTTGATGCATAGCGATGACATTGTTTGAATAGATGTTTGTGTACATCATACCATTATGTCTCATCAACTATGTAGTCATAATATTCTCTTATTATTTCAAACTAACAACAACTATTCCATTAGTTGTCATTTATGGAGGGAGATTTGATGATGGAAAAGGATATTGATTTTTGTTCCATTTTTTATTATTATCTTTGATTAGTTTGATGATGATGGTGTTCATACATCAATTTTTGGCATACTATGTTTGAGCTAAGTTTTTCATATCTACAAGACTCATTGTTCAATGGTTTTGGTTATATTTGAAGCCTTGTTATAGTTCTTTACCACTGCATATGTAAAGATTTTATGAGGATATGTACTTAAAGATTTTGTGGATGGGATTGCTTTTAAATGGTGTAATATCTACATATTTGAGAATTTCAACCAACATATCGAAACCACTAGTTAGGTTCCTCCCCAAGGATTTCGAAAATATGATGAACAAGAGTATAAATCAATAGTGTTATGATTGTTGTTAAGAGGTGCATTATTGGAAACCCTAATGGTCGACCTGAAATAAGTAGACAATTTAAAAATGAGAAAAATATTAGATGAAATAATATATATAATTTTAATCTATTTATAAAAAAATCTATGTGATAGGGTATATGTAGAATATTTATTTCTATAGTAGTATGTATTTTATAATGAATCATATATCAATATTTTATAATTAAAACTAAATAAGCAAGCCACTACTATAAAGTAGGTATCTAATTTATATAATATTAAACCAAGGGTAAGATCAATAAATTATGAGGAAAAATACGATAAAGGAATAAAGGATAATAAATGAAGGGGAAAGGGTGAGATAAATAGACAAGGGATGGTGTTAGGGTGAGAAAGGAGTGATAGAATAAGGTAGAGAAGGTAGAGATAAGAAAAGAGGAAGAGGAGGAGAGGACAAGTGCATAACGATAAGGAACAAAAGGAGGGAAGAAGGGTGAAAAAAAAATTGGGGGGGGGGGGGGGGGGGGGGGGGGTGTGGGTGAAGGGAGGTAGGGGAACACAAGGATTTATATAAATCAAATAAAAGAGAGGAATAAGGATAAAATACATAGGAAGGTTCAAAAAAAAATATATATGGTCTAAATATTATGTTTAATTGCTAGTAGAGGCCACTAGTATTTATTGATCTCAAGGGTGTTATCTCTACTAATATTGTTATGGTGTTTTTTATCTCCAAGGCTTCCCTTAGACAATGTGTGTAATAATGGTTTTCTTTGGTAAGGATTTTGAAATTTTCCTAGAATATATGATGATTTGTGTTCCTAGAATTTTTAATAATAGTTGTGTTCTTAAACCTTTCATGTTTTATGTTACCACCATGTTACTTGATATTTTCTCTAAGGGAGTGTCCTTTTTTTCCAATAGAACATTTTCCACAAGATAATTCTATCTTGTAAACATTTTTATCTTAGAAGTGGTCAATTTCATCCTTCACAAATTTAAGCATTTGCTTGATGTTAGTATGAGGTCTAAAACCATTTTTGGTCTCTTTTATTTTTAGAACTTTGGCAATCTTGTCAACGGTACCATTGAGGTTGTTGTCAAGTGTTTTCCTTCCTCTACAACATACTCTACTTCAAATTTCAGTCAAGGATATATTCCTTGGCTATCATAGTCATATTTTTTTCTACTTTATTATTGAAGTGGGTTTTAATTATTTCCACTAAGTGTATCATTATGGGATCTATATTTCCATCAACATTTTTTGAACATTGCCGTCTTTCTCTCTTGCGGACACAAGGATTTTTTCCTATAATTTTTTCTCCTTTCTTTAACTTTCAATGTTTGTACATTGTTGCCTTATTAAGACTTCTTGTTGGAATCCAAGTTTTCTTTATGTTTATTTCCAATGTTTCTCTTATGTGGAATGACTAGTGTCGATATTTTCCAACATTCATTTTTCCATTGAGTTGTGTTGTTAGTTGTAATCTCGCATATGATTTTTATCTCCCTAGTTCTCATAACTATCTTTAAAAACAATAGCCCTCCTCCATTGTTATAAATGTATGACTTATATATGTATCTTTCATATAGTTTAATTAATTCAATTCTCTTATAATTGATACGAGATATCACTTTATTAGAGAGCTAGTAAAGAATGGATAAATTCACATGGAAACACGTAAATTAAAAGAATAACTGCATGACATTGACAATATATGTATTTAAGTTCCATGGAAAAAATTTAGGTGTTATAATCCTAGATGAGACTTAGACCAACAATCATTAGTGGTCGTAATTAAGGAATATTGTTAGAATGTATCAATCACTGTTCCACATGTATTTCCATAAAACTTTTTATGATTTTTCTATAGGATTCTCCATAGGCTTTTGGATCTATTTAGTCATGTATCCTAAATCAATTCAACCAATGAGAAATCAATTTGAGTGATATAGAGGTAACTATATGTTATGCATGGTATTCTTCTAAGTTAGGGCATCTAAACTATCAAAATCACTTGTGGTCATGTATCCTAAATCAATTCAACCAATGAGAAATCAATTTGAGTTATATAGAGGCACCTATATGTTATGTATGGTATTCTTCTAAGTTAGCGCATCTAAAATATATAGAGGCACCTATATGTTATGTATGGTATTCTTCTAAGTTAGCGCATCTAAAATATCGAAATCACTTGTAGTTTTCGTCTTTTATTTTAGAACATCTTGATCAACATGTCCAGATACATCACGCTGATCGCGGAAGAGAATTGAACTTGTGATGAGTGCTATAACAACCCACCTCATGACCATTTAACCAAAACCCCATTGACAAGTTTCCAATCATTTTATTTGTTAATAATACAAGATTTTTTTTTATTTCAACCAATTTTATAATAAATTTGGCAACAAAAAATTGAATTGTATTTAAATGAATTCAACCCAAGCACATATTATATATATTTATCGCCGTTTATTGTTTATAATATTTTTTTAAATATGGTTTTATTATCTACCTTAATAAAAAATATAAAAAACATAATTAAAATATTTTTCAACTAAAAGATTGAGATTTAAATAAAACCCAAGATTGAGATACTAGAAGTTTAAAATTTAAATAATAAATATATTTTGAAATGTATAAATATGTGTAAAGCTCTAACTTTATCCTTTTTCTTTTTCAAAGTTTTATTTTTTATTTTTATTTTTTTTAAATAAATATTATTATAATCACCATCACCATAAAAATTTTAACATTTTCAATTTTATAAATATTAAATTAAATCTATTGTTTAGAATAATACAAAAGAATATTATATTTTCAAAAGAAAACTTTCACAGAAGTTGGAAACGGCAGTGAAAATATATACGTGACTAGAAACAAAAAAATATTATATTTCTAAACCTCCAACCGTAAATTAGATATTAATATATATAATTTTGAGATTGGTAGGAAAATTATCAATATTTATTATACCATGAAACTGAATTTTAATTCTGGAAAACACCACTGCGCCATCAAGAACGGACAGCATATATTCGTTGCGCAATGGCAAGTTTATTTTTGTTGTTTGGATTGGTCTAGAGATTATTATACAGCACGTCGTATATTTCCAATCCAAATTAAAAAAGAGAAAGGGAATTTTTAGAAAGGTAAAATTCCCTATCTATTTATATTGAAATACCTTTGCATGATGTTAACATCTGTGGCAGTGATCGATTTATATATTCTACAACAGGTTGGCAGGTTCCTAAAGGTAATATGATGCTACATTGAAGAACCATACAATCCATCCTGCCTAATCAGCTAGAAGTGGCTTCCAATCATTCATTCATCACTATATATCTTATTCTATTTTATAGGATCCCCTTGTTCTTATTATATATTTGTTTTTTATTAATTTTGTAACATCTAGTAATCACCAATACGTGGGATCCAATCCTTCATTCATCAGTATATGTTTTATTCAATTTTATAGGATCCTCTCGTTCTTAGTATATAATTGATAATATGCCCATAATGTTAAACTTCAAAATATTTTCCAAATATATGTTTTGTCCTTTTTCATTTTATGTTTGTGTATTTGCTCAGTAATATTTCACCAAATCAATATTAGTAGTGGCATCACCTATATCATTTTTGTATTTTGTCTCTATTTCCTGCTCATACCTTTGCATTTGTCTGTCGCAATAACATTCCTTTCTAATATACAAACTGCTTTTACTTTATAATTGAAACTACTATTAAATTTAATGTGTTTTCAAGAGAAGGGTTTTTTACCAAATATATATGTGTTCCATAATATGTTACTAAATATATTTTACCAATGCTAAAGCCTATCTCTTCTCCATATTTATCATCTTTACTAACCTCTCACATGCTTTGCCGGTTGCAGCTCTTTACACTAAGTATATCATCTTTCACTAAAATCTTACATGCTTTGCAAAATTCAACTACCATAGGCCTGCCCAACACTGCAGTTTGTCTGACATGTCCCACATTTATCATCTCAGCTAAAGCCTCACATGTTTTGTAACTTTGCGACGACAACCCCGTCAGTCAATGAATGCTTTGCAACTTCCAACGAACATAGGTCTGTCAATCGTAGGCAATGAATGCTTTGCAACTTCCAGCACACATAGGTCTGTCAAAAGTGCATTTTGCCATCCATGTTCGACATTATCATCTTAGTTAATCTATCATAGGTTTTCCAACTTTTCGAATGGAGTTCCCCTGCCAATGTTGACAATTGACTGGCAGATATACATATCTCTAGTAATATATATTGGTAAAAGTGTTTTCTTTCATGATATATATATATATATATATATATATATATATATATATATATATATAAGGTAAGCATGGTTTAAAATTTACATTGTATTTTTTTTAATTATGCATTTATTAATTTTAAATGAGCTAATTTGTGTGGGTTTTTTTTATTTATAATAAGAAAGAGTTAAGTGTGAGAAGCATGTATTTATATTAAATTATTTATATATTTTAATATTTTAAGATTTTTCTTGGTATTTATAGGAAAAATGTTTATTATTTGGGGGGAATTGGTTACTACTTTACCGTAAAATGGAGCTTTGATTATGCAATCAAAATAGAATTTTTTTAGTAATTACATTGTTATAATAAGTGCTGCATAGTAATTAGTACTTGTAACTTAGTTTAAATATAGTTAAATTAAAGTAAAAAAATAAAAAGCTAAATTTACATATATCTCATCTTGCAATAATAATAATATTAGCTAGTAATATTACAAACATGTGTCTCCTATTATTTTTTTAAATTGATGATTTGAAATAAATGTAAGAAATGTATTTATTAACAAACACTCTAAATATTAGAAGTGAGATTTAGTTAAAGGGAAGAAAATTCATTAAAATTTAGAAAAAAAAGATGAACCATTCTTTCCATAGGTAAATACAATAGAACCTTGTGTTAACTTGTTTCTAGAGTCTCCAAATAGTTGTAACTATTATTTATAATTCCTACTATACAAAAAAGAGGTTTCTTGCAATGTTCTTCTAAAAATAATATGTTAGAGTCTCAAACTAAGTCTTTTAATTGTATATACAACTATTACATATTAGTAAGAAAATACTATAATGTTGTTAAATAATATAATTCTCTTTTACTAATATCAACATATTAAAGAAAGAAATATTAAATTGTTCAATATGTTGAAGCTTAAAAACATAAAATGCTTCAATACTCAATAATGTAAGCATGTTTGCAAAAACATAAAATGTTTCGATATTGAATAAGATAAGCATGCTTGTTTGCATTAGAAAATAAATCAAAACTACATCAATAAATATCGGAAAACAGAAAAAACTT
Source organism: Pinus albicaulis (assembly GCA_034641835.2). Lineage (NCBI taxonomy): Eukaryota > Viridiplantae > Streptophyta > Pinopsida > Pinales > Pinaceae > Pinus > Pinus albicaulis. Next base: position 449,933,648 of record CM076582.1, on the reverse strand, counting down.
CATATTAAAAGAGGTTAGCTAGTTCAGGTTGACTTGTGCAGCCCAAATAATATTGGAATGATTTGCAATGCAAGACATGCCTATAGGACAGTTTTTGAAGAATCTACTACTCCACAATTTTGGAATGATTAAGGAGACATTTCAGCTAAAATATAAATAACCATACAATGAGACAACTAAATCCTCGTCAATATAAATGAAAATATGAATATATTAAATAATTTTTTTAAGATATACAACAAATAGATATAAATAAACATATGAATATACTAAATATTTAGTTCTAAAATAAATAAAAATTAATCTCTCTTTTATCACTTATAACAACTATAATAGCTATGTTGAATAATAATAATGGAATAATCACATGATTCACATTACTAAAATTTTTTAAAGCTATTTGACAATAATAATAAGAGGATTTTAATATTTGAGAAAAATGAAGAATGAGATAGGTAAGACAACCAAATTTAATTTGTTTTACTAATTTAATTATACTTATTGGAAAAGAATTTTTTTTTACAAAATGGTAAAGTAAAAAAATCGAATAAATTAGAAAAAAAAAAAAAAACATAGTTGAGATATTTTGACCAACCTATTTTGGGAAAAAAAAGAAAAGAGAAAAATAGATTTTTACTTTTTAGCAAATATCTATCTATACAGGTAAAAGGGAAAATTTCATTAACATTGGTTTAATTACTATATTTGTTTTTCTCACATTCAAAAGTATATTTAGGCCGATAGGCCTTCTCTTTTGAATTAATACAATTGCTTTTTCGTCAACCAATTCATTTTGATAATGACACATGTCACTAGTAAGACGTGTGCAAAAAAGTAGCAAGTTCACATATTTCTCTAAATTTTTAGGAATTTTCCCTCATAACTCATTTTTTTGAATTACTTGATCATAAAAATCATAAAATATAATAGTTCCAAAAATAAAATAATACTATACCTTTATCATAAAAATCATAAAAGATAACCGTTCAAAAAAACAAAGAAATATACCTTCATCATATATATATAAAGTTAAAAAAAAACATAAGAACATGATAACTTTTTAGCAAAAATGACACTGAGTTTCCATTTCTAATTTGGGTAATATGATTTATGCATTATTGGTAATATGCTTTATTTCCTAATGCTTTACTCTTGCCTTGTGCTTTCTTTTATTTGCATCGTAGCTCTTCATATTCGATATATACCATATGTGGAGGATATGACCTTATTCGAAGAAATTCTGTTGGGGAGCATACGTTAAAGAGACTGGGGAGAGTAGGTTATTCAAAGAGATTTCTACTCGGATATAGAAAAACACGCTTATGGAAGCTGCATTTTCACGTTATTCCATGATGAAGACTCTGTTTTTTTGCTTCAGGCCTATTGAGCTTTGGGGGTGCGTAATTGGCATGAATTCATTGGGTATTCAATATGTTTTGCAGAGAATATTTTCTCACATGCCTGCAAAAGAACTAGTATGATACATTAACCCTTTTATTTCGCTAATAATGAGGGATGGCTGGGAGAGAAATTAGTGATGAACAAACCCCCTATTCTTCGGAACATTTTGGCTCTGCTTTCTTTGTAATCATTCATTTCTGAATCCATGTTTTCTATAATATTTCAAATAAAATAATATTGGATTGAAGATATTGGTGCACACTTGAATGATAAAAACTGTTGTTGGCAGGTGAAGGCGATGGGAGAGCGTAGAAGCAAAGTTGCATTGCCCACTATTGGCTCTGGGCCGCCATCATGTTATAATAAATGTGAGGGGTGCAATCCATGTACGCCTGTGCAGTGCACCGTCACTCCACAACTGCAATGCCCTCGCACTCCAATAGGTGGAGACGATCCAATTGTGTGGAAATGCGAATGCAGCAACAAAATCTATGACCCATCATACTACCAATCCCCTGGTATTTGAGCGCTGATCGCAAAACTGTTCGACTATCCGCCACCTTTCGCAGAAATGAGAGACCATGGAATGTTTCTCCAAGTACAAAAATTTCTGCTTGAAATAAAGAAATCAGTTCATGCTATTAATGAATTATACGAATGGTCCCACTTGTATTTGCTTAACTATTTTGTTAGGTTATTTAATTTAATTTAGTTCATGCTATTAATGAATTATACGAATGGTTCCACTAGTATATGCTTAATGGTTTTGTTAGGTTATTTTATTTTTCTTTATAGTCTTAAGCTCTAAAGAATTTTAATGTGTGCTTTATAAATGGTGATTGTGTGAAACCATTATGAAAATACACTTGCTTTTTTTTGTCAATCAATTCATTTTGGTAATGACACATGTTATTAGTGAGACATGTATGTAAAAAAAATAGAAAGTTCACATATTTTCTTAATTTTTTAGGAATTTTCCCTCGTAACTCATTTTTTTTAATAGAATTAGAGATCTTTCCAAAAAGATTATTTTTCTTTATAGAAAGTAACCATAAACTTCTAAGTTGCCCAATTTGAACTCACATGTCACTAGTAAGACTTGTGTAAAAAAAAATAGTAAGTTCACATATTTAATTAATATTTAATATATAAAGTAATATTTAAACTATAAATTAATGAATAAATCTTTAATTCACATATTTATTTTAACCATATTTACTTCACATTTTTCTATTATATTGTAATTGAATTTCCACGAATCTTTCTCCAAGTTGGGTTTTTTACCATTACACTCTAACTAAATTTCAATTTGTCTTTTGCAAGTTGGGATAATTATATTAGTTGAATCCCACATGTTGTTGCTATATAGCTATGATAAAGCTTATTTTTTATTGCAATGTATGATTTATGAAGGAAGCTATACTTAAATATGAATTCAATGTCTTTGCCTAGTGATTTGATTCCTAGATGTCTATTTTCTACCTTTTTGAATTTGAACTTTTAACCTTTTACAAGAAGGCATGCATTCTTAACTATTAGAAGTTTAGAACCACTCTATGTATAAATGGATCCTTGATTCAATTTTTGTAAATTAAAATATCATCTCATCTATTAGTTAGATTACTTTAAAATATAATGTAATCAATTTAGTATTTAATATTCCACCATGCGGTTCTAATGATATTGGAGAATTTTTTTGTTAAACAATTCTAATATAGTTACATATTATAAACTTAAGAAAAAAATACAAAAAAATTAACTTAAATTTAAGTTATCAATTTCTATTTTCTTGTACAACTTTTTTGATTTAAAAAACCTTGCGCCTTTTGGAGCAACTGCTAGTTATATATATAATCGATATGTGATAGCGAACAATGGCCATCTTTACTGGTGGGGCACCTGTGGTAAAAAGTGTGCCTAGAGGAATACATTGCCTACCTTTAGCAGCATAATAAAAACTACCTCTCAGGACACACCCAACAATGTCATATACCTTACCTTATAATATATATGACATTATGTACAAGAAGAACAGTGGGTAAATGGAAAGCACCCCTGATGTGCTTGGAGTGCAATTGAAGAAAAATCAGTTGATAGTATATCACTTTTCCAAGTCCCAACTACGATTAAGGGCTCCAATTTAATGGATTCCGCTTATTTATTTCTCTAGGACGAATTTAGTCAGATGTTTGTTGCACACTACCGCTAAGAACAATTCACACCAACCAACACCACGAGATGAATAACAAATTGGTAAAGAAACTTGTTCGTAGCTACGGCCGGATTCCTAAAATGAGCTGCTTCCACATACTACTAACCAAAATCTTAAGTAGACATTGAGGATGAAAATAGAGAGACATTTCAGAGTCCTTTAGATTCAGAGACTCGCTAGAGATATTAATCATATACAGAAAAATCAGGCTAGCCACATCCAGGACATGTTTGTCTCACACACAGCTGCTGTCAAATCTCTTACTGCTACTGTTTTTTCAACAGACTAGTCTTTCAGTGCTTATAAAAGGATAAGATCCACTATTCCTTCTATATTTTCACTGCCTCCACTGGCTAGAAAGCAGTAAACAACTAGATATCAGCTCACGAAACATGAATTCATTTCCTTAAAAAGGTCCAATAACTTGGTAAATAGCAGTTAATATTTCTTAATAAATGAAACATAAATTCATTTCCTTCAAAAGGTCCGATAACTTATAATAGTTCTTAAAAGATGTCCTATAACTTTGTAGGTATGAGTTACACAAGTGGAATGCCCAACAACTTTGTAAATATAATTTACACAAGCTCGAGTACTCCCAGAAACTACTAAATAACTTTGTAAATATGAGTTACAGAAGCTTCAATGTTCCCCGAAACTATTGATTTTCTTAATAATGTTTGATAAGTTGATCATTAACTTCCAATGAGACCCACAAAGAAATAAAGAAAGCAAGCTACACCGAGTTTGTGATCATATGAGATCAAGACAGCATATAATGGTCAACTGCATCCATATAATCCCCATATCAAGTTGAAGTAGAGTATAAAAGCTAGCTTTTTTAATCTTAAAATATTCAGATTCTTTAAGTAGACAAGAAAAATTAAAGTTTGCCTAAAGTTTACCATCGTGAAATAAATTTTATTATTTTGAAAAAAAATAAAAAAATCATTTATTCAATAAATTTTAAAATAAATAATAAATTCATTTATCTTGAATATTATCGCTTAAAATATTTAATATCTTATGATGTAACGATAACAAATACTGACTTCAATGTAAACATTATTAATTATTACAATATAATCCACTAGTCAACATCCACTTTATACCTGCATTTGATGGTATTTCTCTACCCTTCATAAAAGTTTTGTATATATACAGTGTGGATATGCCGAAACTTACTTTAATTAAATTCTCATTGTAGTTAATTTTGGTCATTACTTACAGAATGAGACTTAAGTTTCTAAGGTCTAATTTGTTATTTTAATTATTAATTATTTAATTTTTCTTTTGACGGTATATTGGTATATTTTTGACCGAAAACTTATACAGCTTATCAATAGTTTAATATGAGGAATTTTTTTTTTGTTTATTAATATTATTTGAATGAATTTATTTTTAAAGTGATTAGTTGAAATTATATTATGGGTTGTTTAGTAATTTCTATTTCTATTTTTATTAGTTACTAAGTTTTTTCTTTTAGTTTTATTTTCTTTTGTATAGGTTGAGTGGGCCTAATAGTTTTTTTTAGATCTAGGGTAATCTGTAACTGGTGAGAGTTTCCTGAGCAAGGCCCGGGTTCAAATCCGGGTTCAAATCCAACTGGCTACCACTATAAACCTAGGCTAGGTGCAACAGCCTGCAAGCTGCACACAATAGCAACGAAGTTATGCCTCAACAAGAGGCGAGACGTCCGCTCTGGGGTCGCCTACTCTTCTAGCCAAGACACAACAGGCATAAGTCTCCACAGATATTTGAACCTTGGTGGATTGGATGAAATTCATCTCCCTCCACCGTCAGACCTGCTTCGCGGACTTAGTGGGACTAATCGTTAAGAGCATGTGCTCTCTCCTAAAAGGTGATAGGTTCAAAACTATACGAAGAAAGTCATTTTATCTTTTTCCTCGAACCAAATAAAATATATTGGCCTTAGTTACCTTGAAAAATGTTAATGTGTCAATTTTGTTAAAACAGTTTAATATACTACAAATTTATTCTTGGTTTTATTCCATGTGACTCTGACAAATTCAATCCATTTAATACTAAATCACAAATCATAGGGAAAATAAAAAAAAAAAAAAAAAAAAAAATATATATATATATATATATATATATATATAGATATAAATGGATAATGATATATTTTATTTATTTTAATATTTAATTTATTTCAATGATTTTTTATACAAAATGTTTTAGTATTTTGATTATAAACAAAGTGTTTTGATATCCATCTATAATTACTAGTGATTTAATTTGTATAACTATCTAGCTATAATTTAGTTAACTTCTCTTTACAAATTAATTCAAAAAATAATTTAATACTAAATCGTAAATTATAGATCATCCCAGCTCAATTTTTCTTTCCAAAAGAAAGAGAAACCATTTGAGAGTTAACATTACACGTCCATTTGAGAGATAACAGTACAAGTTTTGTTTGATATTCTCATTCCTTAAGTGCCCCAAATACAATTGCATTCAACTCTATATCACTCATGTTCAATTCCCATGAATTTTATAGGAGACAACTGGTTATGCAAAACAAGTTCTTCGAATTTACATCTCATTGAGTTGAAACTAAGTTTCTCCATATCAATTTGATCCAAACACTGCCAAAAGAATAAAGTTATAAAGTCTCATTACAACCAATAAAGTAATAGGTTCGCTAAAAAAAAATATTTTAACATAACATTTTCACTATCATTTCTATTTTTTTTAGGAAAAAATTAATTGATCACCTCACATCCTGTCAACAAATCATATTTGAATTAGTTATATCTAAACTAAACAACAAGTACTAGCTACCACTTAACACTTATTATAATTCCTAACATTTCACATGATACAAAATTACACATAATTCGTAACATTTAGATAAAATGTGGAAGCTCGATAGAGGACCGAGTGGAGACGAAAAGAAATCTGGAAGCAAGATAAAGCTAAACTTTTACAATATGGCTACACTTTTAGACATATTTGACCCTGATGATATTTTCTTCATGAAGCTTAGTGGTTTTGTTAATGACCATGATTACAGAGAGATACTATATGTTCTGCAACAACGTGATATTGAAGACTCATGATTTGTTCTTCAGGAAGGGAGTAAAGAGGAACATATGGTTGAAGATCAAGAAGACCCAGTTGCCGTTCTTGAGGAAGGGAGTAAGGAGGAATATATTATTGAAGATAAATTGGATGAGCCACATGAACTTGATTGCAAATACGTGGCAGAAGAAGACATATAGTATTTATATTGTGATGATATCATGAATATTTCTGTGTGTCTGGATGTTAACAGCAACAAGGAAGCCACAACCGAGGACAAGTAGGAATTACATATTCCAACACACCCCCTTAATGACTACTTGTATCGATATCACTTCGAAAAATCTAGCTGTGGTCAAACATCTGGTCCTGTTTTGTATCTTGTTCATGCTATTGTCGATGTCCATATAAAGGGACAACCATCTACAGAAATGAATGGGTTCTCAACCGCTACAACCGCCAGTCTACTAGGAATTCTTTCACATACATGGTTCATCCAACCTCTCGATGAACTCCCCTTAGATATAAATTTCACCTCATGGAATCTAAAAGAAATATGCCCCACCCAAGTGTATCCATCCTACATGACACACTCTTCCAGGGTGTTAAAACTATCTAACAGAGAGAACACATAATAAAGGGGTATGCATGCCTCTTTGGGTCTTACAGCACATACAAACAATAAATGACATGTAGATTTTCTCTAATTAAAATTTGTGACACATACTCTACCATGGTCATGAGTCTATTCTACAAACATAAACAAACATTGACTACATCATTCATATGCTAGAACACACCACTACTTTGGCTTTGTACTTTGAGTCTTTGGCATCTTCATTTTTTATTTTGGTATGCTGGTATGCGAAGTCTAGTTGTGGTAAAACATAAGAAAAAGATACGTCGATGTCCACATAAAGGAGTAAGCATCCACCGGAATGCATGGGTGCTAACCACTGCAATCGCTAGTCTTGTAGGATGTCCTTCGCATACAAGCTTTTGTCAACCATTATCACTGCATACATGTACCTATATCTAAAGATCCCCCTCCAACGTGGGTTTTATTGAATGACCCATAACCATGCTCTTCCTTCATCATTGAACTCTCACTGGCACTAGATCTATCTTAGATCTCTTCGGTAAACTTTTACCAGATCTCTTCATCGGCGACCTTTCACCAGATCTCTTCATCAGTGGGCAAACACTGGCACGAACCTATTTCCAATCCACTTCACTGTTACACATGGTTTCTGGCTGACCACAAATTGACACTGCAAAACTGGTTTATGGCTGACCACGAACCTGTATTTACAAAGTGTTTTTGAGATTACCACGAGCTTTTACAGGGATACACGTGCCTTTAAAAGGCTTACAACACAACTCCAACTCTTGGAGTTATCAGGTACATACAAAGACCACTACAAGAAAAAACATCCTAGACTTGCTTACAATTAAAATGTGTGATTCATAATACAACATGCTATTGAGTCTATTCCAAGAAACTCACACAAAATGAACTTTCACAAACTTGATTGTCCATCATCCTTTGTCACTCACCATACCATTCATATGCTAGAACACATCAGTGCTTTCTTTCTTGAATATTTTTTTCATATATTTTGTACTTTTTAGTTTTGGCTATACTGGTCTTGAATCTCCATGCTTTACCTGTCATTAGTTAGAGTCGCGAATTCTAAAAAAATGACTTCATATTGAGGTCGTGAATCTCAATATGTATACAAAATTTCAAGACATATTGCCTTCAAAACAATATGAAATAACAATAAAAGCACATTCCAAAATCCAAATATTACTGTGATTTTTGTGCATTAAGGCAAGAGCACCAACTGCAGCTGCAATATCTTAACTGCATAATAATTAAAATAGGGTCTATGATCACTACCACCACAGAGTAAACACTCCCTTCTCCGACATGGCAACATTGCCATCAAATTCACCACTAGGTTCGAGCACCATTGACTCCTTTCCTGGAAATATTTGTGAATCCAACACTCTAAAACCTGTGCTGACAACATATTGAATCAAGCATCTGAGGACTCAGCCCTTCTTAGTGGCCTCGTCCACCTTCTCGCCATAAAACAACATAACACTCCAAATATCAATGCCCAATGCAAACATCCGCTGCACATATCACTACTTTCAATCTGCAACAATTGCAAATTGGTCTTGGAAAACCCACACCGGACCGGAATTGTTCCTCTATTGACACTCACCAACATATCTACTAGCACCAAGCAGTATACATTCAACTTATTTACCCTTACGCCTTCCCAGCAGCAACAACTCCACACGAAGTCCGAACACATGTGCAACTCAAATTGTTGGCCCAGCCATTGACAAAATCACTCAAAGTGTCATATAGACCTGCCAGAGGCAGTCTCCAGTGCATATGTTCCAACAGGTACACTGCTACTATGCTAATGCAGGATATCTTGGGGAGAAATTTTTGCTCACACATACCACCATGAGCACTTCTCTAAGGCAAACTCACAACATTGCGCAAAAATTCAGTTTGTGACTCAGCATAATGAATTCTAGGTAGCTAACATCGTCGGCTCAACCTCCTCAGAAATGCAGCAGCCAGACCTCAATACAAACACAGAAAAAAATGTTGTTGCAGTAGCTCCAAATTCAAACACTGCTCTTCCTCACATTGGATCTCATAAAAGAAAACTCACAATCCCTACAAAACACTTGTGTTGTTCACAGCTAACACAACTAATGTTGTTGTCACGTACCGACTTTGACAAATTTTCTGATTATCACGATCTCCAAAGACAGTTGATGCGGGATTCGATCCAAATCCTCACATGTGACAACTAGACGCAAAACAAAAACGCTGACCACTGAGGTAGATGGGCAACATTATTTTATTTTTCAGCCTCCACAGAAATCTCGCTGCACATCTCCATCGACCCAATCCTCATTGAGATATGAGTTGTAGGGATATTTAAATAGATTCATGGATCCACAATCAATTGGTCATGGAAAAAAATCGTGGGAATAAAATCTGGTGTCACCACAATCAATGAGCCTAGATAATCATGGCACACAGACCTTTGACCACCCACAGTTTCTGCAACTGGGACTCTCCAATCTCCACGCAGATAGATGGATCTCCACAGCCACTCTACAATATTTTTCCTCCACACGCAACTCCTCTATGCACTCGGATATCCTCTGTGCACTCAGACTGTATCGAAAATGGTATTTTTCCCACCAGGGTGTGTGAGCTACTGTTGTGCTTGCCCATCTAAAACACAAAGGTTAAAACCATTAGAAGAACATGTTTCTCTTGGTCGACGTTGATGTAGAGTCCTTGTCCTCTGCCCAAAATTTGAAAGTCACCTCTAGCTCTTCCGTCAACGAGTCGTTAACTAAGGGGCATGGACTGAACCGATCAAGGATTTAGTGGGAGTAGCTGAGAGGTTTACTACAACCACCACTTTCTCTTCCAGTTGTTCACCACTGCTTCCGCTGAGAATCCAAGGCAAGGAGCGACTCCACTGCTCAACTCACAAAACACGACACAGACAGCAACACCACCGTGTCGCATACAAATCAAAATAATACACACGAATAGACATGGAAGCCACTCGACTTAGGCACACAGGCCACTAACTATCGATCCTCCATAATCATTTTTATGAATGATAGGTTCTTGAAGGACTTGTTGAAAGTGGGACCATCTGTATCAAAATCGAATCTAGCAAGGCACAATTGCACCAAGCGCATAGGTCGCTCCAAACGCAAGGCATCCACACTCACCACAGCAGTCGCATCTGACTATCTCAATTCAAAATTAATTACATCCTGCATTAGTCTTCGACATCATATCACAAAATGCCAATGATACACACACAGATTCAACAAACTCATATGAAGTGTCAACCAAGACTCCAGCTCTTGACGCTCCCAACGCTCAATGTTGAAACATGTCATTTTCTTATATAATGATGGGCAAACCAAACTAAAAAAAATAGAAATATATTCTCTTATTTCCCTCAGCCCAGGAGAGGTTGAGGTCCAGGCTCGTATGGGCTCTGATACCAAGATAAAATATTACTATTCACTCTATATCATTAATCAAATAGATTACACATATATATACATGAAGTATAGTCTCAAGATAGGGAAACTATTTTGGACACACAATAAGTTAGTTGAGAGAATATCTCAACCACACACTAAACAAAGGAACTTAAATTTAGCTAACACCTATGGAATAGGAACAGAGTTTATACATAAAAAGTCACATCCAAAAACAAGTAAGAATTACATATTCCAACACATTTCACACCATACAAAATTACACACCATACAAAAATTATATGAACTCTCCATTCTCTACACCGTAACCATAATTGAATAAAATATGTATTTCAAACTTGACCAGGAAAGTGGGCCATTCCCTACACGGTCACAAGAATTGAATAAAATATGTATTTCAAACTTGAGCAGGGACATGGACTTGTGGTTTTCGGTAAAGTAGGAATCTTTTATGCAAGGACAAAAATCATTTCTTTTTATTTCCATGCATTCAAGTGTTGTTGTGCAATGTGCATTTTGTGATGTTTTTTTCTATTCATTTAGTTTGCATAAGTGTTGTTGTACCCGGTGCATTGTGTGATGTCAGTTAAGTGCGGTTATATAATGTGCATTTTGTGATGTTTTTTTTCTTCATTTAGTTCGTACAAGTGCATTGTGTGATGTTGTTTTCTATTTATTTAGTTTGTATTTATTTATTTTGAAAAGTGAAATTTATGTATTAACAATTTGGAATTAATTAGTGTAAAGTATAATAAAGTTAGTTGAAAAAAATTATAAGATTTAAAATTAAATTATATATATATATATATATATATATATTTATATTTTGTTGTTATTATATCATTAAATTTCACGAGTATATTTTTATTTTTTTAAATATCAAAATAAAAATTTAATGTTGTTAATTACTTTTATGAATATTTGAACTTTTTTAATTCATTACGTAAATCACATTTAATAATTTTTTTCTCTCAATTATATAGTTTATTTTTACTAACATTTTTTTTTCTTTCAATTATATTAGGCTATCTTGTATTGTATTATCATGCGAAAGGAAAACATTTTGTTTAGCACCAATTTGTTAAGTAAATTCCATTGCTTGGCTAAACACTAAATCATCTGAAACAAGGAGAAAAATAACCTTTCTTTTGGATGGATGTTTTTTAATAACGAACTTTATAATAACCAAATTTCGTTCATAAATAAGATATCTAAAATATTGGTATATAACCATACTTACGAATAAAAATGATATGATATAAATCATGTATATTAATTTATTCTTATTAATTATATTTATTAACAATTATTATTTATTTATATTTATTACATTTCATTTGATTTCAAAATTGCTTTGTATTATGAAAATGTTTAATATCTTTTCCATGTCTCGTAATTTCTTTGCGCCATTATTTATTCTTGAATTTTTCATAATGGGTAACACAAGATTAAATGAACCTTTCAGTATTTAGAAAAAATTTTAAACACAAAAAAGGCAATATAAGTCAGTTGTCTTTGGTGATAATATATCTTGTTTTATGATTTGGATGCAGTTCTTGGTGATATTGATACACTAACTGATTAATATATTTCGTCTTATGATTTGAATGCAAATAAAGAGTTCTCGTAAAATTATTTCCCGTGATATTGATACACTAACTCATTAATATATCTTGTCTTATGATTTGGATGCAGTCCTTGGCGATATTGTAGAATATATGATTAATATATTTTGTGTTATTATTTAGATGCAGATAAGGACTTCTAGTAACATGATTTCCCATGTTTGTGCTTGTAGCATTTACTTCATTTACTTTTGCAATATCATTTTCTTCATGCCCTAATGTTACTTTTTTTTTTTTTTTTTGTAAATTTCGTAGGACATGTCTATTTTCTATTTTGGAAAGAGCAAGTTGCTATAAAAATTATGCAATGTTTGGTAGCCTCAACTTGCCCGAAGGAAACCAGGTTTGTTGGCCACCTTAAAGAGTTATAAGCCAACAAAAAATGGTATTATTTTTTCCTTCTGCTAACAGCTAATAATCATTTACTATGTCCATAGAAACTACATATAAAACATAGAGTAAACTTAATATCCTCAAAACACATACAAAAATAACTTGAAAATAAGTTAACCATCTGACGAATCAACAGGTGCAGGCTCTTTTACAGTTGACCCTGGCATCTCAGCTTGCTGCAGATTCAGTAGTTGCTGCTCCATCCTTGCTATTCTCGCATTGGCTTGTAGCTGTGCCTTTTTCATTTCACTCATATCCTATTTAATCTGCTGGAGCTCAAACAACAGGGAAGAATTGAGCTGTTTTTCCTGCGTACTTAGCAGTGCTTTTGCAAGCACACATTTGATTTTCCAATAAGTTTTAATAGATTGTTGAAATAGAGAAAATCTCCCTCTTGTATTACCTGGGTCAGAAAGGAAATTTGTTTCTTCCTGCTGATTTTGAATGTCATCCTCTTCATCATCACTATCACTTCCCATCCCTGTACAGTTTTCCAAATATCTTTCAGAATTCCAGTTTGATAGCTTTTTTCTAGACTTTCAAGGGTTTGTTGATTTTTTTTCCTTCCTCTTTTGCTTTTCCTGGCGAACTGGTTTTAATGTATTTTCCTTCCCTTTCCTTTTTTCATTGTGACTTGAATGTCCACGTATCTCCTTTTGACTAAAAAAACCCTATATAGCGAACAATAGCCAATAGGTAAAACTTAGAATCATTATGCAATTCCATGTGTTTAACCAGAATGTTGGGGTATGGATTACAATTTTCATTTGTCCTGCTAATGACAGGCCAAACCATCCCTTCATGAAGCTTTCATAACTTGTGAGATAGAGCAGGAACACAAGGACTAGACCCATTCACGAATGACCACTTTGCAAGTTGAAACAGAACAACATTTCTCAGACAGTAAATATTGCAATAGAATAAGACAGAGTTGGAATTCTTGTAGTTAAGGAAATGGCAATGGAAATGACAGAACCTAGTATACTTCTCAACAAATATTATACCGACCCATGACTAAGTTGGGTTTACAATGTTACTGAGACAAAAACGAATTCTAGGAATGATGGAAAACCCCAGTCATTAATACAAGCTTAAAGAGGTAGATTAACAGAGGTAAGTACCGTCACTATTTTCGAAATACAATAGACAGAATAGGAAGAACCTATGTTACAACCCATACAGAGAATGAGCCCATAACAAACAAACCCAATTCTACTAACCATACATAGATTTACAGTTAGAGAGTAAGCAATACTACTATACGCAGAAGGAGGCATAAAATATGTTGCCAGATGTAACCCAAAATGATAACTAAAGCTACATGCAAAGGTTAAGAGGTTGAATTGAAACCCCATAAAGAAATTTAGATGAGATTCTGGACTATGAAAATAGGGCTGGAAATTAAAATGAATCCCCTCTATAATCACATGCAGGCAAAATAAACCAAAGAAAGAACCTGAAAATTCTGACTGATCTACATGGCCTGATAAAATTGCAGAAGACATTGTCTTGAGGCCAAGAGGAAAAACTAGAATTGAAGCCATAATAATTGGAACCAAAACATACCCTGTCAAAATATGCTTCTTGTCTTTCCCCTTCAGCTCCCTTGGCGCTTTGCAAAAGTTTTCTCCAGCTCGTAGAGGAATGAACTCTCGACAAAGACAACAAAACCATATAACCTTCCTACCTTGCCACCGAGACTCTGTTGGTCTGTCCTGACACTTAATGGTATGATGTAAGTGCATCGAGATGATAAGTATGTTGTGTGTGAGCAGAGCCACTCCCCTTGCCATTAATATGGTATAATGGTCAGTTGACACGCCTCCCGCTTTGTGGTGTCATGTTGTTGTTCCCCCACCCCAATTGGGGAATGTCCTAATGTTACTTCACTTAGTTTTGGAATATGATTTTCTTAATTCCCGAAAGTTCCTTGGTTGATCCGTCTGGAATTTTCCTGAATGTATTCTCATTATTTTGATTATTTTATTTATATTGTATTTTTCACATTTCAAACTAATATATTATAAAAAAAAATTAGTATTTGTAAATATAGTATTTATGGTGAAAGATAAAATATCGATAATTTTACTTTACTAGAGATTATTTATATAGTTAATGTAAAAAATTTATAGAGTTAATGAGAAACTTAAAATTTTATGATAGTGGACAATGCAAAATGCAAAAGAATAGGAAATTCATTTTATTTTATAGGAAGAAAAAACTAATTTTTAAACAAAGGGAACATTATTTATATTGAAAATGTCAATAAATAATTGTTACCGTTATTTTTAACATGTTTTCATCCACTTGAGACAAGCTATCCACATTATAAAGCATGGCTTGACTTTAACATATACATTCCAAAATATACTACTTGTAAAGTTAAATTTAGACGACTATTAGAAATACTATCCTTGTTGGAGTTACTTGCATGCCTCATTTCTTCATAAATTACACATGATATTGTATATATATTTTTGGAAATTGTTTTATTGACCTAAGTTTGACATTGAAACTCTTTATGTTCTATTTATAACAATTTAATGAAGTTAAATATGGATTATCTACATGTATTTAGAGTATAACATATATGATTGTATAAACAAACAAAAAAAATGTACCATAAAAACAATTGATTTAAATAATACACATTTTTTTAAAGCAAGGTTCATGTCATATGTTATAGTGTCTTCTACTACATCCCATTATATTATAGCTATCATTAGTAAATATAGTTATAACTAATTTTTTTATATTGTTCCATTGCTTATAAAATAGTAGGATATTTATTTACAAATTGTTCAATTAATCTTTAATACTTCAAAATATGAAACTCTTATATCATATCAATCAAATGTTCAAATAAATCTTCTTTATAAATTAAAACCTACTTAAAAACTCATATATGTATGATTGAAAATCAATTAAAATACATATACCCAAAAAAAATTAAATATTGAGTAATAAAAATAGATAAGGTATCACAAGTTTTGTGATCAAACTATTTTATTTCCAAATCATATATATTAATTGGGTTATTTATTTTTACTTTTCTACAACAACTAAATTTTTTTACATTTCACACAATAATTAAACTCTATAATAAATTATATAATAAAATCAATATCATATATTTAATACACATTCTTATTAAAATAATATTTTTATAATGCAATGTATTCATATCTATGACCACATTCATATACATTTTTTTCAACAACCCCACTACCATGTTTAATATTATCAGTCTTCATGAAATAAATAAATATATATATATATATATATATATATATATATATATATATATATATATTTATTATTTTAAGCTTTTTATATTACAATTCTCACAAATATCATTAACTAAGTTAATTTAAAAGTAATCATTGAGTTATTTATAGAATTTTATTCTTATACATATTACATATATTAAGTATCCAGTACTATAAATCGAAATAATGGTTTAACGTTCTTCTTGCTTTGTCCATCATATGTTTATATTTTTTACTACTATGTTCAACATACTTTCATCAAACCTTTTTTCTCTCTTATGAACTTCCATCACTAGTCCAAATAATAATTCTCTTTTATCATTAATTTCCATAGCAATTCCCAATGTACCAAACACTAATTCTTCATCATTTACATATTAATTTGTCGTATTGTTAATTTGGTTATTTATTATTTCTTATTCATCATTACATAAAATTTAGTAAATGTGAAATTAAATGATTGAAAAATATTAACAATTATAGTTAATAAGGAATTTTAAATAGAAAATTCAAAACATTTTATAAAATTAAGATGATTATTTGTTACCTTATTATATATTACATAATATTTAGTAAAAGTGAAATTATACGATTGAACAATATTAATAATTATGGTTAATAAGAAATGTTAAATAAAAATTTCAAAACATTTTATAAAATTAAGATGATTGTTTGTTACTTTGTTATATATCTTTAAACAAACACAATGTTCAATAAATATGAAATTAAATATGTGAAACATGTGATCAATTATTATTAAGTACATTTATGATAAGAATTTTAATAAAAGATTTATATTATACACATGTAATTTATTTCTTTATAACATTTTTATAAATAATTTTTTCACTTTACAAAATCTATCACACCATTTTTGGAGTAAAGCGATGGAATATTTTAAAAGAGATTCATGTTGAGTTGAGGGTTGTGGCAAACCCATACATGAATATTATTGTTAATCTTAGGACCATAGAGATTTTGTAGGAGGAAATTAAATAAAATATTAGAATCAAGAAAAGGTGTTTCTTATTCCTTATCCTTTTAGGCATATAGATTGATAAGCTAGAAGAGTGTTTGTAAAATGCAGCTTTTGTTCATTCCATGATCACTAGTATGGTAATAAATCCTCTGCATCATGATAACCTTATTTTTCTTTTAATAAGAAACAATTACAATTTTAATAAGAAATTTATACCCTCAATATTTCTACTAAAATATGGATATGATTGTAAATATAGACAAAACTGAAGTCATGATAATTAAATAAGATAATATAGCCTATAATACATGAATTTATAAAAAATCCTTCAAACAATTTCCCAGCATCAAGAAGAGCATAAATAAATATTAGAAAATTTCTTATGTGCTTGAAAACAATTGTAAGTCAACATATCTTTCGATTTAGGATAGAAAGAAGCTTCACTTTCAGATCCTTGTCACTTCCATTCCTTTATAGTGATGTGAGGTTCGAGGTTGCAGTATATTCATAGATTCATAGTGTAAGATTGAAAAAACTCAAAATTATTTTATAATATACAGCCTCATGATTAAAGTAAATTATCCTTTATGTTATCTACTGATTGAAGCAAGTATTTTCCCCATTGAAAGCATGACAATGACTAGGTATCATATAATAAGAAGACGTTATACAACATGCATGCTAAGAGGTTTCCTAAAATTGTTTGAAACTCTACCCAAAACCCCCACCTTCAACTCAATAAAGGGTGGCATAAGGGTATTCAATATTGTCTAGACTGTTATGGAAGAATGCAGGAGATCATCTTGACAGATTCAGATAATATTTAAAATATTATTACTTCCAAATTTATGGAAAAATTATGTGGAAATAAATAGTTGGAGTGAAAATTGAAACTATAATAGTATAAGGATGTCATCAACCTCAATATCTAAAACCAAAATTATCTCTATATTGACTATTTTTAAGAATAAAACGAATGTTACCAAGACGAACTATTTCTCATGAACTTCATAGTAAAAATAAGCATTAAGCGATTCTCAAATCACCATAGGATGAAAGTGTTTGTCACAAATGAAATCCTAGAAGGGTTGAAGTTGAAAATAATTGTGTCTTATATTATCCCTGTTATACTCACATTCAATCTAGTTTTCAACATATTTTTGACAATAACAACTTTCATGGCCTCTTAACTCAAAAAAATTATAATAATCTCGATGTGCTTCTCTCACATATTTCTTAGCATATAAATACAATGTTAAATAATTCAAATAAATCTTATAATTATTAAGGTTTGGTAGACCATATACATCTTAGTGGATGTTCATGATAATTATCCTCATATTCTTATTCTTTTTCTTCTTTTCTACTCAAATTCTAACAATAGTTTGGATTTTCTTCACATTTTTCTCTACATAACATACATTATCTAATCAAAATTACTTAAACCTATATATAATTTATATTACTTTTATATCAAAATTTAATTGAACTCTCCATATTATTATCTTGTTACATGCTTCCATCTCATTCATTGTTATCAATTTTTTTTCTAATCCTCTATCAATCATTATTCTAAAATCCCTATACAATTAGATAATTCTCTCTCTCTCTCTCTCTATATATGCTGCCATCTCATTCATTGTTATCAATTTTTTCTCTAATCCTCTATCATCCATTTTCTAAAATTTCTATACAATTAGATAATTCTATATACATAGATTGTAAATTTTTTTTTGACAAAATAAATAAAGAATTAGATGTCAAAACTATTTTAAGTGGTGTGTACACTATAGAAACATTATTTCACATAAGAAAGAAAAAAATTCTCTTGCACATCATTATTATACAATCTGTAGTTTTTAAAATGGTAAAATATTTTAAAACAAATGTTATAAAATGTTTATCAATTTGATAAAAAATTAAAAACAAGCATTGAAAATAGTGCTTTTAATACTTTGGAATTACATGAAAAAATATACAAATACAACAAATATTTAAATCTCCATATACAAAAATATAAAATAAAAATGTCCAAACATTCAATATTAAAGTTTTCAGCAACACTGAAAAAAATAAAATTAGAGTTTAATGTAATCCTAAAAATTTTATTTTCTTGAAAATTCATTATAGAAAGTAATATCAATAAATAAATAAAAAGAAAAAAGTTAGAGTTTGATGTAACTGTGAAATTTTTATTTTCTTGAAAATTCATTATAGCAAGTAATATCAATAAACAAATAAATGGGATATGTGAATGAACGGAAGATTAATTTGGGATGAATATAATGAAGTCAAATGTTTTAAATTTTTCTTATTTGAATTTTCTTGGCTTTATTTTGAACAATCTTTGCAAATTTTACTTTTAAAAAAAAAAAATTTACTTAAAAATCTTTATTCATAAATAAGTCTCCCATAACGTTTTTCTTAAATAAAAAAGCAAAATCTAAAATTTTATTTCATCAAATTACTTTGACAAGCTAACATTAAATGTGTCTATTGTTCTTTATTTTCTTTTCCTTTTATTAAACACAAGATAATCCTTATATAAACATATATGAAATAGTGCACTAAACAATGTTGAATTTGACATAAGAAATAAACAATGTAGAGAAATGCAAACATGGGTGATTAGAAATTTGTAGTTATTTTCTTTTTGATAAGGTTATTACAAAGATATTCTTTCAGTACGTATCATAATTTGTTGAACTGAAAAATTTAGGATACACGCGCATATGGATGAGATAAATCTAAATTAGCAATTGCACCAAGAGGCGCAAAGGAACGTCGGGGCGGTAGATATGTAAGGGAAGTAATTTAATCAAAATAAAAAGTTTGTGACGATATGGAATATTGGATTTTAAACTGTCAAACATATTTTTTGTTTTCTGTTATCCCTAGCTACGTAATATAAATTGTCTATGTAAATATGAAGATGTCTTGAATTTGTGTCTATGTAAATATGAAAATGAGTTTGGAATAAAATTATGTGAATATGAGGATTGTGAAAAAATGAAATTGATCAGATTCTAGATTAAAAAATATATTAGGAAAAAAAAAAATGAATGAATGAATTAAAAATGAAAATGAAGCAAATCCGGATTAGAAAATGAATAAAAATCCATGAAAGATAAATGAATGAAAATGATCAGACTCTAGATCTAAAAATATTCTAAATCAAAGAATCTGAAAATATTCTAAATCATAAATTTTTGAGCAGAAAATAAATCAAAAAAAAAAAATTCAGAAAGTTGGAATATAAATCAAAAAAATTTCTAAATCATAAAACTTTTGAGCAGAAAATAAATCAAAAAAAAAAAATTAAAAAAATTGGAAAATAAATCAAAAATTTTGAAGAAGCTTTTATTAAATAAATCAAAAAAGTTATCAAAAAGTTTTTATTTGAAATTTGGAAATAATTTTTTTAAAAAAAACTTCTACTTAAAATTTTCCCATTATAATATTTATATAACACTCGACATGTTGAATTTGGAAGTAATTGTGACAGATCTGTAACTTGTAAGTTCCTTCATAGAAAACGAAAGGAAGTTATTTTCCTTGTGAAAGCTCTGTATCATAAGTTTTCTACAATAATTGTGACAGATCTGTAAGTCTCCTAAAAATTTGACCAAACTTTATTATACTGTAAGTTATATTTTAGATTTTTTTAACTAGTAGAGTTAATATTTATTTTTTTACTAATTTCAAAACAAAAGTCAAACATTTTGCGTGTAAAGGAGAGTTTTACTCAAACACTTGTGTATCACCTACCACCTACCACATATCCATGACATGCCCATTTAAAATTGTTTGGGTAATAAAGTTTGCGATGAAGATAAACTACACTAATTGATTAGAAAGTTTTACTAAATCTTAATTCATGATATGCTGATTTAAATTTGGTTAGATAATAAATTTTGTGATAAAAATAAACTACATTAATCAAATAATTAATTTTTTTTATCAAAGATTAATCCAAAACACATTATGATTAATCTTAAACACATTTATTAACACTATAGATCACATCACAAAAGTCTTAACTATAAAGAGTTTTACACAAATTTAAATTAAAACAATTTAATTACAAAAATATAATGTATTATTGTGAAAAAGGATGCATCCAAGATTCTGGTGCAGTGGAATTTCTCTACTAAATACAACTTCAGGTCGAGAATATGGAAGATCAAAACTATGCAGGCAGGTTGACATACTTATAGTTACAGGTCCTCAAGGATCAGTGCCAGTTCAATTCCATGACATTTGACTTTTTCAAATTGCCCAGAATAAGTGATGGTATCCAAGAGAGCCATCCTATTGCTGATCAGCACTCTGAACAATTTGTCGAGCTGCTTCTCAAAGGGAGCGATGCCTGCTTCCATATCTGTGAGGAATTTCTTCAAGGACTCAACGGATTGCTTTAATTCCAGTGCCGGACTGCCGCGTCGACGCTGTCAACCTCCTGTAATGGAGCCCGAGCGCCTTTGCTTCTTCTCCTATCGATATATTCCTTCACTTTATGATGCAGGGACTGAAGCGCCGACGCCGATGAAGAATGGCCCATGTGAGGAGGAGCTGGAAGGGACCGTTTTGGTTTGAAAGACATGGAAGCTATGATAACACTACAGACGCATACCGTAGTGGCCGTTGTTCCATATAAAATTTCCAGGAACTGGGCCTTGTTTGAATTCCCACTCGCTGGAGTCGCCAGAAGCTTCTCGCCTATTTGCCTCAGCATAGACCTGCACTTGTCCAGTCTAGACTGCTTTGTGGAAGAGGCCTGCAGATTCTGCGCCTCTTTCATCACCATGAATTCCTTACAATTACCGAGCCCCGTCCGGGCTCTACAAAGTTGCCTACCGCACATCGGATTATCACAGAAACCTTCCAACCCACGAACGATCATCTGTAGCAATGCCTCGTATTCCTTGACATCACTTATAGTCCGTCTCAGCGCATTGCAAAAATATTGTGGCCCAGGCGAAGGCCAGGGTTCCGAGCCCGGTGGTGGCTTTCTCCAGAATGGCAAGCCTGAGGGCAACTATAGTAAGTTTCTTCTCGGGCGCTGTAGCCATAGGAGACATGATCATGTCCACACCACGCGCCTTTTCAGAATCTCCATGGCCGCCTGGTTAATGGTTGCTGCCGCTGTTGCTCGTAGACTGTAGCGTTTCCATTCTTTCAACCCGCGGTTCGAAAGGCGAAACCTGTTTACAAGAAACCCGTTTACGAGCCATTACGGAGACCACACGTGGCAAATTTGAATTGGTTCCATGTGCATAGGGAACGCTTTCTCATTGGCTGGGGTGAACAGTGTTTGCTCACCCCAAGCCCGCAATGGAAAACGCCTCCAGCGTAATTAGTGAGATAAATCTAAATATGCCATGTTTTTTAATTTAAAATGGATTTTAAAATTCATAACGTTACTGGTTAAAAAAAAAGAAAAAGAGAATATCGACATTATTGATAATAATTTTGGCTCTTGCAATGAAAAAAATATGGTAATCTTAAATGGTCATGTATTCATTTTATATCATTCCATGTTCATTATTTTTCTCTTGTACCTCTTAATAAATCTTGATTCTATTTATAATTTTTTTATCAAATAAAGTTTAGATATGTCTTTACACATGCAATCTAATAATTTTACATTGGACAAGTGTGTAAGATATTCCGTTAATATAAAAGTGTTGTAAATTAACATTAGTAAGATAAAACAAATAGGTTATAGGTGAAAATGAAAACTCATTATACACCACAAATTATGACATTTCATCATTCCATTTTCTAGTATTCATCATGGCTCAATGTACTTTATCGTGAGATAAATTCTTTTTCTCATACCACCTCATATCTTATTAGCGCGGGTAAACTTTATTTCTTGGATTATTTTTCATTTAATGTTGTATTGCATATATTGTTTATTGTTAGATTTAAACGAATTTAAATCTAACGATATTAATGTAGAAATTTAAGTTAGGATAGGATTGAGATTCTAATTCTAGATCTCGGATCCTAATATTGAGGGAGTGGTTCAAACCACCCGATTGTGAGAAATTCTATATGTACTAGGTTGTTCTCTTGATTTTATGTATCAGATTGTGAGTGTGTTTGTACACTCTCCAGGTTCTCACCTGGAAAGCCATTTCATTAATTTTATCATGGTATTAGAGCTTTAAGTCGAAGCTAAATGGACCTGTGTTGTGCATAGGAATTAAAGTGAGGCTAAGTCTTTGGAGGCCGAGAAAGATCGCTGGAGGACGCACTGAAGTAGAGCGCAGCTCAGAGTACTGCGTAATACTGTGAACGATTTGGAGTTGCGTGTGTGGATCACTCTGGATCGAGCTACGTGTGTGGTTTTTGTGGATCGAGCTGGAGTTGTTGTGAATGTTGTTTCTTTTGAGTGATTTTGATAATCGAGTGGCAGAGGCACCTTGATCAGGGTTCTAGATCGATACAACCGTGTGGGTGTTGGATTGACGTAGTCATGGTTGGAGCATATGGTCGCCCTTCCTTGGATAGATAGTGAATGTTTTGTGTATGGAGGATCGCTGCCATGATATGTGAGCATGCCAAAAGAGTTTGCCAACCTGGCCATCCACCTTGAATTTGTAAGTGTATGACTGCCCTTTCTGTATAGGGCACTGCGTTATGTATGCTAGCCCATCTGACCAACCTGTTCCAGGCTGACGGACTCCGTGCCAGTGAATCATCATATTGTACTTCACATCATTATGAACTTTCACCTCGACAGAATAGCCTTCGTTAACTTCTATGGTTGGTCCGGGAAACTTCCCGTTGATCGTGAGGAGAGATTTAGTGCAGCATAAGCACGTTACATTTTGATACTGCACGTGGAAGTCGAAGCATTTAACGTTGTAATTATAGCTTGCAGTAGCAACTGTAATTTCAATGGAGAGCAACAACAAGAGGAATGTAAGAAACGACCTTGCTTTAGCATCTGTACTCATCCTGCAACCTGCTGGAGAAGACTGTGGATAGAACGTGGAGTTTGTACGGTCCATAAAATCATCAATACTGGATGTTTGGACTGCATGCTGAGTGCAGCAGCGTGGAGGATCGGATCTCAGAGCGTGAAGATTAGCTTGAAGAAATTTTTTATCTATTTTGTATATTTCGGGAAATTTTATTGTTTGATTGTTTCATCTACTAGATTCTGAAATTTTCGTCTAATTTATTATATGCCATGATGAAAACGTGAAAGTATATATATATATATATATATATATATATATATATATTTAACCCATCTTTAGAAATATGTATCATTAGAGATCACATGCATCAGAATTGGATGGCAATATCATTTCTAGTTTGTTGAGAGGTCATTTTCTGCTTGTTGCAAGAGCTGAGGGCACTAAGCCCTGCATGGCATAGAATCCACAGTCTACAAGGTTCTACTATTGAAGAGCTGCCAAAGGGAGGATTCCCGCTTGCGTGGTAATGGGGTTGTTGGAGCTCGTAAGAGGACTAAGTGGAGCTGAAATCTGGAAGCAAGACAAAACCAGATAAGCTGGACCTTTTAACAACATGTCTATATTTTTAGATATTTTTGATTCTGATGATGATGATGATGATATTCTCATGCTGGAATTTGGAGGCATTAGTATGAGTAGTATTTTTATGTCTGGAATTTTTTCAAAAAAACAATTTGGTTATGTTGATGACCACGAGAAACAAGAGGCACAATCCATTGTGCAAGATCCTGATATTGAAGAGTCAGAAGTTGATCTTTAGGAAGGATGTAAAGATGAACGAAGTGTTGAAGATCAATTTGACGAGCCACATGAAGCTGATGGCGAAGACGTGGCAGAAGAAGACAGAGCTGGAGAGAATTTAAAATGTGATAATCTCATCAATATTTACGTGTGTGCAGATGACAACATTGCTGAAATTTACATGCGTGACACCAGAAATGGTGAGAGAAAACAGTTTCCTATTAAGCTTGTCATAACTTTCAAAAGGGCGAGGATAAGCATTTAAGCTTTCCATCACTGGGGAAGAAATGAGGCGAAGATACATCACTATCTCATGACAAAGAAAGTGAAGATGAAGCCTCATCCATGAATGAACAAATATGGTTTCACAAGCATAAAGACCAAGATGAAAACTCTGTTACCAAGTTTTTATGTCTTTTTCCATTGTAAGCTTATCTGAGACTAGACCAGCAGGCGTATGTTATCATATATGATTGTTCTATACCCTTTCTCCATTAAGGGGGAGTGTTAGAAATTAATGGGGAAAGTTAAGTTAGGATAGGATTGAGATTCTAATTCTAGATCTCAGATCCTAATATTCAGGGAGTGGTTCAAACCAACCAATTGTGAGAAAACCTATATGTACTAGGTTGTTCTCTTGATTGTATGTATCATATTGTGAGTGTGTTTGTACACTCTCCAGGTTCTCACCTGGAGAGCCATTTCATTAATTTTATCATCAATGTACTTCATCATGAGATAAATTCTTTTTCTCATACCACCTCATATCTTATTAGTGTGGGTAAACTTTATTTCTTGGATTATTTGTCATTTAATGCCGTATTGCATATATTTTTTATTGTTAAATTTAAACGAATTTAAATCTAACAATATTGCATTATATAGTGTATTATTAAAAAATAAACTTGATAATATCGCATATATTTTCCATTATTAAATTTAAACAAATTTAAATCTAACAACACCGCATTAAATAGGGTATTACCAAAATATATACTTTGCCATTAATCTATAATTATTTAAAATATAAAAATTGAAATTAAACCCTTAACATGTGACATCATTAACCCATTAATGATCACATACATGACACAAAAATCAAAGATTCAATAAATGATATAGAAATTATATGTGGAAATGCCTCCATATGCTCGCTTTTCGAAAAAATTGGAATCGAAATCGAAACTTTTTAATCCAAAATTATCCAACCCAACTCCTTCTAGCGAGTCATACGGAGCCAGGGTATGATATCAATACTACCATAAACGTCTTTATGAGAATATCCAAAAAAAAAATTACAATCTAAGTGCAAAAATATCTAACTACAAACCAAGGTTGATTTAATTTAATTTTTAGACGGTAGTGATGACTTCATCTTTTTTATCCATCTAGAAAGTAAATACTAAATATTTACAACCACACTTTGTATGGGGCTTATGGGGCCTAATGTTGGGACTGAATTCTCCTTATTTGTTAATCATTACATAATCTCTACTTCTAAAGTTAATGTTGCGAATATTGAGTTTCTTATCCTTTCAATCTATTCATTCCTCTTACAAAAAAAAATGAATACTTCATATTAATTTAATATGTTTATAAACAACTATGGGTTTGGAAAAAAAATAAAAAATAAAAACTTAATATTAATATTCATCTTGAGAAACATTGAAAAGTTCATAAATAATAATGTATAGAAACCCAAATCAATAAACCCTATTATTAATTGATATTAACCAAAGCAATGTTGTGATTACTCACACATGAGAGGAGATAATAGTTCAAATACGAAAACGGAGGAGATTTCCAAAATTCACTATCTTATGCAAACTCATTTATATAAAAAATATTATATGATTCATTATCTTATGCACACTCATTTATATAAAAAATATTATATGATTCATTGTCTTATGCACACTCATTTATATAAAAAAATATTATATGATGTAGAAACTAATTAGAGAGAGAAAAAGTTTACCGGATGTAAAAAATGATTGATATTTATTGTGATACCATAAAACTACTAAGGCCGTGGTAAGAAAGTATATATATATGTAAGAAACAAATATATAGGTATATGTGTAATATAAGAATGTATGAACTTTATAAGGAGTCATTATATTGATTTACTTCAAATAATTTTTATGGAAATTTAATAATGAACTAGAAGCAAAATCTTTTATCAAATTAAATGTTATTGGAAATTTTGAGGTTTTGAGTCATCTTAAAAGGAGGTGAGGTGTCATGTTCCTATACCTTCGGTGTCTTTTAATCATGCTATAGATGGGTGCGACACTATTGTACTTTTTTTTTTCCAAATACTCAAATATATAGACTATAGTTTTAGAAACACTTGTTCAATTAGTTAAACAAATTTTCTTTCAATATGCGGAAATAAACATAAACATCATTATCAATCCACAAGTACGCCCATACATACAAGGGAGGGTCAACTCCTTGTTAATAATGAGTCTGCCCGATAATATGTTTCATAAATATGAAATAATAAGTTCCAATCCAACAGAAGCCACTTTTTCTCCTTAGCAAAGAAAGTTAGCCTTTTTACCAAGCTCTAAGGCTTGTTAACCATCAAACTAGCCTACAACAATCATTTACAACATTGAGTTTTCACCTTGGGAACTTCCTGCACAAAACTGTCGAAGTGCTACCGGGTCACTTGGGTCACTCGAATCGGAACTGCAAATCAGTTCAGATCGTCCCACGAGTTCCTTGTGTGGCCAATCCATCTCTCAATTGTATGGTTAGATGCGTCCTGTCAATATGCACATTCTTCAATTTACGGCACTCAATTCTGACCTCCGACGCTCCTGAAATGGCTTCCAAACTGAAGTTTAGTTCGTGCAAAAATGCCTTGTCATTGGTCACCCGACTCACCCATCTATGGTGTGGATACCCTCGTGTGCTGCCCAACTCGCCCGACCTAAACACTATGGACGCCTTGTCGTGTGCCACCTGACTCGTCCGACCTGAACACTGTGGACGCCTTGTCGTTAGTCACCCGACTCGCCTGTTTGCGCCTTCCTTCGTTGTTCGTCGTGCTACTTCACCAAAGAGTTGTTGGTATGCTCATGGTGCTCTGATGTGTAACCTTGATCGTTGATGTGAAGATCTTTGTTGTGTTTTCCACCATCCGCATGCTCTTGTTAATACGTGTAATAAATGTGGTGTGGGGGTGTCGTGGGTCACTTAGTGGACCCGAGCCGACCCACTGACTCCCTCCACTCAACTCGTTCGCCCATGGTGTGCGTCGGTCGCACCCTCAATACATTGGTTGCTATAACGTCCAACACGTCGGCTAGTACAACGCACCTGTTATAACGCACACTCGCACACTCATCGCCACATGCCCACGCCCGCGCCTGTTATGGTGCATGGCGCCCGAACTTGTCAAAGGCCCTGCTGGACACACCCATAGTGGTAAACACGCCACATGAAGTGTGGGTCGTACATGAGGTAACCCTAGGGATAGATTTCTATCATGGAATGTAACTCAAGCTATAATGGAAGTATAATTCCTTACATATTATCCCACTCCTAAGGTATACAATGGAGTTCTACTATAATGGACGGTGATTTCATTGTTAGTTTTCCCATTCCTAACATGTACATCAGATCCAAACCCCATGTAACTATGACTTATTAGAATCAAAGTAAGTTACTAGTTAACCAATTAAATGATTAAATTCGACTCAACCATATCCACTTTAGCAATCTATGTTAGCCAATCATTATTAGATACAAAATGATTGATGTTATTCCATACTCACTTTTTTTTTCCTAAGTGAATTATATTAATATTTTGTATGTTAAATCACTTCTGAAGGCATGTTCGATCACTTTAATCATTTACACTCAAATATTTCTGATGCACTATAATGTTAGTCATTTTAGTAAATTTCAATCATTTCAATTGTGTGTCCATTAAATTACATTTCTTTTTTCTATTTTTCTATTTCAATATTTTTTGATTTTTTTAATGATATTTTAAAATAGTGTGGTTAAGTAAAATAATGTGTATTATCATCTTATATTATTATAATAATATAAATTAAATAGTTGGTAAATGCAGATAAGTATCAATCCATAATAAGTATGAAAATATTTATTACATGATTCATCACAAAGTTGTTATAACTAAAAATACAAAAATAAAAAACCAAATAATAACTTTATTTGAAACTACTATTATTGTTAAATATTAAATTTAATTATTATATAAGTTAAACATATATACAGTTAAAAAAACATATAAAATATTCTTAATTATGGAGATTAAGTCCTATTCACCATTGAAAATCTTAATGTGTAAATAGGTGGTGTTAAAATACCACAAGGCAGTACCATGGCTTATCAAAACAACATGCGGAAAAAACAATTACTTAACAAGTCATATCACAATTGTTCATATAACATTTTTCTAATTAATGAATTTAATTAAAAGAGTAAAAAAAGAATAACTACTCAGGAGATAAATCTCAACCTTTAATTGTGTATACTAATATAAATATTTGAGAATATTTAATAAATATTATATAAAGATTAAATTTATAACATTTACCTAATAATTATAATTAAATTAAATTTTTACAAACTATAAATAAAATATGCATATACATATTAAAAAGAAAAAACATTATAATTTGTTTATTTTACATTGTTTATGAATTCTTCCATATTTCATTCTCCTCCTAAAATTACCTCTACATCATAGATTAGCCTCATTGAATATGATCATTCCATCAAAATCATATTTCAATGTCATTTAAAATGGTTGTGAATGATTACATTAAGATATTTAAGATATTTTCACATACCTTAACTTTGACAATACATAAATATGCGATAGGGATATCAATTCTAAAAGTATCCATAATCACTTATTATACCTATTCTAATGCATAGGTATATCCTTGGATTTGTTTTCATATCACTAATTTATCCAAAGTTATTTTAAGAATTTATATTTAAACTTAGTTAAACACTTTATGATGTTGTTTGATTGGACTAAAAAAAATGTGTTTTATTGTAAACTTCATTGTTCCCATTGTATAATTCTCTTAAAATCTTTACATTTATGTAAATCTCTCCACAAAATATGAGTATGATTAATTTTAATCTTAAGGATAGCATTAATTCACATTAATTCATATAATTTTATGTTTCAAAAGAAATGCTTTAGCCATATTTCTTATGCACTGCATGTACCTCTTTATATTAAGGGAGTTGTTCATGCAAAGGCATTGCCTTGCATTAAGGTAGCTTTATAAAATTATTATCTTTTTAAGATTCCCATTGTTTCCTTTTCCCATATAGCATGACCGGTCTTGAAGAGACTGGAAAATTAAGATAAAGTAAATACACTTTGTTGTCTGTATGGATTATTCGTAAACATTATTGTTATTTTTTATTTATTTTGTTGTTAGATTATTCTTGGTACTTGATGTTGGTTTCATATTGACATGACTAAGTTTGGCATGCTATTTAATCACCTATATAGGTAAGCAAACATTTGTTAAAACCTGATAACTTATGTGGATCTTTTAGTATACATTTCACACATTTATAAAGAAGTAGAAATAAGATGGTCAAGGTTCAAACATAGATGATATGTGTGTGTTTGGAAAATTATTATAAAAATTAGGTGTTCCCTTATTTGGAATCGTACACGGAAATACTATCCTTCGCTACTCATTCTCCAATAGAATTCTTTAGTGTTCTCAATTCTTCATTGTGACCCGTATTCTAGTAACCTTGGTTGCAAAATTGTTCCGCTTCACTTTGGTGATTCCTTTTAATAATGTTCTCCTCTATTATTCTCAAGGAATCACTTCTATTTATTGGAAGACCATGGTCACCTTCCAATAGGCTCATTGTAGGTTAATTCACACCAAACACAAATAAACCTTAAGAAAATAGTAATGTCGATAAAAATAACAATATAAACGATATATCTCCTAGAAAATTAACGTTTAATTCAAAATTAATTGGAGTAAATCAAACCTCTAGCTTTACCCAAAAGAACTCAAATAAGAGTGTTGAAACCCGTTGTTTCATTAGCATTTCTCATAATAAGTATTTATGTGTCAATATTTTATGTATATTTCATTTTCATGGATAAAATTTTTAAATAATTGAATCATGAAAGACAAAATTATTCACACCAAAACCAGCTTTAAACCTTTTCGAAGACAAATTTAATCAAAGATGTTATAATCCACAATTAGAATTTTAATTCTTCGATAGAATAGTTTTACATCAAAATTTACAAAAAGATTTTGAATTTCACCAAAATGTTTAACATTTAAATTAGAGTGTGTATATATGATGTTGTAGCAATTTGATGTTATCACAGATGGATAATAGAAAATGGTAGAACATGATTAATCCACAACACTAGACCAAAACAAGGTCAAGGATTTCATGGAGGACTTTGCAACATTATTATATAGTTGGTGAACACAACATTTGTAATTTATGAAGAACTAGAATTTCTAGAAATGATAATTAAATACCATGATGAATGAATTTTATGTGATACTAATAAACATAAAATAGGAGAGGAAAAAAAAATTGAAATGAAGAACTTAAAGCATCCCTATTAATAATATAACCCTAATTGCAAAAAATTGTTATCACCTACAAATAAACACAAATGTAAGTCATAGTCAGACTAAAATTAAGTCAATAGAATTTAAATTAAACCATGTCTTCAAAAATGTTTGACCATTGCTACCTAGGCCTTTTACAGTAGCTCATTTATCGTATCTTATAACACGACCAACTTTTAGTCATTTTTAGCTTAGTCATTAATTAGTTGTCTCAACTATATGTCGAGTATTATATTTAGTAATAAATTTGGTCACTAATTTAGTAATTGATTTAGTCATTAATTTTCACAATTAATAACCAAATATATAACAAAATATATTACTAAAAAATCACCCTAGAAAACCAATTAATGACCAAAGAAATATTATCAAAATTAAGATACTATAAATTGACTACTAATAGGCATATATATGCAAATTTTAGTCATCGTTTGAAACCAATTAATGACCAAAGAAGTATGAATAAATTTTGGATGTGTTATAAGATACTGTAAATTAGCTACTAATAGTCATATATATGAAAAATTTAGTCATAATTTCAAACCAATCAATGGCCAAAAGAATATGACTAAATTTTTGTCTTGTTATAAGATACTGTAAATTATCTACTAATAGTCGTATATACGAAAAATTTAGTCGTCATTTGTAATAAAAAATTTATCATTAGTAGTATTCATTTATATTTTTTTGGTAGTTTCATATTCATTATATTAATGTATACTTTATGAGTTTATATTCATTTCATTTCCTTTCATTAACAATTATTATAAACAGCTAATTTAGTCGTATACTCATTTATTTGCATTCATTAATAAAATTAAACTACTAATTTAATAGTTTTAGATTGATTTTATTTTTTCATTATAAATCAACATAAATTAATTAGTATGATTTTGCAACTAAATTAAAAAAAAAATGGCATACAATGTACATGTTCATATAATATGTACACACAAAGTTACATATGTTAATTATAAAATTAAATAATATCAAGTGCAACTATAAAAAATTTCAACCACATAAATTATATTATATAAAATATCAATTATTACAATAGTGGTTTCCAGCTAAATATTGTATGGAGTACAATTTACACATGAAATATTGTTTCATCACTTCAAAACATTATCATTGTGTTTCTAAGGCATTGCAAGTGAATTCACCAACTTTGAAGACTTGACCATCAATCTCTCTATGTGCCTCTTATGCTAGATATTGACTCTTTGAGTACCACTAGACCAATTCTATTCTCTCTCTCTTTAATTTACATTTTGTCACTTTAGTGTTATTCTTCTTCTCTTTCTTCAATTCCCGCTTCTTACCATTAATACTGAGTTCCTTTTCTGAAAACTATAGAAGATACAATGAAAAGTATAAGACATGAAATATGATGAACACTAGAATATAAACTAAAGTAGACTATAAAGGATTTATACGTTATATACCTCAACATCAACAATATTATCAATTCTATTTTCCCCTATAAAAGCAAGAAATTCAAACTAGTTTTCTTCAGTTCAGCAATAATGGCTTCTATGTGGACAAATAATTTGTATACACAGAGAAAAAAAACGTCACCATAGAAAATAACACCTTAGTAAAATTAGTATTCAACAATCAAGGAATATTAGGCACAATCATGCCAACTAAGTTACATGCTAAAAATATCAAGTTGTGGATTACTTATATAATGTGGGAGTGAAAACAATAATCTTAGAAAATTCCAAAGCTAAGTCTAGAATAAAATGAAATGTATTAAAAAGTATACAATAATAGGATAGCCTCTTATACATGTATATAACCAAATAATGTAGAATGCTAAGTGAATAATTGCAGGAGTAGAGGTCGACAAGTGGGTATGTGTTTAGCATATTTGGAGGTGCAGTCAGTTGGATGAGTAAAAGAATGTCTACAATGGATCTTTAAACTACAGAGGTAGAATACATGGCAGACACTCATGTAAGCAATGAAGCAGTTTGGTTGCAGAGATTATGTTCAAGTATGGGGTTGGTGTAGTGAGTTATAAGGATAGACTGTGATAGTCAAAGTGCAATTTTCTTGGCCAATAACCCTTCTTATCATTCAAAAACAAAGCACATTGATGTTCAAAATCACTTTGTGAGAGATATGGTTGAGGATAAAAGGGTGTTGCTGCTAAAGGTGGACACTTTGAGGAATGTTGCAGATGCATTGACGAAATCTGTGAGCACTTAGAAGTTCTCTTGGTCTAGAGAAACAATGGGTGTTTCAGAGTTGGGATAATGACTAAGCTGTCCTATGGCCCCCTGTTGAAAGAAAACAAGAAGTGGGAGAATGTTGGGTATGTTTTATATTCTTTCCAAGACCAGTCCCACGCGTTGTACGTTGCACCAGTGGCAGCGGGGGGGTCACAGGAGGGGTGGAAACCACCCCTATTGCGGTCCGGGGCAGCGCCCCGGGAAATCATTTTTGGTGTGCGGACACACCTATGGTTTTGTGCATGGGTTTGCACATGGTTTTGGGGGATGATGGTTTTTGGCCCCTGGTATTTTGTAGATCCGATCAAGGGAAATGCGGTTATGTTCTAATCTAGTGTTAATGGATTAGGTTTTATGTATGATTTGGCATGTATATATATGTATTGTAACACTAAAAGGAATATAATAAAAAATCAAGATGGTAGTCCCGATTTGGGATCCAAGGGAAAATTTTTGGTGTATATATGTTATATGTTTTTATGTTCTCTCTATTGTTTATTTTTGTTTTAAGATTCATATGCATATAATTTCTGTATAGGGTTAAAACCTACAGGTGAAAGCCCCGAAAGTGATAATTGAGTCTATGTGATTCATTTCGCTAGTTTGAATCCCACTTCTTCACCCTTGTGAGCATCACCCGATGAAATGAGTGCTAAGTGGACTATTCAAAAATCATGAAAAATATTTAGTTACGACTACCTCTCATGAAAATGGTCATACATGAATGACTTGGCTAACGCAGTTGAATCCCAAAAAAATGGTATCTAATATAATGCACTGCGAAAACCCTTGAATACTTAAATACAATAAGTGAAGGGAGCTGTATTTGAATGGTTCATGTGGCACAATACTTGCTATGGGTTTTCAAATGGGGTAGCAAGCTAAGTCGGCTTGATTGTGGGGAATAATCCACATTTAAGCGTGCTTGAGGCAGAGGTGATCTAGGATGGGTCACCTCCCAGGAAGTCTTGGCTACCGGGTGTAAGGCTCGGAAGTGAAGACTGACGCTATGTGATTCATTTCACTAGTTTCAATCCCACTTCTTCACCCTTGTGAGCATCACCCGATGGAATGAGTGCTAATTGGACTATTCAAAAATCATGACAAATTACTTAGTTATGATTACCTATCATGAAAATGCTCATATATGATGACTTACTTAACGGAGTTGAATAAAAAAAAAGTGATATCTAATATAATAAACTACGAAACCCCCTCAATAATTAGAGAAAAAATTGTAACTTTTTATTTTTATTTTAAATGGAATTTATCGAAAAATGTACATATCCCCTCATATTAGGCTATGGAGTAAGCTAAGAGTTCACTACATATCAACTAGTTAAATAAGTGACAGTTTACATAAATTATCACTAGTAGATAATATCACATCGTGAAGGCTAAGAGTTGACTACATGTAAATTGGTCAAATATCACATCGTGGAGGCGGAGTGTTGAGTACATGTATGTTGGTCAAATTGGTTTCATTAAATTTTGAGAATCGAGACACCACTATATCCATAAATTTAAACTTGAAAGTCTATTACATCGGTCCATAAAATAGACCACAAGTTGAAAGATAATTGTTAATTCTTCCATCCAATTACATACATTTAATCCTTTCAATATAGAAACTGCTAATGATTAATTATTTTCATCACATGAGAATTCAAGTGTCCATATCTCTCAAGGAAAACCACAAAAAACGTGGATGCCAGGAGATGGGTAGATAAGTTATTCCATTGAAACATGCTAACATAGTATCATAATTCTCCTAAACTGAAACTCTAGCATAATTTATTATTTACAACTGATTTAAGTGAGCCTTCCATATATATTTTGGAGTAGAAAATTTTTATAAGCATAGAATATGAATTTTATGTGTTGACTATGGTCTCCCAAAATCAAATTAAGAAAAAATATTTATCTAGTGTAATATTAAAGATTGTACTATTTTTTGGGAATAGGATTTCGTTCAACATGAGATTATGTGAAGGGAAGGAATATTTGTATCCTTGAAAAGAAAAATATCCATTATGTTAAATTTTTTCATGTGGATTTTGATTTTTTTTCAAAAGCGCATCCGTTCAAGAGAAATTTGATGGCACACATGAGTTATTCACATTCAATAACTTATTCCCCTCTCCCCTGAAAGAGAGAGCGATGGACTGGGATGGTGAAGATAAATGAAGGTATCATATCAATGAATATCTCAGTGGATATATGCCACCATTATAGTACAAATGAAAAGAAATTTCTCTAAGTTGATAAGCCAAAATAAAGACATATTTCGAATCACTTAATCGTTGATTTGGTGAAACACAAAAATTCCACCCATTTCTTGGTAATACATAAATTGAAATATTATATTATGACCATTTATCAAAATCTTTTAAAATTTAACTTGCATGCATCATCTTTTCTCCACCAATATAGTCGAGTAAAAAAGCAACTTTAGACAATTTCAATTGAGCAATATGGATTTGCATCAATCTCCATCATAAATCTTGTAAACTTGTATATCATGATAACCTCTAAAGTGAAAATCTAGCTTTATAATCGATCACTTAGCATATCAAAAAAATTGACTATCATGTTCAACTTTAGCGACACAAAAAAATCAACCAACATGTATTCCTATCTGCTATAAAGTTTCATATATTGATCTTTGTGTCTTCTTTAAGAAAATTGAGGATTTTGTTTATCTTCCATGAGCATTGGCATTCATTAGGGGAATTTTGAGGTCTAAAATGGACCTCCTAAGAAAAATTTACAACCAAAATAAACTTTATAAGAACCAATAGGATTCAATATGATAATGTCAATCATGGGGGATGATTCACTATTTTTTAAGTAAAAGGGTACAAATATTAAAAAATAATAAAATAATAAAACTACCTTTTCAACTTGTATTTACAATTTATCTCCCAAATTTTTTACTCAAATTTCGAGCGGGAGTACTCGATGGATGCAAAAATTAATTCCTCATCCAAGGAGGACCCATGTTGCATACTTTTGATGGACCCTACTACATGAAAAATGAGAAATACATGAAAAAACGTGATTGTAATCATGTTTTTCATGATTTTCTCATTTTTTAGTGTAGAAGTATCCATCGAAAGTATGAAACATGGGTACTCCTTGGATGCGGACTTAAAATTTTCATCCAACGAGTACTCCCACTCTAAATTTGAGTAAAAACTTTCAGAAATAAGTTGAAAATATGAGTTGAAAAAGTAGTTTTTTCCTTTTTTCCCTCTAAAATTTGATGATGTAATCAAATCTGATTTTATTATTTCCACTATTATTTTATAATTTCCTTAGGTGGCCCGTTTTAGACCTCAAAATCCCCCTAATTCTTGAGTAATTTTCCAAGATAAATCTTATCAAAAAGATATTTTTGGAGACTAATCCTCCTCGTTATTCTTTGTTCTTGAAAATTCTCACCATTTTCATTCAATATTGCTACAATCCCAACCGAAATACCAATGCCAATAAAACCAAAATGTTGAAATCCTAGTCTTCATATAACAAAGAAGATGACATTATGAAAAACAAGAACACACATGATAATAGATAGAAGGTACTAGAATTATGGAAGGAAATACAATTATATTTTTATTAGTCTCAATGTGTATTTGTACATGAGATATATGGTTGGAGTGGTTCTATCTACTCTCACCCACCCAGTCACTTTACCACATAGGTTTACTAATTATAACTCACATTTATATAATGTTTTATGTATGATGAAAAACATAGGCCTAAGGGGACCCTACAACAATGTGAATTCCAATGAGAGATCTTTTGATTTATAGGGTTTTCCTCCTATTAGTGCACCTAGATTTCAGCCTACACACAAATCTTAAATTATTCTACCCATGAATTAACATCCTCAGAAACCTACCATCCATTAATTTAGCCTTCTACCACCCTCCTCTCATGCCTACCCAAGTAATTGGCCAACTAGGGTAAACATGCGACGAGATTCTACTGTGATGATATTCTACCTCCTAGGTGACCTTGAGGAAGTGGAATTAATGGAAACACATCACACACACATTGTACATCAATAATAACACCCTCAGGAGCCAACCCAAATATTCAAGGATCCTGCCATAGGTTGCACTGATCTTTGAAGCCCTTAGGCCTCTGGCTGCATGCACAAGCATGCATTCATACATTTGGAAGTCTTTGGACGCATACAGAAGCCTACTTTCCTTTGTATAGGGAATATTTCCACTAGTGTTGAGCCAGATTTTGCAGAATTTAAGGCACTTTTCAAGCCCATAATTTTGGCCACTACCCAAAACTTGTTGTAGCTTTCAGGATCCATTAAACACATAATGAAAAGGCTAATAAACCAAAAACCAACTGTAATACTAAGCTCGACCATCCCAGCTAGGACTGACTTTTTTTCAAAAATGTCAAAATAATAAAACCTACATGTGTAAAAGAGATATATGTGCATAAGGGTATCATACTTATATAAGAATTGATATGAAGGATCATTCCCTTATATTGTTAGTTGAAATATAATCTATTAGGTCATAGATACGTCATTTATTCATTTGCAAATCAAAACATGAGAAGAGTCATACATCATCATTGACATAATACATGCTTATAACCAACATCATAACAACAGAAATATCAATGATACATCAACCATAGAATCCACATAATAACCATAATATTTACCCATCAATATAATAGGAAACAGATCTTATTTCCATAAGGAAAATCCAACCAATTTTGGGACTTCCACGTTCCAGATGACCATATTCCAAGTATGAATTTGGGATCTCATAAACCAAATACATCAAAACCAAACCAGGGCTTTTAGAGGCCAAAATACCTTAACCAGTGATTCCACCTCAGGGTTGGACATCACAACCGTCACATATTGGTCTTTACCTAAGATTTTGTAGGGCTCTAGAGCATTTTTTTTCCAACCAGAGTTTCCAGGACTAGCAACTCAACCCCAGTTGTTACATGGATTCTAGAGCATTTTTCCAACCAGGGTTTCCAGGACTAGTAACTCAACCCACCTCATGCTTCTAGAGTGTTTTTCCGACCAAGTTTTCCAGGACTAATAACTCAACTCACAACTATATTTTAGAATTCAAGATCATTTTTCCAACCAAGGCTTCTAGGAAATAATACTTCAACCTACAGCTAAAGAAACATGAGATCCAACCAAAAACAAACAATGAAAATGAACCCACAACACCATCTCTATCCAAGAAAATGAGGGGCTTGGAAAATACACTGTTAATCCAGGAAATCCCCGATGCCAATGACAGATCATGACCAAGAACTACATGCATACCATGCATCGAAAAACTAGTGAGAAAAACATACATGAAAATCAATACCTGCAAGAAAACCCCGTCTTAGTTGTTGATCCTGGTGTCCTCTTGTGATTTCCTGCTATTCATTTTCCTTCTTGATCGAAATCTCCAAGTATGCCACATTATACAAGAGTGATCAAAGAATAATCTAAGTGTCCAAGAGTATGAGAGAGAGTGATAGAAAATGAGAGCTCCAAAAATGAATTCACCAAAGTCTTACCCACTTATCCTCATAAGCCTTTTTATTAATGAGGAATATATATTCTTCAATTTCCTCCTTAGATGTAACATGTGACCTTTAACCTTCCTTTTCTCCAAATTTCCATTATTTTCATAAATAAAATGTCAATTAATGCCTCATTTTCTTCCAAAGGCTTTTGCATTGATTTTTCCAATTCCCTTAGCCATAATAACCGAAGAGAACAACCACTAGGATGTTTTCCCCACCATTTAGCTTGGAATACATGTTCCCTAACTGTGGTATTATATATTTTTACATTAATTTTTAACCAGGTTTCTTACAGAAACCTCCCCCTTAAGGGAGCACCATCCTTTGCATTCAATGATACTTATAAACAACAAGATTGTTGAAAAAAAAACATGTTTCCCATGGAGTTACTAACCATTGGTTTCCCATGTTTTCGATGTTTCCCATGGAGTTACTAACCATGTTTCCGTGAGTTTTATTGTGGAAAAAACTCCACACTTCGACACATTTGAGAGAAAGGCGATCTGGGATGGCTGACCACCAGGGAAGTCCTGCCTACCAAGTGCAAGCCCTAGAAGTGATGATTGACACTATGTGATTCATTTCACTAGTTTCAATCCCACTTCTTCACACCTATGAGCATCACCCGATGCAATGAGTGCTAAGTGGACAATTCAAAAATCATGAGAAATTAGTTAGCTACGCCTACCTCTCATGAAAATGATCATAGATGAATGACTTACTTAACGCAGTTGAATCCCGAAACAATGATATCTAATATAATGCACTGTTAAAACCCCTCAATACTTGAATAACATGAGTGAAGGGAGCACTAATTGAATGATTCATAAGGCACAATACTTTCTAAGGTTTCGCAAATGGGGTAGAAGCTAAGTGGGCTTGATTGTGGGAAAAAATCCATAGTTAAGCGTGCTTGAGCCAGAGGCGATACGGGATGGGTGACCTCCTAGGAAATCTTGGCTACTGGGTAAAAGCCCCGAAAGTGATAATTGAGTCTATATGATTCATTTCGCTAGTTTGAATCCCACTTCTTCACCCTTGTGAGCATTACCTTATGCAATGAGTGCTAAGTGGACTATTCAAAAATCATGAGAAATTAGTTAGTTATGACTACCTCTCATGAAAATGGTCATACATGAATGACTTAGTTAATGCAGTTGAATCCAAAAAAAATGATATCTAATATAATTCATTGAGAAAACCCTTCAATAATTAAATGCAATCACTGAAGGGAGCTCTACTTGAATGGTTGATGGGGCACAATACTTGCTATGGTTTTGCAAATGGGGTAGCAATCTAAGTGGGCTTGATTGTGGA
Source organism: Pinus albicaulis (assembly GCA_034641835.2). NCBI lineage: Eukaryota > Viridiplantae > Streptophyta > Pinopsida > Pinales > Pinaceae > Pinus > Pinus albicaulis. The sequence continues at coordinate 449,893,151 of CM076582.1, read as the reverse complement.
GAAAAATCAACATTTAAGCGCGCTTGAGCCAGAGGTTATCTAGGATGGGTGACCTCCCTGGAAGTCCTGGCTACGAGGTGCAAGCCTCGGAAGTGATGATTGATGCTATGTGATTCATTTCCCTAGTTTCAGTCCCACTTCTTCACCCTTGTGAGAATCACCCGATGCAATGAGTGCTAATTGGACTATTCAAAAATCATGAGAAATTAGTCAGTTACGACTACCTATCATGAAAATTCTCATAGTTTATGACTTACTTAACGCATTTGAATCCCAAAAAAATGATATCTAATATAATGAACTACGAAACCCCCTCAATACTTAGAGAAAAAATTGTAACTTTTTATTTTTATTTTAAATGGAATTTATCGAAAAACGTACATATCCCCTCATATTAGGCTATTGAATAAGCTAAGAGTTAACTACATATCAACTAGTTAAATAAATGACAATTTATATAAATTATGGCCACTAGATAATATCACATCGTGGAGGCTAAGATTTTACTACATGTAAGTTGGTCAAATATTACATTGTGGAGGCTGAGAGTTGAGTACATGTACGTTCGTCAAATAGGTTTCGTTGAATTTTGAGAATCGAGATTAGACTATATCCAAAAGTTTAAAGTTTAAAGTCTATTACATTGATCCGTCAAATAGACCACAAGTTGAAAGATAATTGTTATGTTTTCCATCCAATTACAGACATTTAATCCTTTTTATATAGAAACTTCTAATGATTAATTATTTTCATCAGATGAGAAGTCAAGTGTCCATATCTTTCAAGGAAAAGCACAAAAAAAGTGGATGCGAGGAGATGGGTAGACAAGTTATTCCACTGAAACATGCTAACATAGTATCAGAATTCTCCTCAACTAAAACTCTAATGTAATTTATTATTTACAACCAATTTAAGTAAGCCTTCCATATATATTTTGGAGTAGAAAATTTTTATAAGCATAGAATGTGAATTTTATATGTTGACTATGGTCTCCCAAAATCAAATTAAGAAAAAATATTTATCTACTCTAATATTAAAGATCGTACTATTTTTTGGGAATAGGATCTCATTCAACATGAGCTTATGTGAAGGGAAGGAATATTTGCATCCTTAAAAAGAATAATATCAATTATGTTAAAAAATTTCATGTGGATTTTGATTTTTTTTTCAAAAGTGCATCCGTTCAAGAGAAATTTGATGACACACATGAGTGATTCCCATTCAATAACTTAGTCCCCTCTCCCCCTAAGGAGAGAGTGATGGAATGGGACGGTGAATATCAATGAAGGTAGTATCTCGATGAATATCTCAGTGGATATATGCCAGCATTATAATACAACTAAAAAGAAATTTCTCTCAGTTGGTAAGCCCAAATAAAGACATAATTCAAATCACTTAATCGTTGATTTGGTGAAACACAAAAATTCCACAAATTTCTTGGTAATACATAAATTGAAATATTCTATTACGACCATTTATCAAAATCCTTTAAAATTTAACTTGCACGCCTCATCTTTTCTCCACCAATATAGTCGAACAAAAAATAAACTTTAGACAATTTCAATTGAGTAATATGGATTTTCATCACCCTGCATCATAAATCTTGTGAAATTGTATATCATGATAACCTCTAAAGTCCAAATCTAGCTTTATAATCAATCACTTAGCATATCAAAAAAATTTACTATCATGTTCAAATTTAGCGATACATAAAAATCAACCAACATGTATTCCTATCAGCTAAAAAGTTTCCTATATTGATCTTTGCATCTTCTTTAAGAAAACTGAAGATTTTGTTTATCTTTCATGAGCATTGTCATTCATTAGGGGAATTTTGAGGTCTAAACTGGACACCTAAGAAAAATTTACAACCAAGATAAAATCTATAAGAACCAATAGGATTAAATATGATGATGTCAACCATGGGGGATGATTCACCATTTTTTAAGTAAAAAGGTACATATATTAAAAAATAATAAAATATTAAAACTAATTTTTCAACTTGTATTTTCAATTTATCTCCCAAATTTATTACTCAAATTTCGAGAGGAAGTACTCGTTGGATGCAAAATTTAATTCCTAATCCAAGGAGGACCCATGTTGCATACTTCTGATTGACCCTCCTACACGAAAAATGAGAAATACATGAAAAAACATGATTGCAATCACAGTTTTTTTCTAATTCTCATTTTTATTGTAGAAGTATCCTTCGAAAGTATGAAACATGGGCCAATAAAACCACAATGTTGAAATCCTAGTCTTCATATAGCAAAGAAGATGAAATTATGAACAACAAGAACATACATAAGAATAGATAGAAGGGACTCGAATTTTGGAAGGAAATACAACTGGATATCTATTATCCTTAATGTGTATTTGTACATGAGATATATCATTGGAGTGGTTCTATCTGCTCTCAACCATACCCAGTCACTTTACCACATAGGTTTACTAATTATTACTCACATTTATATAATGTTTTATGTATGATGACAAACATATGCCTAAGAGGACCCTACAACAATGTGATTTCCAATGAGAGATATTTTGATTTATAGGGTTTTCCTCCTGTTAGTGCACCTATATTTCAGCCTACAAACAAGTCTTAAATTATTCTACCCATGAATTAACATCCTCAGAAACCTACCATCCATTAGTTTAGATGTGTAACACCCTCCTCTCACGCCTACACAAGTAATTGGCCAACTAAGGTAAACATGTGATGGGAGGCTATTATGATGATATTCAACCTCCTAGGTGACCTTGAGGAAGTGGAATTGATGGAAAAACATCACACATACATTGTACATAAACAATAACACCCTCAGGAGCCAACCTAAATATTCAAGGATCCTGCCCATAGGTCGCACTGACATTTTAAGCCCTTAGGCCTCTGGATGCATGCACAAGCATGCATGCCTACATCTGGAAGTCTTTGGATGCATGCACAAGCCTACTTTCCTGTGTCAAGAGAATATTTCCAGTAGTGTTGTGTCTGAATCTGTGGAATTTAAGGCACTTTTCAAGCCCATAATTTTGGTCGCTACCCAAAATTTGTTATAGCTTCTAGGATCCATTAAACACATGATGAAAATGCTAATAAACCAAAAACCAACTCCAAGACTAAGCTCGACCATCCCAACCAGGACTGATTTTTTTTCAAAAATGTCAAAATAATAAAAGCTACATGTGTAAAAAAGATATATGTGCATAAGGGTATCATACTTATTTGAGAATCGCTAAGAAGGATTGTTCCCTTATATGCTTAGTTGCAATATAATCTATCAGGCCATAGATACGTCGTTCATTCATTTGAAAATAAAAACATGAGAAGAGTCATACATCATCATTGACATAATACATGCTTATAACCAACATCATAACAACAAAAATATCAACGATACATCAACCATAGAATCCAAATAATAACCTTAATATTTATCCATAAATACAATAGGAAAGAGCTCTTATTTACATAAGAAAAATGCAACCAAGTTTGGTACTTCCATGTTCCACCTGACCATATTCCAAGTATGAATTTGGGATCTCCTAAACCAAATCCATCAAAACCAAACTAGGGCTTTCAGAGGCAAAAATACATTAACCAGTGATTCCACCTCAGGGTTGGACATCAAAACCATCACATATTAGTCTTTATCTAAGATTTTGTAGGGTCCGAGAGCATATTTTCCAACCAGAGCTTCCAGGAACAGTAACTCAACCCCAGTTGTTACATGGATTCCAGAGCATTTGTCCAACCAGGGTTTCCAGGACTATTAACTAAACCCACCTAGTGCTTCCAGAGTTTTTTTCCAACCAAGGTTTCTAGGACTAATAACTCAACCAAAAACTATCTTTCAGGATTCAAGATAATTTTTCCAACCCCATCTTAACTATTTATCTTGGTGTCCTCTTGTGATTTCCTACTATTTTTTTTTCATTCTTGATCGAAATCTCCAAGTATGCCACATTATCCAAGAGTGATCAAAGAATACTCTAAGTGTCCTAGAGTATGAGAGAGAGTGATAGAAAATTAGAGCTCCAAAACTGAATTCACCAAAGTCTTACCCACTTATCCTCATCAGCCTTTTTATCAATGAGGCATCTGTATTCTTCAATTTCCATTATTTTTTTCAATTTCCTCCTCACATGTAACATTTGACCTTTCACCTTCCCTTTTTCCAAATTTCCATTATTTTCATAACTAAAATGTCAATTAATGTCTCATTTCCTTCCAAAGGCTTTTCCATTGATTTTTCCAATTCCCTTAGCCATAATAACCGAAGCGAACAACCACTAGGATGTTTTCCCCACCATTTAGCTTGTAATATGTGTTCGCTGACCGTGGTATTATATATTTTTACATTAATTTTTAACCAGGGTTCTTACAAAAACCTCCCCCTTCAGGGAACACCATACTTTCCGTTCAATGATACCTATAAACAACAAGATTGTGGAGTTTTATAACATAGCTCGTTGCATTATTTACAATGACCATTTTCTAAAACATGAAAATAATACCATTTATTGGATCTTTATAAAACAACTCATTACGATATTTACAATCACAACCACATATAGTTAAGAGAATTTGATTCAACCAACAAATAACCATACCATTTCTGGATCTTTATAAACCAAATTAATACAATATTTACAATAACATACACATACATACATATACACATTTTCTCAACCAAAAAATAAAAGGATACGATGCCCATATCAATCAACAACGGAATCCATAGACTCGCACCTCCACCCTCAAAATTAGAAACCAATATTAATTTCCTTCCGAGGAAGTCCATAATCCATTGTGAATGTCAAATATGCATCAAATTTCTTACGGTATTGTACCCTCAGTGAGGACTTATCGACTCATTTTACAAGGCACACTCCCAATGTGCATATGATTCCATCTAGAAATTCTAATGACCAAAAATTATATATCCCAAGCATTTCCTTCTCTGCTACACAACCCCTTGGTAAATCTAATTACCCCCTTTTGTGTAGTCACAAACCTTCATAGTTTCGTTCGGACCCCCATCCCGAGCATTCCATCCCTTCGCAACGCTTCCTCGCATCGAAAGGTCAAACAACCAAGGCATATATCTACCTCAAAAACATCATACCATTCATAGCATGATCATGGAAATAAATCTGTACTATTGAGTAATAGTGTTGCACAATGGCCCAGCTATTAAAGTGATGCACCAGCATATTGTTGCATGTTCCAATTCCTTTTGTTGACAATGCTAGTTCTTGTAGTTGGTTTCAACCATCCAACTAAGAATTTACGTGCTTGTAGTACCAAGAACATAATTTTCATTAGATTCAAAATAAATTGAACTAAACTCACATCATACCTCATAGGTAGCTCGTCAATAAGGTACACTTGCAATTTTTTTCACTTCCTGTTAAAACAAGTCAAACAAATGGTTTGATCAAATCATCAGGTATAAACATATCACATCTAGTCAGCTCAAAATGCAACCATCATAAATTAAAATCATTTATCACGTGAAATCACCATAAGCCATAATAATAAATCACATGTAACCATCATAAGTCAGAATCGCACATCACATGCATAAAAGGAATGAAATAAAATATTTATGCTTATCCTCCATCGATCCTTAATTCTTTGTTTTTTCTTTTTGTACACACAGTTGGTTGGTTGCCATGCCTGCCAAGCCCCCGATTCCTTTTCTTATCTTCAATCATGTACACATACACACATTGTATATCACAACACGTACACCCACATATAACATACAACACCATATAATACACGCACCCACCTCGACATATGACATATACACCTACACCTGGTGTGCAATACAACAGAATACATACACCTAAAGTGACATACAACACATATACCTACACTATGTGTAAAACATAACACAATACATACGCCTACACTGACATACAACACACAAACATCTACACCTATTGTACAATACGACACAACACATACACATATACAAATTACAACACAACTAATACACATGTTACAATACCATGATTAAACCATGCCCATACATAGCATCGCATGATTTCCATACAACATGCACGACATTAACACAATACCATATGTATACTAGTAACACATGTCCAACATCTACAAAATATGATTCGAATTTATGTAGCAATGCAATAGAATAAACATATAGCCATAAATATAAATATGCAGTGGAAATAACACTTCATTTAACTAATATCAAAGAACTCAAATTTATTTGCAGATAGAATGGAAATAAACTAGCTAGGGCGTTTGTAGCTTTCTTTGAGAAGAGATGTGGTGGCTACATGCCTCTGAACTTTGTGTTACAATGAGGCTCGAAGGCCTATATATTAATGAGAAATAATCAAAAACCCCAAACATCCAAAAACCTAACCCTATGAGATGAAACGCCAAACTATGGGCCCTGTCAGGGTAAATTTGTAAATCAACTTCTCAGGGTCTAACTTTTGCATACTAACTTCGTTTGACAAAAATGATACATCGTTAGAAATATATACCCGAGTAATACAATCATTGACTGTGAATATTGAGTTTATAAGACTCATATTGGTTAGAGTTTTCATGCCCAAAAATGTCATTAAGGGCCTCAAAATGGCTCTAGACGTTGAGGACACGAAAAACTACCAAAAATAGTAAATTGTGGTACAATTAAGGAAACTAGAAAACTGAAAGAAACAATGGTGGGGGTCCAAGTGGCACCGGAAAGTGGCCACAAATATCCACTTCAATCATTCATCCCCCCTTAGGAAGAAATGATTCCCATTGCATTGATTTCCTCCATGAGATGAGGAAACTTCTATTTAACTTGGTCCTTAGTGAGCCACTTTCCTTGGTGAAGGAGTTGGCTTGCTTTGACAACTCGATATGGATGGATCCTCTATTGGAGAGTGTTATTGATATGTGTGTCCATAATTTGATCTATTGTGGCTTGTTCAATGTAGTCTGTATTTAACTCTGTTGGTGCGAGTTATTCTGCCATGTTGGATTTGTCAAGTAGAGGTGGAAAGTAGGGCTGAAGATGGCACACATTGAACACTAGGTGCATACCAAGGAATAGTGGAATAGTGAGCTCAAAGGTATTGTCCCCTACAACCTTCTTGATGGTGTATCGGCTATATCGGAGAGGACAAGGCTTTTGGTGGGGTCCAGCAAGTTTCTCCTTCTGAAAATATAGGCACACTTTGTTACCCACCTCGAAGTTATGTGCCACTCGATGCTGATCATGCTGCTATTTGTACTTAGCATTCGCTCCATCCAATATGTCATGAACCTGTTGGCGGATATGTTGAATGCGCTCAATGAAGTTTTTCACCTTGACAGCTTCAAATTGGACATGAACTGAATCGTCTTGAGTAGGTGCAAATGACATCGCTACGTCAATGGGACATATTGGCTGGAATCCTAAGCCTACCTGAAAGGTGTTGTGGTCGGTTGAGTTGTGGGGGGCCCAGTTATAGTTATTTTGTACATAGGGGAGGCTTTTATCACATGTGCATGGAAGCTTTGAGTTGTACATGTGCAGAATGTGTATGATCATCATGTTGACGACCTTTGTCTAGAAATTAGTTTGGGGATGGAAAGTTATGGATTTGGTGAGGTTGTTGTCCAACATTAATGACAGGTTAGACCAAAATGTACTGAGGAACCTGATGTCCTGATCTAAGATGATATATTTTGGGATCCCAAAGTGTACCCACACTTTTTCAAATAAGAGTTTAGTAGTGGCTTCTGCTATGATATTCTTCTTGCAGGCTGTCATAATGGCCATCTTCGAGAATATGTTGACAACCATGAAAACATAGTTATTTCCAGGCTTAGTAGAAGGAAGGCCCGACATGTAATCCATGTAGATGGATTTCCAATGTCAAATAGGGGTAGGTAGTGGATTATAGAGGCCTTTCTTCTTGATGGTCGGTTTGGCAACGATGTAGGCAGTGCAGGAACTGATGTACTTCCTGACATCCTATCGAAGGTTTGGCCAATAGAAATACTTTTGTAGTATTGGCATTGTTTTCTCAACCTCAAAAGGCCCAGTGAACCGACTGTAGTGTGCTTCCCAAATAACATTGGCACACTATCTTGAAGGAACATAAAGGTGTCGTAGGTGACATAGCATTGCATCTTGGAGGTAAAAATCTGGAACTCGATTACCTTCCAAGGGTGTCTTGTATGTGACCAAATTCTAGATTTATTTTGTAGAGAAGTGGTCAAGCAGATGTCTTGTGCCCAAAAGAGTTCAGCATGGTGGTTATCGTCCTGATCGATGGTCGGTTGAGGCAGTCTGAAACATTATTGATGTTTCCCTTCTTGTACTTGATGTTCAAATTAAACTTCTACAGATATGTGGACAACTTATGATGGCAATCGTTCTGCAACTTCCCTTGTATCGGTATGAACTGCAGGGTTCGATGGTCTATGTGGATGATATTTTCCTTCCAAAAATTGTAATGCTTCCATTTTCGACAAGCCTGCATAAAGGAATACATATCTTTGTCAAAATTGGGATACTTTCAGACTGTGTTGGATAGTGTCTCATTGTGATATGCCATTGGATACCCATGTTGAGTAATAATTGCGCCAATAGCATAGTCAGAGGCATATTTCTTAGTCTCAAATGGTTATTGCATGTTTGGTAATGTGAGCACTGGGGCAGAACAGAGGCGATGTTTCAATTCTACGAACACCTTCTGTTGAGATTCCGACAAAAAAAAAATCACTCCTTGATTTGACTCAAGGGCCAAGTCATATGAGTGAATGTCAAAATGAACCTGCAGTAGAAATTAGAAAGACACAGAAATATGCGAAGATCTGTTAGAGTGGTTGGGACTGGCGAATCCCGAATAAGTTTTATCATTGTTGGATACACATGCACCCCCTACTCATCAATAATGTATCCCATATACTGAACCTGGTTCATGCCAAAAGTTCACTCCTCCAAATTGGCACATAACTTGTGTTGCCGAAGTGTTTGGAGGACCTGTCAAATGTGGTGGAGGTGCTCTTCCCATGTCTAGATAAAGATCAGGATGTCATCCAAGTACACTACTACAAAAGATTTGGTTAATGGTCACAATGTGTCTTCCATCAGCCTCATGAAGGTTGTGGGAGCATTCGTCAACCCGAAAGGCATGACCAGCCATTCATAAATTCCCTCCTTGGATTTGGAGGAAGTCTTCCACACATAGGATAGTTCGATTGGTACCTCATGATACCCATAATTCATGTCGATCTTGTTGAAATAATTTTCACTTTTCAGCTGGTACAGAAGGTCATCAATTTGTGGGATCGGGTACCTATTATGAATATTGATCTTGTTCAGCACCCAACAATCAATACAGAGTCTCCAAGTCCCATCCTTCTTTTGTACCAACACAATCGGGCTCCCATAGGGAGATGAACTTGGCCGAATGTGACCTTTCTGCAGCATCTCCTAAATCTGCCTCTTGATTTCATCGTTATCTAGAACATAGCACCGCTATATTTATCCATTGGGCAACAACGCACCTGGGATCAGATAGATGGGGTGCTTGAACTGACAGTACAAAGGCACCCGTAAAGGTGAGGTGAAGATGTCCTCGTACACCTCCACGACCTTGTCCATTTTTTCTTATCTATGGAGGAGTCCTATCTGGAGGTCATGGCCACAATATTCTTCTTTCCCTAAGGGTGGATCATCAGGTAAAAAAATTTCCTAGTTTTGGAAATGAGCTTAGTGCATTTTTTTACAGTAACAAAAGAGATAGTGGCAAGCAGTGGTACCCATGGTATCCTGTACAACTTATTGCCCAAAGTAACAATAAAATCACGAGGTCGGGACTCATACATAGCATGTTTCTTCCACAATTAAGGTTGACATAATAATACATCACATACATCAAGACGAACAATGTCACATAATACCTCATCGGTGAAGGGCTTGATGCTGTACAAAAGGTGTCACTACTAGCTAACATGGAGATACCGTCCTTGGTGAAGCCTCTCGATGGTGTACGATTGTGTGTGTGTTGTGGTCGGCAAGTCCAACCGCTTCATGACCTCTGCTAAAATCAAGTTCTTTTTTCTCCCACTGTCAATAATGAACTATAGAGGGAAACCATTTACCAACATCTAGGGGTGGAATAGATGCATTGCCTCCTCTCAATCTTCTAGTTCTTCCTTTTTGATCTTCCTGGTGGTAATGTTGGCATTGGGCTCTGCATCGATAATCTTCTTCCCTTTCTCATTCCCCTTCTCAGGTTTGGATTCAGATTTGGAGCATGCATCTAATTCATAAGCCTTCATCTCAGCCACCAGTGACTGTTTGGCCTGACACTTACTTGTGTTGTGAGTGGAACTCATATGGAACTCACACCACATTCCCATGTCCTTCTTTGGTTTTGCGGTGTTGTTATTTTCTTGTATCTTTGGTAGTTTGTCTTAGGCTATCATCCCTTGGCTTTTTCCTTTGTTCTACTTTTTGGGGGCACCTTTCCCTTGCTTTTTATTCCCAGATCCAAAGTCTCTCTTCTTCTGTTTGAATTTTTTCTCATTCGTGGCAGCATATCGGTATGTTGTAGCAACCAAGGAGATGTCAAGGAACTCCATTTCCTCCTAAATGTTTTTTTTCATGCAACTGCGATACTTTAACACCAAATTTTTCTCTGAATCTTTGATACCCAACTTTGTGTGTAGGGTACAAAATAGATTCATCAACTCATGCACATCTTGATCCCTCTGTTGTCGCAACGTAGTTCATTGTATTCAATTATCATCATATCTCTCCATTGAATAAGATTGTTTCTTGATGGAATATGAGAAATAATTTGAAGTGGGTATGATCGAGAACAAAGAGGGTTACCCATCATCCTTTTTCTCACAATATATTTCCCAACAATCCTTTACATGGGGTGATACTTTGAGGAGTGAAAAAATATTCTTCTCCTAGTCAGAAAAGTCATGAACAAAGAAATATCCTTCTAATAGATTAAACCATATATCTACGACATCTGCATCTATTTGGCCATCAAATATGGGAATCTCAAAGTTTACTTTTACCTTAAAAGGGGACGCGCCTCCGGAGTGGTTGTTGGATGTAGATGCACTACCAGTGGGTAGTTGTTGAAGGTTCTGGGAAAAGTTATCCATCATCGCGTTCCTTTTTTTTTTAGGGCCTCCTCAAGCAATATTTTTATAGGATATCCTACTCCCTCGTCTTTATTTTCATCCCCCATGGGTGGCCATGGATGTTTTCAAGGGTGATCTTTCAAAGCTTCAACCAGATTGAGCCCTAACTCCTTATACCCCAACCTCGTTAGGGACATGCAAAGAAGGATCGAGAAAGAGCAGTGATGCACTGATACCATTGATCCGAATTTATGCATGAATGAAAAATAATATACATATAACCATAAATACAAATATGTAGCAGAAATAAGACTTCATTTCATTAATATCAAATAACTCAATTTTGTTTAGAGACAGAATGGAAATAAACTAGCTAGGGCATTGGTAACTTATCTCTGACAAGATATGTGGCGGCTACAGTCCTCTAAAATCTATGTTACAATGACTCTAAAAGTCCTATATATTATTCATAAATAATGGAAAACCCTAAACACCCAATAACCTAACCATAGGATATAAAACACCAGACTATGCGCCTCGTCTGGGTAAATTGGTAGATCAATTTCCCGGGGTCGTAACTTTGGCATACTATCTCCATTTGATGCAGATGATAGATAGTTAGAAAGATGATAGCGAATATCAAGTCTAAAATACTTTTGCAAAAATACACATATCTACTAAAGGTTTCATGCCCAAAAGATGTTGTTTAGGGCCTCAAAATAGCTTCGAAATTTCATGACCCAAAAAACTACCAAAAATAGTTAATTGTGCTACAATTAAGGAAATTGAAAAACTAAAATGAACATTGGTGGGGGTCCAAGTTGAATAGGTGGGTGGCCACCAATATCCACATGGATCACAGTACCACATGTGCACAATGTTACCTACATAATGTGTACAAAAAATCACGTGTACATGGAACCACCTGCACAATGTGTACATAATGGAAAATGTACACCACACCACCTATAAAATGTGTACACAATACCACATTTACAGAAGACCACATGCACGACATGTACATGGAACCACCTAAACACAATGCCACATGTATAACATGTACACAGCACCACATGCACACAACACCATCTGTACAATATTTCACACAACACCACATGTACAGAATGTCACATGTACAGAACAGTATATTTACAATCATGCTGAAAACACAATATATACATAGCACCATATGTACAACATGCACACAAAACCATATGTACATAGCACTGCATATATAACATGTACATAGCACCATACGTACACAACACTATATATCCAACACGCACACAAAACCGCCTATCCAACATGTGCACAGTGTGATATATACACAGCACCACATATCCCACATGTACATAGAATGATCTATACCTAGCGTTGCATATGAAACATACACACATCACCATATATACAACATCCATATACACATACTACATATCTTACATGTATACATCATGTTATCACTCAGGTTTTCCTTGAAGTTGTGGAAAAGGAAAGTATACCCGAGGTAACCACAAACCAACCTTCGGATACAGAATCTAGCCAATCTGTATCCAGAGAGGGCTCTCTCTTTAAAATTTAGCTTTGTTCTTAGAAAGTTTTAGGCTAGTTATAAGTCCAAGAGTTTGTTTGAAAATATTGGAATTCTCCAACTAAGGGCAAGGTTGAATATTTTCAGGCCATTGGGCTATGGAGTCAAAAGGAAGGCTTTACTGGATTAATCTTCTACACACAAGATGGTTTTGCAGGGCAAGATAGTCAAACAGAGAACAATTTTTAGGAATTAAAGTGGATGGAATGGATTTTGAAGGGATGAAAGGCAATCAAGAATCTTTCAACATATTCAAAGAAAGAAAATGAATGATTACAAATAAAGAGCATTTAAGAATTCTTTACTATAGCAATCAAAATGTTCAAACCAGCGAAACAAGAGCAATTAAGAATTCGTTGCTTATAACCAGTTTGGAAGAAAACATTTTGAATAACCGCAATTGAAAATCAGAGTACACTTAAGTAAGTTCTGATTTATTCTTTTATGTCAATTATCCAGAAATGGAACATAGTGATATTATAAACAGATATAAAACTTAAGACATAGGATAGAAAGACTTATTGAACTGCAGTCCGACACATGAATCCTGCAAAAAGTCCTGAGCTTCAAATTATCATCCAGCAAGCCACAAATAAATTTCTCCAAAGCATTTTTATTCCAAAAACATCAATGTCACAGCAAAGTAGTAGAATCCACCCTCAATACTCCTTTCGAGGGCTTATTTATACAAAAACTATTAAAATATCTCATAACAACTTAGGAAATAATCTAGGGTGACTAATGAAAATGTTACAACATAAAGAGAGACAGATGGTCTCGTAGATACGATAAAAGGCAACTGTTGTTGTGCTGTTTCCTCCTTTTATCCATGTGCTGGAGGTAGTTCCTACAATATAGCTCGATGTTGTCCTCTTTGGTAATTCTTTTCTGACTGCTTAGCTTCTCTGATACTCTTTATTTCTACTGATACAATTTCAACTGCCAAGCTGATACTCTTTAACCTTTATTCATCTATTTATCTTTCACACTATAGTAAAAGGCAAAATTTCCCATATGAAGATGAATTTTACAAAATTTCTAACAGGTCTTCCCACCATTTGTCTTCTGCTATTTTTGTTCGTTGGAGTTTTCTTAATGTTTCATCAGCATCTGTGTATCTGAAGAAATTGGGTTGGTTTGGGAATAAATATCTTATTTCATGTTCAAGATGAAATAAATTCTTTAATCTATCATAAAGATTCTTTCCTGTAGGCAATGTCGATTCTGATGAACTCATAGAGGAACAGGTTACATTGTGAGCATGTATGTCCAATCTATTAACGTAAGTTCCCAAGTCCATTATTTTGTCTTCTAAAATCATAGGACTGGGCAACCCGCTGGCTAATAAAACATTAAACCTTTCTTTGAAGGCAATGATCTCTTCTTGAATATCTGAGCACTTACGTTCCAAATTTTGCATAAGAGTTCTCTTAGTAAAAACTCTTTTTATTTCTAAAATTGTACCTGTTCTGTCCTCAATTCCAAGCTCTGCAAGCTGTTGTCTGGTCTAGGTGTTTAAGAACTGTATGAGTTGATTTTCTTGTTCAGGTCTATCTCTCAATTCTTCTCTTGTTTTGTCAATTTCCTCCAGAGCTATTTTGACCAAGTCATTTTGTTCAAAGATTATTTGAATGAAGGACCAAATATCCTTTATCGACTGAATAATATTATTCCAAAGAATTTCATTGATTTCTCTCAAAGGCTTCTCCAATGAGAGATCATTTTCTAAAGCTTTAACCAATTTTTCTAGCCTTTTGATTTCTCTTGTATGGTCAGCAACAGTCTTTTTTGACATATCATATTTTTGTTCCAAATTTATGAGCTGTAACTTTGTATATTGAAGTTCTATTACTCTAAGTTTTAAAATTTCCATTTGTTTCACTAATTCTTCAGAACTTAAACTAGAAGTATTCACCTGTGATGGGTCTATTTGCTGGTCTGCTGCTATTGTACTTATACCTGTAGTAGCCTCTGTTGTGGATGTCTAAATAGTAGACTACTTTTATTTCAATTCTTGCTCCAGTTCTTTTTCTGTTTCACTTAGTTGCTCATTCATTTTTAGGAGCAACTCCATCATTTCTTCTTCTGAATTTTTCTTCAATACTTCTTCAGTTTGAGGATGCCTTGAAGCTGGTAATTTAAATTGTTTCCTCAATGCAGCAATGTCATCATCCTTCTTTTTAATCGATGCTTCAATGCCTTTTATATATTTTGGATTATGACCCAAACTGGTGATTATTTCCTCCAAAGATTTTATTCTGTTATCCTTTGCTTGAGAAGAAGCTTTCTCAATCTGCAACTGGGTACTTGTATTATTCAAAGAATCTTGCAATCTATGAGCTGCCATTGCTTTGTCAGTAAGGGTAGAATATATCATTTCTCCAGTTTGCTTGTGTAATTCTATCTAGTCCAATGGATGAATATCTTTTGCTAGGACCTCAAAATTGGTCTTGATGTAATCAGCTGCTGTTTGTGGCTTTGGCACTTTAGATTTTAAATGGCTCATTAACATTTTCCCTTGCTGAAGGTCAAAAGCTGACATTAATCTCTCTTGATTTTGTGGAGCCATTTTAAGATACTGATTATACACCTGCATCCTCAATGGATCATTCTTTTCTTTTATACTAATAAATGTCTTTTTTATGTCTCCTGCATCTGTATTTGGCTGTTTGAATGAAGACACTTCAGTGCTTAACTGTATTTGTATTTCCTTTCCTTTATGACCTGTATATGTTTCACTGACTGAACCAGTAAGCTGACTATCCTCCCTTTCTTCATCAAAGATTTCATCAATAGATTCCACTTCTGGAAGTGGATTCAGTTTCTGCCTTTTAGCTTGAGGTTGTTCTGAAGATTCCTTAGGAGGAGTAGGATCTTTAACTTGTCTTTTCTTGCCTTTTTCCACATTAGATGGAGTCTGTAAATTTGAAACTTCAGTGTGATTGAATTGAATAGGAGAAACCTGTGCTTGATCTTGTGCCTTGGAAGTTTGAGGTTTTTCTGTCATAGTGAATGTTTCAATGACTTGTGCTTCTGGTTCTTTCTCTTTGCCTTTGGATTCAACTGTAATTGATGAAATTTTTTCCTATAAATTCTGCTGAATAATACCAACAGAAGAAGTACCAACCTCTGGTCTCTGTACCTGTGTAAAAGAATCCAAGTCAAGTATTTTTGCAAGATTTTTCATAACATTATTTATATCAACCTGCTCACTATCCTTCTCTATCAAAGTTCCTTCTACCCACTCATCTGTATTAGCATACTTTTCAATTTCAGGGATTCTTCGATGCATGTAGGGTGCTGATTTATTTTTCATTCTTTTGTCACAAATAAAGTTGAATGGGTCATAGGGTACCCAATGGAAACTTTTCTGCAATCTGTAATGATCCTCTAATATCTTTTGAGCTTCTTCCCCTCCATCCCTAGAATTGCAGATAAATGGACCTAGTTGGCTCTTTATCCCGAGTTGAGCCTTTTTCTTGGCATTGCAGAAGTGAATTATATCTGAATTGTTCATTTTTCTGAAATAATCAAGTGCAAAAAGTCTCATTGGAACATATCTGGGTAACTTGAAAGTGCTCAATTCACATCCATAAATTCTAATTTCAGTATGATTCTGATAGAAGTACCAGTCACCTATCTTATACTGTTTTGAAAGCTGAAGGATTTTCCTGATTTCATTGCTGAGTCTTGGAGGGGAAACTCCTGTCAACAAGTTAGTTGCAGGATGTATGAAAAGGTCAATGAACTCATTATAAGAATAGAGAGAATCTATGGAACAATGAGTAATGACTGACCAAAAGATAACAGATCTTGGATTCACTTGGGCATCAATTTTTCTGATATGGAAAGGGAAAGTTTCAGACTGGTAATAAAGCATGAGATGGTAAATGACAGTAGAATATTTGAATACTTTCTCGTTCTCCAATTTCATGAATTGGTCATGCATTTTATCTGCAATAAAAGATGCAAAGTCATACCTGACAGCAGGAGGTTGTCCAGGAGTGAACATAGAAAATAACACCAGGGTTAAATGATCAACATACTTACTGGTATTAAACCCATTATGAAAGATATCATACTCAAAATATTTTTCCCTTCTTCAGTAAAATAAACACTAGCATAAGGGGGAGGGCCTTTGGGCTGGTACTCTGGCCACATGAAAGCTTGGCAAATGCGGGTTAACTCCTCATGAGATAATTTAGTGGATTTCTCCAATAACTCTCCCATGGTCAAAGGAGTAAGGGCTTCACTAGGCTGAAAATGTAACATATCATTGATGGACTGAGCAGTTATGGAGAAAAGGATATTCTGGCTTGGGGATAAAACTGCTCTTTGATTTGGGTCATAATTAGCATGACAATAATGGATAATTTCAGGAAAGATATGGACTGAGGGGAAAAGGTACCTAGGAAGACCAGACTCCCATAACCCAATAATATCTGAGCCATTCAAACAATTGTCTCTACAGCGACAATAAATTTGAAGGGGATTTTCAGTAAAATTCAAGTCCTTTATTTGAAAATCTTTGTCCACTAATGATAAGTAATCCAAATCTATATGGGGGGGCATTCAATGGAGCTACATTCAGGGCCAAAGGAACTTCCATTTTGGTTCTTGTGTATTCAAAGTGGAAATTTCGGGGGTTTTTTTCATGGAAACGGGCACAATTTCAGTTTTGAAGATGAAATTTATAGCTTTCTGTGAACGCAATTGAAATTATGAGGAAAGGGAAGAATCAAAATACTCTGTAACAGTTCTTTGGTATAGAATTTTAAAGGAACGGCATGATTTCACATAGTTTGAAACGGGAAATGATGTAAATACCTGTTTTTAGAAGGAAAACCGTGGTTAACAGGTACTGATGGATGACGGATGGACGCTTGAATACTGGAATGATGGGGGTCTTCAGTAAATTCTTTTAATGGCAGTTTAACAGTCGATTTTCAAATTTCCAGTGTAGAGGGCATAGTCGCTTTCAACATATAGAATGAGGAAAAATGCGCGAAATTTGTTTTATTTGGAAAGTCAAAGGAATTTTTTATTATTTTTTGACGATGACGTCACTGGCGTATGACATGACACGTCACGGGAAATGGGCGGTAAGCGGTAAATTCCGCACCGCTTTTAGGAGCAGGCGGTTTTCCGAGAATTGGCAGCGATTCCACTGGTTGAATGACACGTGGTAGGGACACTATTTGGAAACCGCTCCCATTTTGCACGTTAATTGTCGGACAAGGGATGGGCAACGAAATGTTTATGAGCCGTAGATCTCAAATGGAAGAATCGTACGGTGGTCCGAAAAGGAAGTGGCGAGGAAGTTAATGCGCGGGCCCAACGTGTTTTATTATGAGTTAATCATTCCGGGAAGCTTTTGATTGGCGGAGGGGGAGGTTATTAATTAACCCAGGTGATTAATTAATCCCTTTGGTTTTATGAAGGGTCGCGGTTACGGAGACTTGGGTTTTATTTTTTTTTCGTTTAAAACATAAAATATATGTTTAAACCTTTTTTCAAATATTTTTTATTATATGGTAATAAATTAATGAAATTTATTAACCATAGGGGGCGGGGATAGTTTATAAGGATATGTTTTTAGCCAAAGGGATTTTATAATGTGGGTATTTGATTTCATCATATGGGTTTAAATACTTTGGCTAAAATGTATAATACAAAGGTTTTTTTTGGATATTACATTGTAGGAGTTATATATATAGGAAAAGGTAATTTGTATAAGGTTTTAATAATTAAAATTAAATGTTAATATGACAAAGGAACATGGAAAACTCAAAATAATTTGCAC
Organism: Pinus albicaulis; assembly: GCA_034641835.2. NCBI lineage: Eukaryota > Viridiplantae > Streptophyta > Pinopsida > Pinales > Pinaceae > Pinus > Pinus albicaulis. The sequence continues at coordinate 449,874,629 of CM076582.1, read as the reverse complement.
AACTAAGAAAGTGAATATTTCTGAAGCAAATTGCATTATATCAACTTCAACACTTAGATTTAGAATAGCAAGTAATTTTGAGGGGCTTTTATGAAGTATAGCATGATTTTCCTAATTAAAATAGAATTTTACTTAGGAAAAGATTAAAAGTGAATGAGTATAATGATAAATAACTTCAAGTACTTAGGTATTTTTTATTATTAGGCCGAGGGTCTGGTCCCTCCAAAAGTCAAGGAAATGCCTTGAGCCCCTTTAATCTTCAAATCCCTTAGCGCTTTGGGGAAATTAGTAAAAAATTTTAGGGAGAAAGTGAGATGGGAAGTTAATAATTTTGACTTTGCTTTCTATGAACTTTTCCAATGCAGTGTTCTCTGCACTTGGTGATGAAAGTAAAGGATTAAACAAATTTAGCACCATCATTCATCACATGAAACTTTGCAACACCATCTACCTACCCTATCTACTTTACTCTTACCATTTTCTCTTATTTATTAGGGTGCACTTAGGCTGGCAAACCCTTATCAATATTATTTTCTTTTACATGGCAAATCTATCTAATTCTACACTTATTGCATCCAAGGGCTCAGATTAAACTGTTGAGCACTTTTTATTAACTCTACCTATCTACTTATCTGCCAAGATTAAACTGTTTGGTTAGATATTTATTCACTATTCTACAACATGAAATTGAAAAATGAATGAGTCAAGTTTAAATAATTTGACTCTTCATGAATTGTGGCAAAAGTTTGACAAGCTGCACACAATTTTGTTTATTACAAAAATTGAAATAGTAGTGGCATTTAGACTTGCACACTTTCCTAGTCTATTTTTGTTTAGGGTTAATTTCTTTCACTTTTTTTACCATTTTATTCTTTTTACCCTTTGATTTTCTTTTAGGGTATACCCTCTTTACATTTTTTTTTTAATTTTTGATTTTTTGAAAATATGGAACACCTTTGCACAAGAAAAAGGTTTGAACATATTGCATAGTTCAACAAGTCAATCATGAAAAATGACACCTATTGGTATAGGAGCCTAACACTGGCTCCACTTGGGGATGGCTTTTCCTGGCGAAAATTAAAGAACAGCAGGTCAGATGCCTCAAAATGTCTTCAAACTGAACCATGCGATCTTCTTTTTCTGGTAGCTTTATTGTATATATGATAGTAAAACTTCTGAACCTTAGGGCCTTCACTTCGGGCTTCAACTTCAAAAAGTCACCATCCAATCAAAACTGATGCATTAGAAAGGATATATTATGTACAAGTTAGAAAAAATCAGAACATCCTAGTAAATGGGATCAAAGTAGTGCTTTAGCATTCGACCATTGACTGGTCCTTCCTCAGCTTCTGAATTGTCCAAATTCTTCAAAAAGTATGTGTTATTTCCCTGTAAAGCATGAATGATGTAAGGTCCTTTCCATAAGAAATCAAATTTCCCATGTTTCCCTTTATCTTCCCTTCTGGAATCCCATCTTAGAAATTTGTCTCCTAGTTGAAAATATTCTACTTTAGTTCTTTTGTCAAACATTTTCTTTAACTTTTCCTGCAAGACTTGGGATCGTTGATACACTTCTTCTCTGGTCTGCTGCAAGTGAATTGTTTGGTTTATTCTTCTTTGAATATAATTTGGTTCTACTTGAGCCTCCTGAAGTAACTTCATAACAGGAATTCCTAAGGATGATGGAAATATTTCCTCAATACCATAAACTAATTCATATGGACTGGTCCCAATTGATTTCTTAGTTGTAAGTCTATCTGCCCACAATGCATTGGTAAGTTTCTTATGCCAATTCTTTTTATTTTCTTCCAATAATTTTTTAATGATATTAATAAGGCTTTTATTGGAAGATTCTGCCAGTCCATTACCCTGGGGGTAATATGCTGTTGAATGGCCTAAAGTGATGTGATATCTATTGCAGAAACTAATCATTTTCTTAGACTTAAATGCAACAGCATTATCTGTTATAATTTTCTCTGGACAACCAAATCTTGAAAGTATATTGGTTTATAAAAAACCTATAATTACATAATCATTGGCTTGTCTGCATGGGATAGCTTCAATCCATTTAGTAAAGTAATCTGTGGCAGTAAGAATCCATTTGTGTTGCCCAGAAGAAGGGGGATAGATTTCTCCAATAAAATCCAGTCCCCATTGTTGAAAGGGTCTCTCTGTGGAAATTGGTTTTAATGGTAAAGGTAACAACTTTCTTTTGCCCTCAAAGATCTGACACTTATGACAAGAAGTTACAAATTTATTAACATCTGAAAACAAGGTTGGCCAGTAAAAACTAGCCCTTAAGATTTTATCTGCAGTTGACTTCTAGTAGAGGTGTCCACCACAATCCCCTGCATGAAATTCATTAGGTACCTTGTCAGTTTCATCTTTCAATAAAAAATTTAATAGAATTCCATCATGATTCTTCCAAAAAAGATCACTATCTAAAATACAATATTTTAAAGATGTCATTTTTAAGAACCTTTGTTTCGTTCTGGATAACCCTGGAGGAGCTTGCAGGTTTAACAAAACATATATGATATCAGTGTACCAAGGTGAATCTAAAAAGGTCCGACTAATCTGTGAAGTCGCCATCTCCTGTTCGTCATCCAGTTCATTAATGTCCAGGGCTTGGCAATTAGTTTCAGGCATGAGTTGAGCCAAACCTTGTCCTTTTATGAGTTTTGTTGGTCTTATTTCAATGTCATATTCTAATATGGTAGCTATCCACTTACCTCTTTTTCCTTCAATACCATATTGAGTCAAGATGTCTTTAACGACAGCATTAGGTACATAAGCTATCACGTGAGAATACAATATATAAACTCTGAAATCTTTAATTGCTTTCACAAGTGCAAAAGCCTGTTTCTCCATGATATTGTATTTCAAAAATGCATCTCTAAGTGCTTTACTAAAAAAGGCTATTGGTTTTTCACATCCCTGATCATCTTTTTGTAGTAAAGCAGCTACAATTGTATGTTCAGAAGAAAATGAAAAAATGATGAAATCTCTATCAAACTTTGGACTGGTAAGAACTGGTGTTCCGGTTAAAGCCATTTTGATTTCTTCAAATAATTGCTTGGATTCTACAGTCCAGTCAATGCTTGAATCTTTTCCTAACGTGTTAGTAAGTAGTCTAAGTAATTCAGCTAAACTAGAAATGAATCTTCTCAAGAAATTGATTTTTCCTATGAAAGCTTGAAGTTCTTTAATGTTTCTGGGATGAGGTATCTGCAAAATTGCTTGTATTCTTTCAGGATCAATTCTAATGCCATCTTTAGAAATAATGTGACCTAGGAACTTTCCTTCTTTCAAACCAAACAATGACTTTTTCGGATTTAAAGAAATACCATACTTTCTGCATTTTATAAACACTTGTCTTAGATGATCTAAATGTTGGTGATCTGTTTTAGAAAAATAGTTAAATCATCTAGATTAATAACCATAAAATCATGTATTTCTTTGGAAAATGCAATGTCCATTGCTCTTTGAAATGTAGCTCCTGCATTCTTGAGTCCAAATGGCATCTTGACATATTTAAAAGTACCCCATGGTGTTGTAAATGATGTTTTGTCTTGATCATCAGGATGAACCAGAATCTGGTTATACCCTGAAAATCCATCCAAAAGAGATATCCTTGAAGATCCCACTACCCTTTGTAAGATATGGTCCATTTTAGGCAAATGATAGTTATATTTTAAAGAAACTTTGTTCAAATTCCTCAAATCGACACACAGTCTAATTTCTCCAGTCTTTCTCCTTGTTGGTACCAAATTAGAAACCCATTCAGAAAATCTAATAGGAGCTATAATTCCTGCTTCATACATTCTTTTAATATCTTTCTCAATTGAAGGTAGTAAAACAGGATTGATCCTTCTAAGTTTTTTTTTGAAAGGTTTCTGATCTGGTTTCAAAGGTATTGTGTGTTGAATTATTGATGTATCATATGATTTAAGATCTTCATAACTCCAGGCAAAAACGTCCTGGAATTCTTTTAAAAGTTCAACATATTTAACCTTTTGATCTTCTGGCAGAGATTTAGATAGTTTAACCATCTTGGGATTTCCTTTAGTTCCTAAATTGTATTCTTCAATGTCAGCTTTTACAGGTTCCATTTTGGGTTTAAATGGAATGTCATTTGCGTCAAAAAGATCTTCTAAAGGAGTTAATCCTTTAGGTAAATGATTATCTTTCAGATTAATAATGTCAGATTCATCTTCTATGATCTCATCAAATTCCATTTGTTTCAAATCCTGCATATCTTTTTCAGTGAATTTGGTTGGGTGAAGCATGTGAATTGCAGTCTCTTCTGAAATATTCATTTCTTGTTCATCTACTTGATCAGATTCATTGATTTTTATGTCTTCATCTATACTACTGTTAGAAAACTCATTTTCTAGTGTCAAAAAACTATTGATCTGATTATTATTTACAAACACTTGCCAATTCATGAGATTGTCCGGTATAGCAGGTCTATGTCTAATCTCAATTGTGAACTGATGATTAGGTCCAAAAGGTAATTTACATGTGCTAGCGAACATTGCAAGACTGTGAGCATGCAAATTTTGTTTCCTAGGAATCTTGGCAAGTTGAGATTGTAGAAAAGTGTTGAGAATTTCCACAACTGTTCCTCTGTATTCTCTTAACCTAGGGTCCTTCGTTGAACATTCCCCATTGATCTGTTGGATAATTAACTCAGAGTCTCCTATGATTGATACTCTAATTGCTCCTAACTTTTTGACATGTTTAAGCCCTAGCAAAAGAGCTTCATACTCTGCCATATTATTAGTGCATCTAAAGTTCAACCTATAAGCATGGCCTTCAGCGTGATCATTTTCAACATTATGTATCCAAATTCCAGCTCCTGCTCCTAACTTATTTACTGAACCATAAAATTCTAAATGCCACAGAATTTCATGTTCATAATCTTCATCAACTGTTTTAACATGTTTCTTAACAGGAGCTAGTTTTTTAGCTTTTTCTGGTATTTCTTGATTATCTGGTGTTTCTTTGTTTTCAGAAATCTCTTCGATTTGAACAGTAGATTTATTTTCAGTTTCCATTTCTGGTGCTTCTAATTCAGTAGGAAGGTCCAATTCAGCATTATAAAGGATAAAAGTGTCCATATCAGAATGTACTGAATAGACAGGGAAGTTTTCAGGCTTCTCATGGCTACTGACTAAATATTTCATCAAGGTCTCTCTGTAAAGTCTTTTAGGTTGAACAAATACTGAAATAGTAGCATATGACATATATAATTGAATAGACCCTCCAAGTTTAGCACCCCAGGATCTGGAAAACAACATACCATATTTGGGAGGAATATCGGCCACTACTATATCCATCAGAACAGATTTCGCAGGGTATTGCACCAAAGTAACACACAGATCTTTAATCAAACCTAAACATCTTACCTGACTTGAATCAAAAGAAAAAAGATCTTTATACGGTCTGGTAATGTCTAGATTTAATCTTTCCATCACATCTTTTAGCATAAAATTGTGGGACGCTCCAGAATCAAGCATGGAATTATGGAGTATTTTGTCATGAACATTCAAGCTCACATAAAATGGAGGAGTTCCTCCACTTTCTGGTTTTCCATTTACCTCGGGGCCAAAAAGGAGTTTGGGTTGATCATCAAGAATATTTACTGAATCATCCATTCCAGTAATGTTAATGTTAAGGGATTTGCTGATTTGGCTTCTATAGACATCATGTTTAGCCAATTATGATAAAGGAACAGCTATCTTTAGTTTGCCTATTTCAGCCTCTAGATTGAAAGGTTTTTCTGTTTGAGCTCTAGTGTTTTGAACAGTTGGGTTTTCTAATTTTTTGGGTCTTCAGTGTTTTTCTCTTTTTCATAAGTGGGATTATGATTTGAAGGTGTTTTTGAATTAACTTCTGTTGTTTCTTCTACGTTTCCTACAGGAGTAAAAGTATTAGATAGTTGTTTATTATTTGGTTGGTTGTCAGACACATCTTCAATTATTGGATTTGCGGGGTTAGGACTTGTCCTAGACAAAATTTGTACAGGAGGAATGTTAGTTTTACCTTTAACATTTTTTTTTACAACTTTCTGTTTGCTATTCTCTGGCACATCAATCCATCTACTTCTCAAATTGTATTGTTTATGAACTTCATAAATTGTTGTGTCATAGCCTTCTTTAAAATCAAAAGTTTCTCCTGAATGAATTTGAAATGTTTCAAGAATGTGATTCTCTTGATCATCTTGAGATAGAAAAACCTCTGGTTCATTTTTGTTTTCAGTCACGTTATTTATTTCAACATCCTCGGTAGGTTCTTCAGAAGTTGAACCTTCAACAAAATTTTCCTGGAATGGTGGCCTGATGTTTTGGTCAGGGACATTTTTCCCAGTATTTTGGTTCTGATTTCTTCTAAAGTTTGGGTTTCTCACAACATTTTGATTATCACCAGAAGAATTTCTTTCGATTGTCTCCACTCTGTCTCCCAGTCTTTCCATACCTTTGATGATTGCATCCAGCTTTATTTCAAAAGCTGAATGTTATTCATTCATAGGCATTCTTCTTTCGGCCCTAGTCTAGCTCGTTTTTCTATGAGGTTTGCTTCCACACTAACCACTATGCTTTGCATTTCTTCTAGGGTTTGGGGGGCTCTTTCCCTAAGTGAATATGCTATGTCAGAGTCCAAACCATCAGGGAATTTAACCAATACTGAATCTGGAGGTGGTCTAAGGTTCTGGGGAACAGCGTTATATGCTTCGTTGAATCTTATGACGTAATCTTGCACTGTTTCATTAGGTCTTCTTCTCAATTTTTCAAATTCTGATGGGATCTGAAGAGGGTCTTTCTTCTTCTCCCATCTATTCAAAAATTCCCTATACAAAGCTGGTAAATCAGCAATATTGTTTGGAGCAAGGGCCCTAAACCATGTCCTGACTTCCCCAGTAAGACTCTGAACACAAATTCTCATTCGGACATCATCAGCGTCAATTTCATAAAATTAAAAGTAATCAGTCATCCTTTTGGTGTGTTGTTGAGCAGTATAAGTACCTGAACCGTCAAAAGGGGTGAGTTTACTCTGATAATCCTGAGGCAAAGCAGCAGGGTTGCCTGACAACCTTAACAGGGCATATCTATTGGCCATTGGAAGGTGTAATGGAATAACAGGTGATGATGGTCTGGAAGGAATGGGTGGAGGAGTAGAAGGAGTGGCTTGGTTTTGAGAAGTTCGAGGAAAGGTAGCTGAGCTTGGGGAAGCTTCAGTAATTACAGAAATTTTTGAACTTTCTTCAAAGGTCTGTTCAGATTGAACGAAATTTTGTAAATGTCTATCAAGATGATATGAAACAAATCTCAATTGTAAATCTTCAAGAAATAGTGGGTCTGGAACGAGCTTAGACAATTCAGATTCAGAAAAATTCACAAACAGAGATGTTTCAAATCGCTCATCAAAAGGGATTTCGTCAAAATATATAATCTTCACAGGACAGGAATGTGATCTAGAAAGAGGTATGGAACTTCCAGAACTCTCTTGACTTCCTCTTTCAAAACTTTCTTGACTTCCCTGTCTTCTAAGAATCCTAGGAATCAGATTTGGATTTTCAAATATCGGTGGTGGATTAGGGTCAGGATTTGACCTGGTATGACGAACCCTTTCTGAAGCCAGTTTTCCTAGACTTTGTCTTTTTGATTTTTTGTTCTAAAATGAAATGAAAGTACAACTTCAGCAAAATCTTCAAGAAATTTAAGATTTTGGATTAATATTTTCTCAAAGATTTATTGAACTAGAGAGTCTGATTGAATGTTTGAAACTAAGGTTCAGTGTATAAGCTAAATCAGAGATAGACTAAAGCAGCATTTATTTACTATGCAATTGCAGGGAAAAAGCATTTCAAAGGCTACCTGGCTGATCTTCAGACTCTGTCTATAGCTTATAAGTGAACAATATTAACAATAAAAATGATTCAGAGTCCCTAGCGGAGTCACCACTATGTTATCACTTAGGTTTTCCTTGAAGTTGTGGAAAAGGAAAGTATACCCGAGGTAACCACAAACCAACCTTCGGATACAAAATCTAGCCAATCTGTATCCAGAGAGGGCTCTCTCTTTAAAATTTAGCTTTGTTCTTAGAAAGTTTTAGGCTAGTTATAAGACCAAGAGTTTGTTTGAAAATGGTGGAATTCACCAACTAAGGGCAAGGTTGAATATTTTCAGGCCATTGGGCTATGGAGTCAAAAGGATGGCTTTACTGGATTAATCTTCAACACACAAGATGGCTTTGCAGGGCAAGATAGTCAAACAGAGAACAATTTTTAGGAATTAAAGTGGATGGAATGGATTTTGAAGGGATGAAAGGCAATCAAGAATCTTTCAACATATTCAAAGAAAGAAAATGAATGATTACAAATAAAGAGCAGTTAAGAATTCTTTACTATAGCAATCAAAATGTTCAAACCAGTGAAACAAGAGCAATTAAGAATTCGTTGCTTATAACCAGTTTGGAAGAAAACATTTTGAATAACCACAATTGAAAATCAGAGTACACTTAAGTAAGTTCTGATTTATTCTTTTATGTCAATTATTCAGAAATGGAACATAGTGATATTATAAACAGATATAAAACTTAAGACATAGGATAGAAAGAATTATTCAACTGCAGTCCGACACATGAATCCTGCAAAAAGTACTGAGCTTCAAATTATCATCCAGCAAGCCACAAATAAATTTCTCCAAAGCACTTTTATTCCAAAAAAATCAATGTCATAGCAAAGTAGTATAATCAACCCTCAATACTCCTTTCAAGGGCTTATTTATACAAAAACTATTAAAATATCTCATAACAACCTAGGAAATAATCTAGGGTGACTAATGAATAGGTTACAACATAAAGAGAGACAGATGGTCTCGTAGATAGGATAAAAGGCAACTGTTGTTGTGCTGTTTCCTCATTTTATGCATGTGCTGGAGGTAGTTCCTACAATATAGCTTGATGCTGTCCTCTTTGGTAATTCTTTTCTGACTGCTTAGCTTCTCTGATACTCTTTATTTCTACTGATACACTTTCAAATGCCAAGCTGATACTCTTTAACCTTTATTCATCTATTTATCTTTCACACTATAGTAAAAGGCAAAATTTCCCATATGAAGGTGAATTTTACAAAATTTCTAACAGGTCTTCCCACCATTTGTCTTCTGCTATTTTGGTTCGTTGGAGTTTTATTAATGTTTCATCAGCCTCTGTGTATCTGAAGAAATTGGGTTGGTTTGGGAATAAATATCTTATTTCATGTTCAAGATGAAATAAATTCTTTAATCTGTCATAAAGATTCTTTCCTGTAGGCAATGTCGATTCTAATGAACTGATAGAGGAACAGGTTACATTGTGAGCATGTATGTCCAATATATTAACATAAGTTCCCAAGTCCATTATTTTGTCTTCTAAAATCATAGGACTAGGCAACCCGCTGGCTAATACAATATTAAACCTTTCTTTGAAGGCAATGATCTCTTCTTGAATATTTGAGCACTTACGTTCCAAATTTTGCATAAGAGTTCTCTTAGTAAAAACACTTTTTATTTCTAAAATTGTACCTGTTCTGTCCTCAATTCCAAGCTCTGCAAGCTGTTGTCTGGTCTGGGTGTTTAAGAACTGTATGAGTTGATTTGCTTGTTTAGCTTTGTCTCTCAATTCTTCTCTTGTTTTGTCAATTTCCTCTAGAGCTATTTTGACCAAGTCATTTTGTTCAAAGATTATTTTAATGAAGGACTAAATATCCTTTATCGACTGAATAATATTATTCCAAAGAATTTCATTGATTTCTCTCAAAGGCTTCTCCAATGAAAGATCCTTTTCTAAAACTTTAACCAATTTTTCCAGCCTTTTGATTTCTCTTGTATGGTCAGCAACAATCTTTTTTGACATATCATATTTTTGTTCCAAATTTATTAGCTGTAACTTTGTAGATTGAAGTTTTGTTACTCTAAGTTTTAAACTTTCCATTTGTTTCACTAATTCTTCAGAACTTAAACTAGAAGTATTCACCTGTGATGGGTCTGTTTGCTGGTCTGCTGCTGTTGTACTTGTACCTGTAGTAGCCTCTGTTGTGGATGTCTAAATAGTAGACTGCTTTTCTTTCAATGCTTGCTCCAGTTCTTTTTCTGTTTCACTTAGTTGCTCATTCATTTTCAGGAGCAACTCCATCATTTCTTCTTTTGAATTTTTCTTCAATACTTTTTCAGTTTGAGGATGCCTTGAAGCCAGTAATTTCAATTGCTTCCTCAATGCAGCAATGTCATCATCCTTCTTTTTAATCAATGCTTCAATTCCTTTTATATCTTTGGGATTATGACCCAAACTGATGATTATTTCCTCCAAAGATTTTATTCTATTATCATTTTCTTGAGAAGAAGCTTTCTCAATCTGCAACTGGGTACTTGTATAATTCAAAGAATCTTGCAATCTATGAGCTTCCATTGCTTTGTCAGTAAAGGTAGAATATATCATTTCTCCAGTTTGCTTGTGTAATTCTATCTGGTCCAATGGATGAATATATTTTGCTAGGACCTCAAAATTGGTCCTGATGTAATCAGCTGCTGTTTGTGGCTTTGGCACTTTATATTTGAAATGGTTCATTAACATTTTCCCTTGCTGAATGTCAAAAGCTGACATTAATCTCTCTTGATTTTGTGGAGCCATTTTAAGATACTGATTATACATCTGCATCCTCAATGGATCATTCTTTACTTTTATACTGATAAATATCTTTTTTATGTCTCCTGCATCTGTCTTTGGCTGTTTGAATGAAGACACTTCAGTGCTTAAATGTCTTTGTATTTCCTTTCCTTTATGACCTGTATATGTTTCACTGACTGAACCAGTAAGCTGACTATCCTCCCTTTCTTCATCAAAGATTTCATCAATAGATTCCACTTCTGGAAGTGGATTCAGTTTCTGCCTTTTAGCTTGAGGTTGTTGTGAAGATTCCTTAGGAGGAGTAGGATCTTTAACTTGTCTTTTCTTGCCTTTTTCCACATTATATGGAGTCTAAAAATTTGAAACTTCAGGGTGATTGACTTGAATAGGAGAAACATGTGCTTGATCTTGTGCCTTGGAAGTTTGAGGTTTTTCTATCATGGTGAATGTTTCAATGACTTGTGCTTCTGGTTCTTTCTCTTTGCCTTTGGATTCAACTGCAATTGATGGAATATTTTCCTGTAAATTCTGCTGAATAATACCAACAGAAGAAGTACCAACCTCTGGTCTCTGTACCTGTGTAAAAGAATCCAAGTCAAGTATTTTTGCAAGATCTTTCATAACATTATTTATATCAACCTGCTCACTATCCTTCTCTATCAAAGTTCCTTCTACCCACTCATCTGTATTAGCATACTTTTCAATTTCAGGGATTCTTCGATGCATGTAGGGTGCTGATTTATTTTTCATTCTTTTGTCACAAATAAAGTTGAATGGGTCATAGGGTACCAAATGGAAATTTTTTTGCAATCTGTAATGATCTTCTAATATCTTTTGAGCTTCTTCCCCTCCATCCCTAGAATTGCAGATAAATGGACCTAGTTGGCTCTTTATCCTAAGTTGAGCCTTTTTCTTAGCATTACAGAAGTGAATTATATCTGAATTGTTCATTTGTCTGAAATACTCAAGTGCAAAAATTATCATTGGAACATATCTAGGTAACTTGAAAGGGCTCAATTCACATCCATAAATTCTAATTTCAGTATGATTCTGATATAAGTACCAGTCACCTATCTTATACTGTTTTGAAAGCTGAAGGATTTTCTTGATTTCATTGCTGAGTCTTGGAGGGGCAACTCCTGTCAACAAGGTAGTTGCAGGATGTATGAAAAGTTCAATGAACTCATTATAAGAATAGGGATTATCTATGGAATAATGAGTAATGGTTGACCAAAAGATAACAGATCTTGGATTCCCTTGGGCATCAAGTTTTCTGATATGGAAAGGGAAAGTTTCAGACTGGTAATAAAGCATGAGATGGTAAATGACAGTAGAATATTTGAATAATTTCTCGTTCTCCAATTTCATGAATTGGTCATGCATTTTATCTGCAATGTAAGATGCAAAGTCATACCTGACAGCAGGAGGCTGTCCAGGGGTGAACATAGAAAATAACACCAGTGTTAAATGATCAACATACTTACTGGTATTAAAACCCATTATGAAAGATATCATACTCAAAATATTTTTCCCTTCTTCAGTAAAATAAACACTAGCATAAGGGGGAGGGCCTTTGGGCTGGTACTCTGGCCACATGAAAGCTTGGCAAATGCGGGTTAACTCCTCATGAGATAATTTAGTGGATTTCTCCAATAACTCTCCCATGGTCAAAGGATTAAGGGCTTCACCAGGCTGAAAATGTAACATATCATTGATGGACTGAGCAGTTATGGAGAAAAGGATATTCTGGCTTGGGGATAAAACTGCTCTTTGATTTGGGTCATAATTAGCATGACAATAATGGATAATTTTAGGAAAGATATGGACTGAGGGGAAAATGTACCTAGGAAGACTAGACTCCCATAACCCAATAATATCTGAGCCATTCAAATAATTGTCTCTACAGCGACAATAAATTCGAAGGGGATTTTTAGTAAAATTCAAGTCCTTTATTTGAAAATCTTTGTCCACTAATGATAAGTAATCCAAATCTCTATGGGGGAATTCAATGGAGCTACATTTAGGGCCAAAGGAACTTCGATTTTGGTTCTTGTGTATTCAAAGTGGAAATTTCGGGGGTTTTTTTCACCGAAACGGGCACAATTTCAGTTTTGAAGATGAAATTTACAGCTTTCTGTGAACGCAATTGAAATTCTGAGGAAAGGGAAGACTCAAAATACTCTGTAACAGTTCTTTGGTATAGAATTTTAAACGAACGGCATGATTTCACATAGTTTGAAATGGGAAATGATGTAAATACCTGTTTTTAAAAGGAAAACTGTGTTTAACAGGTACTAATGGACGGCGGATGGACGCTTGAATACTGGAATGATGGGGGTCTTCAGTCAATTCTGTTAATGGCAGTTTAACAGTTGATTTTCAAATTTCCAGTGTAGAGGGCACGGTCGCTTTCAACATACAGAATGAGGAAAAATGCGCGAAATTTGTTTTATTTGGAAAGTCAAAGGAATTTTTTATTATTTTTTGAGGATGGCGTCACTGGCATATGACATGACACGTCACGGGAAATGGGCGGTAAGCGGTAAATTCCAAACCGCTTTTAGGAGCAGGCGGTTTTCCGCGAATTGGCAGCGATTCCACTGGTTGAATGACACGTGGTAGGGACACTATTTGGAAACCGCTCCCATTTCGCACGTTAATTGTCGGACAAGGGATGGGCAACGTAATTTTTATGGGCCGTAGATCTCGAATGGAAGGATCGAACGGTGGTCCGAAAAGGAAGTGGCGGGGAAGTTAATGCGTGGGCCCAACGTGTTTTATTATGAGTTAATCATTCCGGGAAGCTTTTGATTGGTGGAGGGGGAGGTTATTAATTAACCCAGGTGATTAATTAATCCCTTTGGTTTTATGAAGGGTCGCGGTTACGGAGACTTGGGTTTTATTTATTTTTTCGTTTAAAACATAAAATATATGTTTAACCTTTTTTCAAATATTTTTTATTATATGGTAATAAATTAATGAAATTTATTAACCATAGGAGGCGGGGATAGTTTATAAGGATATGTTTTTAGCCGAAGGGATTTTATAATGTGGGTATTTGATTTCATCATATGGGTTTAAATACTTTGGCTAAAACGTATAATACAAAGTTTTTTTGGGGATATTACATTGGAGGAGTTATATATATAGGAAAAGGTAATTTGTATAAGGATTTAATAATTAAAATTAAATGTTAATATGACAAAGGAACATGGAAAACTCCAAATATTTTACACAACTAATAAAGTGAAGATTTCTGAAGAAAATTGCATTATATCAACTTCAACACTTAGATTTAGAATAGCAAGTAATTTTGAGGGGCTTTTATGAAATATAGCATGATTTTCCTAAGTAAAATAGAATTTTACTTAGGAAAATATTAAAAGTGAATGAGTATAATGATAAATAACTTCAAGTACTTAGGTCTTTTTGATTATTAGGCCGAGGGTCCGGTCCCTCCAAAAGTCAAGGAAATGCCTTGAGCCCCTTTAATCTTCAAATCCCTTAGCACTTTGGGGAAATTAGTAAAAACTTTTAGGGAGAAAGTGAGATGGGAAGTTAATAATTTTGACTTTTCTTTCTATGAACTTTTCCAATGCAATGTTCTCTGCACTTGGTGATGAAAGTAAAGGATTAAACACATATAGCACCATCATTCATCACATGAAACTTTGCAACACCATCTACCTACCCTATCTACTTTACTCTTACCATTTTCTCTTCTTTATTAGGGTGCACTTAGGCTGGCAAACCCTTATCAATCTTCTTTTCTTTTACATGGAAAATCTATCTAATTCTACACTTATTGCATCCAAGGACTCAGATTAAACTATTGAGCACCTTTTATTAACTCTACCTATCTACTTATCTACCAAGATTAAACTGTTTGGTCAGATATTTATTCACTATTGTACAACATGAAATTGAAAAATGAATGAGTCAAGTTTAAATAATTTGACTCTTCATGAATTGTGGCAAAAGTTTGACAAGCTGCACACAATTTTGTTTATTACAAAAATTGAAATAGTAGTGGCATTTAGACTTGCACACTTTCCTGGTCTATTTTTGTTTGGGGTTCATTTCTTTCACTTTTTTGACCATTTTATTCTTTTTACCCTTTGATTTTCTTTTAGGGTATACCCTCTTTACATTTTTTTTAAAATTTTTGTTTTTTTGAAAATATGGAACACCTTTGCACAATAAAAAGGTTTGAACATATTGCATAGTTCAACAAGTCAATCATGAAAAATGACACCTATTGGTATAGGAGTCTAACACATCACCATAGGTACAATCATTGAATATCCATCATGCACAACATATACACAACAATAATATTGCACATCCATAGACCACACACTAACACCACAAGCAACCTTTCTTGTAGTGTCTTTCCACCATCAATGCTTATCCTATAATGGCACATATAACACTACTTTCACTTCACTGATGTACCCCTCAACATTACCTTCCATAGCATAGACATAGGCGTAGTACAAGTATATAATATCAATTCATGTCCAAATGATACTGACCTCCTATATATGTAAGAGTTACTCTTCCCACTTGATTCCTCATAAGACCAATAACCTCTTTGTGCCATTCACCCGCATAAGAAATCATTCCACCACAAGAATGATCCTTGAAAATATTTTCATACATTAGCATAGATACATAGATACATACATACACATGTATAGTCATTAACATAAAAAAATCATTATCATGTCAGACAACGACATACAAAAAGACATATATACATATAAACGTTAGAATTAAACAATTATGGTCCATGACGACCTTGGGAGATGCGACATACATACATACATACATACATACATACATACACACACAGATATATATATATATATATATATATATATATATATATATATGAGTACATAAACATCAACATAAATCAATCATGATATTGTCAGACAGTGGCATACATACATACATATATAGAAATTATCATAATCATGATCAAAATATAATTAAAAAATATCATAAGGTCTAGGTTAAGAGAAATTTCTTTATTCATACACAACATGCACAATGTTGAGGACAAAAGTTCCCAACATAGCCAAGGAATCTAACACTTGAGCTCCATTCACTTTACCTTCTGTTTACCTTTCTTGCGTCTGTTCTACCATTGTCCATTTACCTCAATAGACCCAACCAATCCAACTGGTTGTCATATTCCTCCCCTCGGCTTCCCTTATACATGCACCAGGCTTCATTTGAGTCTTTTGTTACCTATTGGGTAGCACAAATCTCTCCCCAAACTCCATCAAATTTTAAGAAGAAATCCATGCAAATCAATAAAAAATCTCTCCCAAGACTCAAACCATAAAAGGAAAGACAAGAAACAAACAATAAGAAAACCATGAAAACCAATAAAAATATGACACTCCAACCAAATTGACATGATCATGCATTAGACACAATGAAGACCACAAAGAAAGTGAAAGAAAATATAAAGGAACAAGACCATAAGAATCTCAACAAACTCCATGAATCAATCCCCATGGTTCCCAATACTTCCAAAGGAAATCTCAACCAAAGCCTTCTTAAATATTTCATGGTAGTCTCTTGCGATGTAGTCTCCTCCATCATACTGCTATAAACACATAACTATCAATGCATAAATAAACATAAAAACATGTTAGGTATCTTACCTTGTTGTGCCAAACACGTTTCCTTGTAACTGGGCACGTACACCTCTAAAATAACTCTAGTCCATTGATGAATCCATCCATATATGGAAACCAATTGTTATACTTGTCAAATAAATGTTCTCAAATATAACATATATCCACATTATGTTAGGAAAATTCAACATTAGGAAGAATCCCTATATGCAAAGCACTCATTTGTTTGGAATTATGGTTTTCAAACATAGAGAAAGGAATTCTTTCTCAATCCATTTCTTTTACCATTTACCTTACTACAATTGAGTCTTACTTATACTATCATATCACCCCACTGTTAGTTATATAAACAATTTGACTACTACCTTGTCATCCTAATTCAAAGCATGTTTCCCTGCAATTCTTCACACATTCCAATCACATGTTCCAAATATCCAAACATCATATTTATTAACTAAAATAAAACTTTACCAAGGCTAACAATCATGTCATAATCAACTAATAATCAAAATCACAATACTACAACTATCACCTACTTATACTCAAGTACACATCAGTCAGTAATCCAAATCACAATACTAGAATGATCACCTACTTATACTAAAGTGCACATCATATATCTCAACACATATTGTGTTAGCACAACCATCTTAAGAGCAATTCATTTCTTCATGAAATGTTATAGACACATACTCATATCATGCGATTAACAAAACATTGAACAATAAATAGATGACATAATAGACACCAACACTCATCCACAAAATAGACGACATAATCAAACATTCAAGTAAAATGTAGACGACATAATAAAGCTCATACCTTAATCCATCTTAGGGGAGTCTATATTTCCTACACGATCAATATAGATTAGAACGATACAACTTCAAAACACATCAACTCAAAGCTAAATAATGTAAATAAATCCATAATAGAAACTAGTTAACATGTTCACATCATAAACTCATAAACAAATGTCATTCATGCATAAAATTAAGACATGCATATTCAACCAATATTCGTATGACATAATATCACAAATAAGTTGACTCATACCTAAATTTCATAACCCTAATCATCTCTATAGGAAAATCCAATTTAGCACGATACATGTAACATCAAGATATTAATTCTATAACCCTAATAATCAAGTTAACTAACATATAACAAAAATATTAAGCTAACATATCACATGGTCATCAACAACATATAACATGATCATCGAGTTAAATAACATAAAACAATAACAACAATGCATACGACCACATGTTACTATCATTCATGACTATCTAACACATGTGTACATGACTACATTGATCAACTTGCATTTATCATATATGTAACCATAATTTGTAAAACATATACGTAACTCTAATTCTTACAACAACCATAAATCACATACATGCATGCCAAACATACAAAATTGTATGAAAAATTACACTGACCCCAAATTCCATTATTGCAGCTTCACTTTAATGATCATCATCTCCTATTCTATCTCAACCAACACATTAGCATCATAACATACCAATATCATCATGATGACCTAGTTGCATACAATGAACTTATGCACAACAACCTTCACCATGAAAATGCATGCATAATGAGATATAGGCACTAAAATTCATAATAAATTCATGTACAACTGACATGCATGCATGAAAAACACATCCCAACAACAACATCATCAAATCCTACATGGTGACCTCATTACAATCATTATCAACACCTTGAAAATTAAACAATCATATGGACTAAAAGCATTAGAAGTTCATATGCAACTGAATTGAATGCATGACCACACACCACCTAAGGAGAGCGCAACCATGCTCTAATACCACTCTCTAACACCCTCCTCTCACACCTGCCAAAGTAACCGGAAAACCAGGGTAGAAATGAGAGAATAGGATACTATGATGAGATTCAACCTCCAAGGTGACCTTAAGGAAGTGGAATCGACAAAAACACATCAAGCAAGCATTGTACATAACCATTAACAGCCCCAGGATCCAACCCAACCATTCAGGCATCCTGCCCCTCCATCCCACTGACCTTTTAATCCCTTAGACCTATGGACACATGAAAAATCATATATGAATTCATCTAGGATGCTATGTACGCATACAAAAACCTACATTTATGCATCCAGAGACTATTTCTAGTAGTGTTGTGCGAGAGTTTGGGGAATTGAAGGCACTTTTCAAGCCCGAGATTCTGGTTGTTGCCCAAAACATGTGGTAACTTCTAAAATATATTAAAAATTAGGGGAAGTTTCAGGTCTAAAATGGGCCTCCTAAGGAAATTAAAAAATATTAGTGGAAATAATAAAATAATATTAGATTACGTCATCAACTTTTAGAGGGAAATAATAAAAACTATTTTTTTCAACTCGTATTTTTAGCTTGTCTCCCTATCGATTTACTCAAATTTCAAGTGAAATCACTCATTAGATGTAGAATTTTATTCCTCATCCAAGGAGTACCATGTTGCATACTTTTGATGGCCCTTGTTGCACGAAAAATGAGAAATACATTAAACAGGTGATTGCAATCACATTTTTTCATGTATTTCTCATTTTTTTGTGTACCAGGGTCCATCGAAAGTATGCAATATGGGTACTCCTTGGATGAGGAATTAAAATTTTCATTCAAAAATCACTCCCGCTCGAAATTTGAGTAAAACCTTAGGGAAATAAGTTGAAAAAATAGTTTTATTATTTTTTAATCTTTTTACTTTTTTAATCCAAAAATGGTGAATATCCCCCATGGTTGACATCATCATACTGAATCCTATTGGTTCTTTAGAAGTTTATTTTGGTTGTTTATTTTTCTTACGAGGCCTATTTTAGACCTAAAAATTCCCTTAATTCACATGATGACAAGGCTAATAAACCAAAAATCAATGCCAGGACTAAGCTCAACCATCCCCAATCGGGATTGACATTTTGTCAAACATGTCAAAATAATGAAAGCTACAGGTGTAAAAAACATATATGAGCATAGCGGCCTCATAATTATATGAGAATATCGAATAATAATTGCTCCATTAAATCCTTAGCTGAAATATAATCTATTAGGTCATAGATAGACCATTTAGTCATTTTCAAATCAAAACATTATGAGTTATACATCATCACTGTCATAATACATGCTTATAACAAACATAATAAAAACTAAAATATCTAGGACACAACAGCCATAAAATACAGTTAAAAATAATAATATTTACCCATCAATACAAGAGGAAAGAGATCTTATTGCCATAAGAAAAATGCAACATGTTTTGGGACTTCCACGTTCTTCTTGACCATATACATGGATGAGCCAAAAATCTCTTCATCTAGTCACCCCCAACCATATTCCAAGCATGAATGTGGTATCTCATAAACCAAATCCATAAAAACCAAACCACGAATTTGAGAGGCCAAACTACCTCAATCCTAAATTAGATACTCCACCTCACAGGTGGACATCAAAACCATCACGTACTGGTCTCTACCCAAAATATTCCAAGGCGCCAGAGCGTTTGTTCCAACCAGGGCTTCCAGGACTAGCAACCCAACCCCAGTTGTTACAGGACTTCTAGAACTTTTATCCAACCAGGGCTTCCACAACTTGTAACTCAAATCACCTAGGGATTCTAGAGCATTTTTCCAACCAAGGCTTCCAGGACTAGTAACTCAACCCACAAATTTTCTTCATGATTTCAAAGTGTTTGTACAACCAAGGCTTCCAATAAATAATAACTCAACCCATGACTAAAGGAACATGAGAACCAACTATATCACAAAAAATGAAAATGAACCCACAACATTATCGATAAGTATGAAATGGTAGGGCTAGGAAAATCAAATTTCAATCCAGGAAATCCTCCATTGCAATGAAAAATCATGACTAAGAATGACATGCATGCACAATGCATGCCAAAAATAGTGATGAAAACATACATAAAACTCAGTACCTACAATCAAAACCTATTTTAGTTGCTAATCCCGATGTCCTCTTACACTTTTTGGCTATTCCTTTTCCTTATTGCTCCAAATCTCCAAGTATGCCACACTCTCCAAGAGTGCTCCAAGAATACTCTAATTTTCCAAGAGTATGTGTGAAAGAGAGAGATAGAGATAGACAGAGAGAGAAAAAATGTGAGCTCCAAAACTGAACTGACCAAAGTCTTGCCCACTGATCCTCAAAAGCCTTGTTATCAATGAGGCCTTTATTTTCTTCATTTTCCATTATTTTCCTCCAATTTCCTCCTCACATGCAACATGTGACCTTTCAACTTCCTTTTCTCCTAATTTCCATTATTTTCATAAACAAAGTGTCAATTAATGCCTTATTCCTTTCCAAAGTCTTTTCCATTTCCTTTTTTAGTTTCATTATCCATAATAACTGAAGTGAACAACCGCTAGGATTGTTTTTCCACCATTCAACTTGGAATATGTGTCCCATGATCGTGGATTATTTATATTTACATGAATGTTTAACCAGGGTTGTTGCAAACTCATTATAGAGGTGACTTGAAGGGCTCAAACATCGATGAATTTCAACCACAATGACTGATTATGTTTGGTTTGATGGATAGTGATGACATTGTTCGAATATATGTTTGTGTACATCATATCATTATGTCTCATCAACTATGTAGTAATTATATGTTCTTATTATTTCATATTGACAACAACTGCTCCATTAGTTGTATTTTATGGAGGAAGATTTGATGATGGAAAAGGATATTGATTTTTATTCCATTTTTTATTATTATTTTTTCATGAGTGCTATAACAGCTAGCCTCATCACTATTTAACCAAGACCCCCTGAAAAAAATTCCAGTCAGTTTATTTTTTAATATTGATTTTTTTTTTTATAGATTTCAACCATTTTTATAATAAATTTGATTAAAAAAAAATGAATTGAATTTAAATGAATTTGCCCCAAGCACATCTTATATTTATGACCTTTTATGATTTATAATATTTTTTTAAATATGGTTTTATTATCTACTTTCTTAAAAAAATATAAAACACATGATTAAAATATTTTTAAGTCAAAGATTGAGATTTAAATGAAAGCGAAGATTGGGATATTAGAAGTTTAAAATTTAAATAATAAATAGAGTTTGAAATGTATAAATATATGTAAATCTCTAACTTTATTTTTTATTTTTGGGTTAAATTTAAATTTTTATTTATTCTAATTTTTGTTTAAATCAATATTATTATAATCAGCATTAATTCTATCAAAAATATCATAATTTCAATTTAGTTGAGATATTTAAATTTAAGGTTACTAAAATATGGGCATATATATATTTCAAATCATATCAGATACATTTGAATTAATACAAATTTTAATATTCCCAATTTTATAAATATTAAATTAAATCTATTGTTTATAATAATACAAAAGAATATTATATTTTTAAAAACACTTTGACAAAAGTTGGAAACGTTAGTGAAAATATATATATGACTAGAAACAAAAATTATTATATTTCTAAACCTCCAATCGTAAATTATATATTAACATATATAATTTTGAGATCGATAGGAAAATTATCAATATTTATTTTACAATGAAACTAAATTTTAATTCTTGAAAACACCACTTCGCCATCAAGAAAGGACAACGTATATTCGTTCCGCAATGGCAAGTTTATTTTTGTTGTTTGGATTTGTCTAGACATTATTATAGAGCACGTCATATATTTCGAATCCAAAGTTTAAAAAAGAAAAGAAAAGAAAGAATTTTTAGAAAGGTAAAATTCCCTACCTATTTATATTGAAATACCTTTGCATGATGTCAACTGGCAGTGATCGATTCATACGGTTTACAACAGGTTGGCAGGTTCCTAAAGGTAATATGCTGTTACATTCAAGAACCATACAATCCATCCTGCCTAATCAGCTAGAAGTGGCTTCCAATCATTCATTGCTGCTGGGAGTATTTTTTATTAATTTGATAACATCCACTAATCACCAATACGTGGGATCCAATCATCCATTCATCACTATATATCTTATTCTATTTTATAGGATCCCCTTGTTCTGACTATATATTTGTTTTTTATTAATTTTGTAACATCTAGTAATCACCAATACGTGGGATTCAATCCTTCATTCATCAGTATATGCTTTATTCAATTTTATAGGATCCTCTCGTTCTTAGTATATAATTGATAATATGCCCGTAATGTTAAACTTCAAAATATTTTCCAAATATATGTTTGGTCCTTTTTCATTTTATGTTTTTTTTTTGCTTAGTAATCTTTCACCAAATCAATATCAGTAGTGGCATCACCTATATCTTTTTTGTATTTTATTTCTATGACCTACTCATAGCTTTGCATTTGTCTGTCACAATAACCATTCCTTTCTAATATACGAACTGCTTTTACTTTATAATTCAAACTAATATTAAATTTAATGTGTTTTCAAGACAAAGGTTTTTTACCAAACAAATATATATATGTTACCATAATATGTTACTAAATATATGTTACCAATGCGAAATCCTATCTCTTCTCCATATTTATCATCTATACTAACCTCTCACATGCTTTTCCGCTTGCAGCTCTTTCCACTAAGTATATCATCTTTCACTAACATCTTACATTCTTTACAACATTCAACTACCATAGGCCTGCCCAACACTGCAGTTTGTCTCACATGTTTTGTAACTTTGCTAGGACAACTCCGTCAGGCAATGAATGCTTTGCAACTTCCAACGAACATAGCTCTGTCAATCGTCAGGCAATTAATGGTTTGCAACTTCTAGCAAACATAGGTCTGTCAAAAGTGCATTTTGCCAGCCATGTTCGACATTATCATATTAGTTAAGCTATCATAGGTTTTCCAACTTTTCGAATGCAATTCCCCTGCCAATGTTGACAATTGACTGGCAGATATACATATCTCTAGTAATATATATTGGTAAAAGTGTTTTCTTTCATGAAAAATCTATATATATATATATATATATATATATATATATATATATATATATATATATATAAAATAAATAAATAAGGTAAGCATGTTTTAAAATTTACATTGTATTTTTTTTTTATTATGTATTTATTAATTTTAAATGAGCTGATTTGTGTGGGTTTCTTATTTATCATAAGAAAGAGTTAAGTGTGAGAAGTATGTATTTAGATAAAATTATTTATATATTGTAATTTTTAAATTTTTTTTTGGTATTTATAGTAAGAATTTTTATTATTTAGGAGGAATTGGTTACTACTTTACAGTAAAATGGAGCATTGATTATATAATCAAAATTAATTTTTTTTACTAATTACATTGTTATAATAAGTAGTACATAGTAATTAGTACCTGTAAAATTAAAGTAAAAAAATAAAGAACTAAATTTACATATATTTCATCTTGCAACAATAATATTAGCTAGTAATATTATAAACATGTGTCTCCTATTATTTTTTTAAATTGATGATGTGAAATAAATGTAAGAAATGTATTTATCAACAAACACTCTGAAAATTAGAAGTGAGATTTAGTTAAGGGAAGAAAATTCATTAAAATTTAGAAAAAAAAAATGAACCATTCTTTTCATAGATAAATACAATAGAACCTTGGGTTAACTTGTTTCTAGAGTTTCCAAATAGTTGTTACTATTATTTGTAGTTTTTACTGTAGAAAAAAAAAGTTTTCTTGCAATGTTCTTCCAAAAATGATATGTTAGAGTTTCAAACCAAGTCTTTTACTTGTATATAAACCAATTACATATTAGTAAGAAAATACCATAATGTTGTTAAATAATATAATTCTATTTTACTAATATCAACATATTGAAGAAAGAAATATCAAATTTTTCAATATGTCGAAGCTAAAAAACATAAAATGTTTCAATACTCAATAAGATAAGCATGTTTGAAAAAACATAAAATGTTTCAATACTCAATAAGATAAGCATACTTGTTTGCATCAGAAAATAAAGCAAAACTACATCAACAAATATCAGAAAACAGAAAAATCTTCATATTAAACGAGGTCAGCTAGTTAAGGTTGACTTGTGCAGCCCAAATAATATTGGACTGATTTGTAACGCAAAACATGCCTATAGGACAGTTTTTGAAGAATCTACTACTTCACAATTTTGGAATGATTTAGGAGACGTTTCAACTAAAATATAAATAACCATATCAAGAGACAACTCAATCCTCATCAATATAAATGAAAATATGAATATATTAAATAATGTTTTTAAGATATTCAACATAGAAATATAAATAAACATATGAATATATTAAATATTTAGTTCTAAAATAAATAAAAATTAATCTCTCTTGTATCACTTATAACAACTATAATAGCTATGTTGAATAATAATAATGGAATAATCACATGATTCACATTACTAATTTTTTTTAAAGCTGGTTGACAATAATAGCAAGAGGTCTTTAATATTTGAGTAAAATGAAGAATGAGATAGGTAAGACAACTAAATTTAATTTGTTTTACTAATTTAATTATACTTATTGAAATAGAAATTTTATTATTATTAAATAATAAAGTAAAAAAATTAAATAAATTAGAAAAGAAAAAAACAACATAGTTGAGATATTTTGACCAACCTATTTTGGGAAAAAAAGAAAAGAGAAAAAAAGAATTTTACTTTTTAGCAAATATCTATCAATACAGGTAAAAGGGAAATTTTCATTAACATTGGTTTAATTACTATATTTGTATTTCTCACATTCAAAAGTATATATTTATATAATCGATATGTGATAGAGAATGATGTTGTCGTCTAAGCAACGGCCATCTTTACGGGTGGGGAACCTGTGGTAAAAGGTGTGCCTAGAGGAATACATTGCCTACCTTTAGCAGCATAATAAAAACTCGTACCTCTCAGGACACACCCAACACTGTCATATACCTTACATTATAATATATATGACATTATGTACAAGAAGAACAGTGTGTAAATGGAAAACACCCCTGATGTGTTTGGAGTGCAATTGAAGCAAAATCGATTGATAATATATCACTTTTCCAAGTCCCAACTAAGATTAAGGGCTCCAATTTAATGGATTCCGCATATTTATTTCTCTAGGACGAATTTGGTCAGATGCTTGTTGCACACTACGGCTGAGAACAGTTCACACCAACCAACACGCCGAGATGAATAACAAATTGGTACAGAAACTTGTTCGTAGCTATCGCCGGATTCCTTAAATGAGATGCTTCCACATACTACTAACCAAAAAATTAAGTAGACATTGAGGATGAAAATAGAGAGACATTGAGGATTCCTCTAGATTCAGAGACTCGCTAGAGATATTAATCATATACAGAAAAATCAGACTAGCCACATCCAGGACATGTTTGTCTCACACACAGCTGCTCATGTCAAATCTCTTACTGCTACTGTTTTTTCAATAGACTAGTCTTTCAGTGCTTATTAAAGAATAAGATCTACTATTCCTTCTATATTTTCACTGCCTCCACTAGAGAGAAAGTAGCAAACAACTAGATATCAGCTCACGTAACATGAATTCATTTCCTTGAAAATGTCCAATAACTTGGTAAATAGCAGTTAATATTTCTTAATAAATGAAACATAAATTCATTTCCTTAAAAAGGTCCGATAACTTGGTAATAGTTCTTAAAAGATGTCCAATAACTTTGTAGGTATGAGTTACACAAGTGGAATGCCCAACAAATTTGTAAATATGAGTTACACAAGCTTCAGTACTCCCAGAAACTACTAAATAACTTTGTAAATATGAGTTACACAAGCTTCAATGTTCCCCGAAACTATTGATTTTCTTAATAATGTTTGATAAGTTGATCATTAACTTCGAAAGAGACCCACAAACAAATAAAGAAAACAAGCTACACCGAGTTTGTGATCATATGATATCAAGACAGCATATAATGGTTAACTGCATCCATATAATCCCCATATCAAGTATAAAAGCTAGCTTTTTTAATCTTAAAATATTCAGATTTTTAAGTAGACAAGAAGGGAATGTCTTATTATATTTATCACGCGCAGGATAAATTGTATTGAGATTTTGGTTGACATTGAAAAATTAAAGTTTACCCAAGGTTTGTCATCGTGAAATAAAATTTATTATTTTTAAATAAAAAATAAATTCATTTATTCAATAAATTTTAAAATAAATAATAATTTCATTTATCTTGGTTTAAATATTTAATATTTTATGATGTAACGATGACAAAAACTGAGTTCAATGTATACATTGTTAATTATTACAATACAATCCACTAGTCAACATCCACTTTATACCTGCATTTGATGGTATTTCTCTGCCCCTTCATCAAAATTTTGTATATATACGGTGTGGATATGTCGAAACTCACTTTAATTAAATTCTCATTCTAGCTAATTTTGGTCATTACTTACCGAATGAAATTTAAGGTTTAATTTGTTATTTTAGTCATTAATTATTTAATTTTTCTTTTGATGCTATATTAAGTATGCTTTTGACTTTGTTCGTGGAGTCTTGGTTAAACGGTGATGAGGTGGGCTTTTATAGCACTCATCACAGATTCAATTCTCTTCCCCGAGATGATGTATAGACATGTTGATGAAAATGGAGTTAAAAAAAAAAAGAGAAAAAAAATAGTATGTTTTTGACCCAAAAACTATGCTTATTCATAGTAAGATTTTTTTTTTGTTTATTAATATTATTTAAATTTATTTATTTCTAAAGTGATTGGTTGAGGTCATATTATGGGTTGTTTATTAACTTCCATTTCTATTAGTTATTATTTTTTTTCTTTTAGTTTTATTTCCCTTTTATAGAGGTTGAGTGGGCCTAATGGTTAAGAGCATGTGTTTCCTCTTAAGAGGTCAAAGGTTCAAAACCATAAGGGGGCTAAAGTATGTATTTCCTCTTAACTTAGTAGGCCTCCTTGTCCCACAAATTTGGTGTATGGCTAGGTCGTGACCTTAAAATTGGACAATAATTTAATTTTTTGATTATTTTTCTTTTTTTCTACTGTTTATATTTTCATGAACTATAGTTCTCCCTCCAAGTTTTTAGTTTTCTGTCTTTTTCTATTGGTTTTTTTAGATGACAAACTTTAATGAAGAAAAAATAATAATCTACTTTCATTTTTTTTTTGTCTTTTTGCTATTTTTTTTTCTCTATTTTCAATTCCAATTACATTAATCATATTTTATTTCTTATTTACACATAATTTTATAATAAATAACTATGAAGATAATTAGTTACAAGTTTTTACAATGTTGTAAGCATTTTTTTCTTGATTTCATTCAGAATTTTTTATTGATGTATTGAATTTGTTTTATTTAAGCATAGTTTTTAAAATTTCGGCCTCCAAATATATAAAAAATTCAAGAAATTGATCTTATAATAAGAGATAAAATTAAAGAATTTAAGAAATTAATCTTCTTGAAATCAAGAAGTGTATTTAAAAAAAAAATTATCCCACTGATATATCTATGATTAATGTTTGTTTTTATGCACTTAAAAGGATTTGAAACTCGAGTTGGGGTATTATCAAGATTCTACTTTGAGATTGCTCAACATTTATTTGGAGTTTAGTCTTCCGTTTCTCATTTGTTTCAATTGGTTTGTTAAAGTCATTTTATCTTCTTTCCTCAAACCAAATAAAGATTATTGGCCTTAGTTACCTTGCAAAATGTTAATGTGTGAAATTTATAGTTACAAGTGATTTAATTTGTAGAACAATCTAGCTATAATTTAGCTAACTTGTCTTTACAAATTAATTCAAAAATTAATTTCTTACTAAATCATTATAGATCATCCTAGCACAATTTTTCTTTGCAAAAGAAAGAGAAACCATTTGACACTTAACATTACAAGTCCATTTGAGAGATAACAATACAAGTTTTGTTTCATATTTCCGTTCCTTTATTGCCCCAAACACAATTGCATTCAACTCTATATCAATCATGTTCAATTCCCATGAACTTTGTAGGAGACAATTGGTTATGCAAAACAAGTTCCTGGAATTGACATCTCATTGAGTTGAAACTAAGTTATTCCATATCAATTTGATCCAAAGGCTACCAAAAAAATAAAGTTATAAAATCTCATTACAACCAATAAAGTAAGACACTCACCCCAAAAAAAACATTTTAACACAATATTTTCACTATCATTTCTAGTTTTTTATAAAAAATTTAGCTGACCGTCTCACATCCTATCAACAATTCATATTCCAATTAGCTATATTTAAATTAAATAACAAATACTAACTACCACTTAACACTTATTATAATTCCTAACATTTCACAACACATAAAATTACATAGCGTTTCACACCATACAAAACTATATGAACTCTCCCTTCCCTACACGGTAACAAGAATTAAATAAAATATGTATTTCAAACTTCACCAGGAAAGTGGGCGATTCCCTACACGGTAACAGGAATTTAAAAAAATATGTATTTCAAACTTCACCAGGAAAGTGGCCGATTCCCTACGCGATAAAAGGAATTGAATAAAATATGCATTTCAAACTTGACCAGGAAAGTGGGACATGGACATGTGGTTCTGGATAAAGTAGGAATATTGTGTGCAAGGACAAAAATCATTTCTTTTTATTTCCATGCAGTTAAGTGTTCTTGTACAATGTGCATTTTGTGATGTTTTTATCTATTCGTTTAGTTTGCATAAGTGTTGTTGTACACGGTGCATTGTGAGATGTCAGTTAAGTGTTGTTATATAATGTGCATTTTGTGATGTTTTTTATTCATTTAATTTGTACAAGTGCATTGTGTGATGTTGTTTTTTTTGTTTATTTAGTTTGTATTTATTTATTTTGAAAAGTAAAATTTATATATTAAGAATTTGGAATTAATTAATGTAAAGTATAATAAACTTAGTTGGAAAAAAATGATAAAATTAAATTTTATATAATTAATTAATTAATTAATTAATGTAAAATTAAATTTAGATTTTTTTGTTATTATATCATTAAATATTTGAATTTTGAATTTTTTTAATAATTTTTTCTTTCAATGATGTAATTTATATTTACTAATATTTTTCATTCAATTTTATTAGGGATCTTTGTAAACTATTAGTCCTTACAAAAGTATTGTATTATCATCCGAAAGACAAACACTTTGTTTAGCACCAATTTGTTAAGTAAATTCCATTCTTTGGCTAAACACTCCATTTGAACCAACCAGAAAACCCTTTCTTTTTTATGTGTGTTTTTTAATAACCAACTTTATAATAACCAAATTTCGTTCACAAATAAGATATCTAAAATATTGGTGTATAATGATACTCATTAAAATAAATAAGTAATATATAAAAGTATGAGTAAAAATGATATGATCTAAATAGTATATATCAATTCATTCTTATTAATTATATTTATTAACAATTATTATTTATTTATATTTACTACACTTCATTTCCTTTCAAAATTGCTTTGTATTATAAAAATGCTTAATGTCTTTTTCCACGTCTTGTAATTTCTTTGCACCATTATCAGTTCTTGAATTTGTCATAATTGGATGGGGAACAAACTTCTAGCCGAAAGTGGAATATTTCCTATGGCTTTTTAGCCATCACAAGACCTTGACTTGGGATCAACTGCAACATAGAGGAGTAGAAGGTCCATAAATTTGTAAAATGTGTAAGAGGGAGGTGGAAAGCATATAACATTTATTTAACACATGTTCTTTGGCAGTGACTCTATGGCAGAAAAATGCTGCGATCTTTCAACAAATGGATAGAGATATGACAAGTATCAATGAGACTATGAGGAAATGGCAAAAGGGGGGATATAAAAGTGAAGTTTTTAATCGATCATGGAGGTTGTAAATGGGATTTCTTTTGTGTGGAATATGGGAAGAAAGAAGCCACCGTATTTTTAAAGAGGAAGAGAAGGAAGCAAGCCAGGTATGGAAGGTAATACTGGAAAATATGCAGGAAACAATGTTATCAGAACATTGGTCTGATGAAGATTGGAAGGTAACTCGTAATGAGAGTAGGATTTTGGCTAGGCTCAGCTTAAAACCAAAAATGCTAGCAAAATATTTATGGAAGTTTAAACCCCAAAGGAAAAATCATTCAGATAGATTTCAGTTCCCACAAGCGGGATTTTTGAAATTAAAATATGATGGAGCTTCCAAAGGAAACCCAGGGTAGGCAGGAATAGGGGGGCTCTTTAGAAATTCCCGAGGAGCAGTTTGTAGGGTGTTCGCAATGGAGGTTGGAATTGCACAAAAAATGAAGCGGAACTAATGGCGGTTAAACCAGGATTCACAATTGTAGTCCAGGAGAATTACCAAAGAGTTATCGTCGAAGGAGACTCAACAATGGTAACAAGAATATTACAACAACTTCAACAAGGAACCCCATAGGATAAGATAAGTAAGAGTTGGTGCACAACAAGATTAATTCAAGAGATTGGCCAAATTATCCAACAAATTGGTTATATGATCCCCCCTGCGTGTCCACAGAGGAGGAAATGAAGCTACTGATTACATAGCTAACTGGGGCTGCAAAAATGAAGGATGCCAACTGGACATAAATCAAAACCACCCGGCATGGAATATGGAGCTGCATTCGTTGCAAATTATCCTTGAAAGAGATAAAGATAGGGCTTTTAACCCCAATCGAGGTGTCACATAGGTGCAATTGAATGGAGGTCGGTGCCACGTGGGGGCGTGCACCTGTCCAACCATCTTAGATATTAATGAGCTAAATAAGGTATGTACTTGGCATGCTTGGAGATGATGGAAGTTAAATAAAGAACAGATGGCTAGCAGTGGATGTTAGAGGAGGCTGGGGAACCACACCGAGTGCGGAGGAGGTTAACACATAAGATTAGCATGAAAAGAAGGAAGGTAATCAGCTGCTTGTTAGAGGACCTACCAGACGAAGTGGAGGGAGAGGAGGAGCAATGCTATCGACTGGTTAAGTGGTATGTAATGGCTCTCGTCACCCTGGTATATCAATTCTATGTTCTACCCATGGCTGGTAGCAATGATTGTGATAAACTAGTTTTTCCCTGTAAGAGGTTATTCTGTAAGTTGGAAAAGGTCTTTACTTGTTATGGTTTTAAAGGAATTAAAGGGGTTTAGCATCTTGCATGGTAAATAAATTTAACCCTGTTTCCAAAGTCCATCCATAGGAAATTCTCGGTTCTGCTCTAAGTTGAATTCTGATGCTCGAGTGGAATTGCGCCTCTGCAAAAAATTTAAAAATAGTAATGTGTTTGATCTATCTTGGTTGTGTGTTCTGCATATAGGAAATTCCTAGTTTTGTTTTCAATTTTATTTACAAATCATCTACAACAGATTCAAAACTGGTTTCATGGAAATTCAATGTCGCATTTCTAAGATAGGGTATGTGGACAGGTTGCAAGGTCTGCATTTTATGTTATTCTGCTTACAATGCACGATCACTTGTCTTCTGGGATCTGAATTCTGGGCTACCATCACTGAAATGCGACAATTGAACCTCTTTCCTCATGGTCAAAATAAGTCTAGCCACTGTCCTTTATTACTTTGTATACAGTCTTGTCTTAGTTTTGAATGGTAATTCATATCAGTTTTATGCTGTTATGGACTATTGAAAATTCCTTCTTCTAAACAGTTCTTTGTCAAGGTTACTGTTGTAGTCAGTTTTTCCATTCAACATTCTGCCAGCTCAGCAAAACATGCATCTCCACTAGTTATTAACTGAGTAGAGGACTCCATCATCGTCTGCAAAAATTATTTCATTAACTTTGTTCTGCAATATACATGATTCTCTTACATTTTTGTAGGGAGATTATTCTCTCAAGATATCGTGGCAAGAGGTCAATCTGGGAAACAGAAAAGTACACGAAAAGGAAAGCAAGAACAAAAAATTCAGAAGGAGGAGGGCCCAAGAAAACGTGGCAAGAAAACTCACAAATAAGTTCTTGAAAATATCTCTGACCTTTATGAAGATGGTAATCCAATTCAAATTTGTAATACCATTCATGGATGGGAAAGGGAGAGTTCCCATTAAGATGAAGACATAAAGCAGCAGGAGGCCACCTTGGACATTCTGTGTGACCCAAGAAATACAAGAGGAAGGGTCTCTCTATTTCATCAATCAGTGAACACTTACTGGAAACTCAAATGCATATTTCCAAAAGCCATGGCAGGAATGTAGGACACTGGAGGTAACCCACCAGTAGTGTCAGAATTGCAGCAAATAAAGAAAGAGATTCGAGATATTTCCAACTTTCAGTACCATGCAGCGACAAGGATTGGGAGGATCAGATGTCAAATTCAAAGGATGCAGCAAGTTGAGATGCTGAGATCTACTGCAAAGGACCCGGCCCCAATAGAGTCTTCTGATGGGTGAAACTTATGTTTTATTCTTTATTAGTTTTGAACGATTTTGGCAGAAATATTTTATAGCTACCGTTTAAAATGTTGTTTTTATGGACAAAGTAATGTAGTTATAGCGGCAAGTAGAAGGAAAAAATAGTACCAATACTGGTTGGCATTTAATTCTCTCATGTGGCCAACAGACCTGGTTTCCTTCGGGCATGTTGAGGCTACGTCATGCATTATTACCTGTATAGCAACTTGTTTTTTGATTAATAGAAAATAGAAAGGCTCTACTAAATTTACCAAAAAAAAAAGAATTTGTCATAATAAGTAACACAAGATTAAATGAACCTTCCACTGTTGAGAAAATTTGTCAAACAAAAAAAGAGCAATATAAGTTAGTTGTCCTTGGTGATATTGACACACTAAGTCATTAATATATATTGTCTTATGATTTGGATCCAGTTCTTGGTGATATTGATACACTAGCTGATTAATATATCTTTTCTTATGATTTTTATGCAAATAATGAGTTCTTGTAACATTATTTCCCATGATATTGATACACTAACTGATTAATATATCTTGTCTTATTATTTAGAGATTGATAAGGAGTTCTAGTAACATGACTTCCCATGATTGTGCTTGTAGCATTTACTTCGTTTACTTTTGCAATATGATTTTCTTCATGCCCTAATGTTATTTCACTTAGTTTTGGAATATGATTTTCTTCAGACCCTAATGTTCCTTGGTTGATGGGTGGGGCGTTTGTATGAATGCATGCTCATTATTTTTATTATTTTATTTATATTGTCTTTTTCACATTTCAAATTAATATGTTATAAAAAATTTAAGTATTTTTAAATATAGTATTTATGATCAAAGATAAAATATCAATAATTTTAATTTACTAGAAAGTATTTATATAGTTAATGAGAAACTTAAACTTTTATGATAATGGACAATGCAAAATGCAAAAGAGTAGGAAATTCATTTTATTTCATAGGATGAAAAAACTATTTTTTAAACAAAAAGAACATTATTTATATTGAAAATGTCAACAAATAATTGTTACGATTATTGTTAACATGTTTTCATTCCCTTGAGACAAGCTATCAACATTAGAAAACATGGCTTGAATTTAACATATACATTCCAAAATATACTACTTGTAAAGTTAAATTTAGATGATAATTGGAAATACCATCCTTGTTGGAGTTACTTGCATTCCTCATTTCTTCATAAATTGCACATGGTATTGTACATAGATTTTTGGAATTTTTTTTTTGATTGACCTAAGTTTGACATTGTAACTCTTTATGTTCTATTTATAATAATTTAATGAAGTTAAATATAGTATATTTACATGTATCTAGAATATAACATATATGATTGCATAAACATAAAATTGTACCATAACAACAATTTCTTTAAATAATACACATTTTTTTAAAGCATGGTTCATGTCATATGTTGTAGTGTCTTCTACTAGATTCCATTATATTATAGCTATCATTAGTAAACATAGTTATAATTTTTTTTTTAAATATTGTTTCATTGTTTATAAAATAATAAAATAAATATAGTAGGATATCTATTTACAAATTATTCAATTAATATTTAATACTTCAAGATATGAAACTATTATATCATATCAATAGAATGTTCAAATAACTCTTTTTTATAAAGTTAAAACCTATTAAAAATCATACATGTATAATTGAAAATCAATTAAAATATATATACCCAAAAAAATTAAATATTGAGTAATAAAAATGGACAAGGTATCACATGTTTTGTGATCAAACTATTTTATTTCCTAATCATATATGTTAATTGGGTTACTTATTTTTACTTTTCTACCACAACAATTAATTTTTTTTACATTTCATATAATAATTAAGCTCGCTAATAAAATTATATAAGAAAATCAATATTATACATTTAATGCACATTCTTATTAGAATAATCATTTTATAATGCAATGCATTCATTTCTATTACCACATCTATATACACTTTTTTTCAACAACCGCATATACATTTTTTTTTTCAACAACCCCACTACCATGTTTAATATTATCAGTCTTCATGAAAAATGAAAAAATATAATTTTTTAAGAATTTTCTATTACAAATCTCACCAATATCATTTATTAAATTGATTTAAAAGTGATCATTGAGTTATTTATAAAAATCTATTCTTATACATATTATATATAGAGTACTATAAATTGAAATAATGGCTACACGTTCTTCTTGCTTTGTCCATCATATGTTTATATTTTTTTTCTACTATGATCAACATACTTTCATCAAACCGTTTTCCTCTCTTATGAACTTCCATCACTACAAATAACAATCCCTTTTCTTTTTTTCTTTCTTATTAATTTCCATAGCAATTCCCAATGTACTAAGGACTAATTCATCATCATTTACATTTTAATTTATCGTATTATTAATATGGTTATTTATTATTTCTTATCCATCATTACATAGGATTTAGTAAATGTAAAATTAAATGATTGAAAAATATTAACAAATATGATTTGTAAGAAATGTTAAATAAAAATTTAAGAACTTTTTATAAAATAAAGCTGATTGTATTTTTCCTTATTATATATCATTACACAAATAAAATGTTCAATAAATATGAAATTAAATATATAAAACATGTGATCGATTATTATTATTAATAAGTAAATTTATAATAAAAATTTCAATAAAAGTTTCATATTACACATATCTAATTTATTTCTTTACAATATTTTTATAAACATTTTTTTTACTTTAAAAAACCTATTATAATAATAATAATAATCTAATTTTAAGGTCACAGCCAAGACAGACACCAAATTGGTGTATGAGACCCCAATAGATTTATAATAAAAATTTCAATAAAAGTTTCATATTATACATATCTAATTTATTTCTTTACAATATTTTTATAAATATTTTTTTTACTTTAAAAAACCTATAATAATAATAATAATAATAATAATAATCTAATTTTAAGGTGACAGCCAAGCCAGACACCAAATTGGTGTATGAGACCCCAGTAAATTTATAATAAAAATTTCAATAAAAGTTTCATATTATAGATATCTAATTTATTTCTTTACAATATTTTTATAAATATTTTTTTTACTTTAAAAAACCTATTATAATAATACCAAATTGGTGTATGAGACCCCCTTGTTTGCTGGACAATGGACTCACCACCTTCGCGCAATGATTTGACTGCTAAGTCTAGCAAGGCATACATACTCTACCCCCCTTTGGTTTTGAACCTATGACCTCTTAGGAGGAAACACATGCTCTTAACCATTAGGCCCACTCAAGCACACCATTTTTGGAGCAAAGCGATGGAATATTCTAGAACAAATAATGGTTCATGTTGAGTTCAGGGTTGTGGCAAGCCCATGCATGAATATTATTTCTGATATTAGGACCATAGAGGTTTGGTAGGAGGAAATTAAATGAAATTTTAGAGTCAAGAAAGGGTGGTCCTTATCCCATAATTTTTTAGGCATATACATTGATAAGCTAGAAGAGTGTTTGTAAGATGTAGGTTTTGTCCATTCCATGATCACTAGTATGGTCATAACTCTTCTCCTCCATGCTAACCATATTGTTATTTTAGTAAGAAACAATTACAATGTTAATAATAAATTTATAATCCTCCAATATTTCTACTCAAATATGGATATGATTGTAAATATAAACAAAACTGAAGTCACTATAATTAAATAAAAAAAAGATGGCCTATAATACATGCATTTATAAACACTCCTTGCAAGAAGTTCCTTCATATGAATATATATGAATTAACATCCATCATAATCTCAACTGGAATTATAGCATCAAGAAGAGGATAAATAAATATTAGAAAGTTTTCCATGTGTTTGAAAACAATTTTAAGTCAGTGTATCTTTCTATTTATGATAGAAAGAAGCTCCACTTTCAAATCCTTGTCACTTCCATTCCTTTATATTGATGTGAGGTTTGAGGTTGTAGTATATTCATAGATTTATAGCAGAAGGTTGAAAAATTAAAAAATTAGTTTATAATATACAACCTCATGATTAAAGGAAATTCTCCCTTGTGTATTATACTTATTGAAGCAAATTTTTTCCCCATTGAAAACTTGACTATGACTAGGTATCTTATAATAAGAAAAAATTATACAACATGCATGCTAAGAGGTTTCCTAAAATTGTTTCAAACTCTACCCAAAACCCCCACCTTCAACTCAATAAAGGGTGGCATCAGCGTATTCAATAGTGTGTAGAATATTATGGAAGAATGGAAGAGATCATCTTGACAAATTCGGATAATATTAAAAATATTATTACTTCTAAATTTGTGGAGAAATTGTGTGGAAATAAATAGTTGGAGGGAAAATAGAAACTATAATAGTATAAGGATGTCATCAACCTCAATATATAAAACAAAAATTATCTCTATATTAACTATTTTTAAGAAGAAAACAAATGTTACCAATACAAACTAATTCTCATGAACTTCATAGTAAAAATAAGCATTAATCGATTCCATATCACCAGAGGTGAAAGAGTTTGTCAATTCTAGAAGGGTTGAAGTTGAAAATAATTGTGTGTTATATTATCCCTTTTATACTCACATTCAATCTAGTTATCAAAATATTTTTCACATTAACAACCTTCTTGACCTCTTAACTAAGAAAAATTATAATGATCTGGGTGTGCTTCTCTCACTTATTTTTTAGCATATAAATACAATGTTAAAGAATTCAAATAAATCTTATAATTCTTAAGGTTTGGTAGACCATATACATCTTAGTGGATGTTCATCATAATTATCCTCATATTCTTATTCTTTTTCTTCTTTTCTACTCAAATTCTAAACAATATTTTGGATTTTCTTCACATTTTTCTCTACCTAACACATATTATCTAATCGAAGTTACTTAAACCTAAAAATAATTTAACTATATTACTTTTATATTAAAATATAATTAAACTCTCCATATTATCCTCTTGATACATGCTTCCATCTCATTCATTGCTATTGATTTTTTCTCTAATCCTCTCTCAACCATTTTCTAACTAGAATCCCTATACAATTAGATAATTCTATATATATAGATTGTAATTTTTTTTTTGACAAACTAAATAAGGAATTAGATGCCAAAACTATTTTAAGTGGTGTGTACAGTATTGTAATAGAAACATTAGTGCACATAACAAAGAAATATTTTCTCTTGCCCATCATTATTATACAATCTGTGATGTTCAAAATGGTAAAATATTTTAAAACAAACGTTATAAAATGTTTATCAACTTGATAAAAAATTAAAAACAAGCATTGAAAATAGTGCTTTTAATACTGTGGAATACATGCAAAAAAATGTCCAAATACAATAATATCTAAATCTCTATATACAAAATATAAATCTAAAAGATATTCATTATATATAAAAAAAAAGTGTCCAATAGTAAAGATAAGAACGTTCCATGTTAAAGTTTTCACCAACATTAAAAAAATAAAAAAAATTAGAGTTTAATGTAAGCCTAAATTTTGTATTTTCTTGAAAATTCATTATAAAAAGTAATATCAATAAATAAATAAAAAAGAAAAAGAAAAAAGTTGGAAATTTTATTTTCTTGAAAATTCATTATAGAAAGTAATATCAATAAATAAATGGTATATGTATAAGTCTCCCACAACGTTTTTCTTAAATAAAAAAGAAAAATCTAAAATTTCCTTTTATAAAATTATTTTTACAAAATTATTTTTATAAAATTAAATTACTTTGATGAGTTAAGAATAAATGTATCTAATGTTCTTTATTTTCTTTTCCTTTTATTAAACACAAGATAATCCTGATATAAACATATATGCAATAGTGCACAATGTTGAATTAGACATAATGAATAAATAATGTAGGATATGCAAACATGGGGTAATTAGAAATTTGTAGTTGTTTTCAGTACGTATCACAATTTTTTGTACCGACACATCTAGGATACACGCGCACATGGATGAGATAAATCTAAATTAGCCATGTTTCTTAGTTTAAAATGGATTTTAAAATTCTTTTAAAACTCATAACGTTACTTGTTTTCCCAAGAAAAGGAATATAGACATTATTGATAATACTTTTGTCTCTTGCAATGAAAAAATATGATAATCTTAACTAGTCATACACATGCAATCTTAACTAGTCTTTACACATGCAATCTAATAATTTTACATTGGACGAGTGTGTAGGATATTCCGTTAATATAAAAGTTTTGTAAACTAATATTAGTAAGATAAAACAAATAGGTTATAGGTGAAAATGAAAACTCATTATACACTACAAATTATGACATTTCATCATTCCATTTTCTAGTAATCATCATGGCTGATTGTACTTCATCGTAAGATA
The DNA here is from genome assembly GCA_034641835.2 of Pinus albicaulis. Taxonomy (NCBI): domain Eukaryota; kingdom Viridiplantae; phylum Streptophyta; class Pinopsida; order Pinales; family Pinaceae; genus Pinus; species Pinus albicaulis. Next base: position 449,835,585 of record CM076582.1, on the reverse strand, counting down.
GATCCCTTTTCTCATATTCTCATACTAACTCATATCTTATTAGTGTGGGCGAACCTTATTTCTTGGATTATCTGTTATTTAATGCTATGTCGCATATATAGTCTATTGTTAATTTAAATTTAACAACAGTGCATTAAATAGCAAATAACCTAGAAAATAAGCTTTTCCATTAATGTAGAGTTATTTAAGATATAAAAGTTAAAGTTAAACCCTTAACATGTCACATTATTAACCAATTCATGGTCACATACATCACACAAAAATCAAAGATTCAATAAATGATATAGAAATTATATGTGGAAATGCCTCCATATGCTCGCTTTTCAAAAAATTGGAATGAAAATCGACTATTTTTAATCCTTAATTAACCAACCCAACCCCTTTTAGCGAGTCATACGGAGCCAAGGTATGATATCAATACTACCATAACCGTCTTTATGAGAATATCGAAAAAAAATGATATCAATACTTACCATAAACGTCTTTATGAGAATATCCAAAAAAAACAAATTACAATCTATGAGCAAAAATATGCAACTACAAACCAAAGTTGATTTATTTTAATTTTTAGAGGGTAGTGATGACTTCATTCTTTTTATCCATGTAAAAAGTAAATACTAAATTTTTTACAACCACACTTTGTATGGGGCTTAATGTTGGGACTGAATTCTCCTTATTTGTTATCATTACATAATCTCTACTTCTAAAGTTAATGTTGCGAATATTGACTTTCTTATCTTTTCCATGTATTCATTCCTCTTACAAATAAATTACATTTACCTCATTTTGAGGTCTTCTTTATAGTTGATCTAATACTTCATATTTAATATGTTTATAAAAAAACTATGTGTTTGGAAAATTTAAAAAGAAAAACTTAATATTAATATTCGTCCATCGAAACATTGAAAAGTTCATAAATAATAATGTGTAGAAACCAAAATCAATAAACTCTATTATTAGTTAATATTAAGAAAAAAGAATGTTGTGATTACTAGGAGATAATAGTTCAAATATGAAAACGGAGGAGATTTCCACAATTCACTATCTTATGCACACTCATTTAAATAAAAAATATTATATGATAATATTATATGATTCACTATCTTATGCACACTCATTTATATATAAAAAATATTATATGATTTAGAAACTAATTAGAGAGAGAAAAAGTTTACCGGATTACAAGAGGATGTAAAAAATGATGGATATTTATTGTGATACCATAAAATTACTAAGGCCATCGTAAGAAAGTATATATATATATGTAAGAAACAAATATATAGGTATGTGTGTAATATAAGAATGTATGAATTCTATAAGGAGTCATTATATTGATTTATTTTAAATGAATTTTATGGAAACTTGATAAGGAACTAGAAGAAAAGCTTTCATCAAATTAAATATTATTGGAAATTTTGAGGTTTTGAGTCATTTTAAAAAGAGGTGACGTAACCCTAGGGTAGATTTCTATCATGGAATGTAACTCAAGCTATAATGGAAATATAATTCTTAACATGTTATCCCACTCCTAAGCTATACAATGGAGTTCTATTATAATGGAGGGTGAATATTAGAAATTGTGAGAGAGCAGAAACGCATAGAATTCACACACAAAATAATAATTTCTATATTCAATAATCAGAGATACATCAAATATATATAATTAAACTAATGCTAATCTTAGAGAGAGAAGTTGAGAGAATCTCTCAACTTCCTCAACAACCCAATCCAAGATATACTAAAGTAAGCATAATCCTAACTAATTCTAATACCCTCCCTTAATGCTTACTTTACAAAACATATAATAATTAATCACAATTACAACACTGTAAAACTTCATCTCTTTGTCTGATCTGGTCTTCATTAACACTTGTACCCACTCTGAGATCTCATAGGAAACGCTCTTTTCTCCACCATTTTCGAGCTACCATTCAACCCATTTAAAATACATTTGTTTCTGACCAGCAATAATGAACTTTGCAAGATCAACAGTATTGACAACTCGACTCGTCGGGGCTTCCGTGATAAAGCTAACAAGTGATGAACCATGCTATGGGCCAATCACCATCTGTCGGATATTTCGCATTCGGCTATCCATCAGTGGCTAGGCAAATGGTCTGAATACTGAATGTGTTCAAGAGCTAATCTAAAAACTTGACCTGCTTCATACTGTAACCTGTAACTGATGCTCCTTGGCCCGTAGCACAACAAGATCGGCATATAACAAATTCACACGATCAAAATTAGCCAATTGTTCTCTCATCCCTGTAGGACGTCAAGAACGACTAATTTAAATAATGCTAATTTTTTCAATAATTGGTTCTCTAATACACAAATATCATAACAATAAATATAATGGATTTAAACTACACCTCTGCCATCACACTTTCAAAGCCCGGCAAGAGGCAGTACCATATCTGAGCCACCCTTGAAATGAAATGCAAATTCAAGCCACACAATATTCCTTACATCAGACACCACAAGACAAACACGTCTCTCACAGTCGAGCATCAGACTGCCCTCTACTCACGCACAGGTCAAATGCGCTTATGCAATCAGCGAATTACAAGGGCTCTCAAAATGAGCCGTAGCATCCACACATCGTGCTCAGCGTCGAGTTCGCAGACTCCTCGTCACTGCGTTCGACAACAGTCTTCACACCAACAGATAAAAATAGGGACAAACCATCTATAATCAGAAGCGGTTCTACCCACAAATCTCCAAAAACAAGACACCGAAACAGGGAACTCTCCCGAGAATCGATTTTTAGACAGGTCTAGATATTTCAGAGTCTTCAATTTTGAAAGGTCAGGCAATGACCCGTTCAATAAATTGTAGCTCAGATTCAATTGTTCCAACCGACTGCAATTCGAAAATTCTGGAGGGAAATTCCCATAAAGAGAATTTCGATCTAGCTCAAAGATGATCAGGCTCTTGAGATTGCAGATATCAGGCAGAATACGACCACTCAGAGAACGTCCATGGAGTTGCATGCGAGTCACAACACCTTCATCATTACAATCAATCCTTCTCCATCTACATGGAGAATCCTCAGACCCATCCCAATCCCTGAGTGCATTTGTGGGATCCTCCAGAGCCTCTTTCATCCTCAGAAGTATTTGTATCTGAGTCTCTTGTGCTGCAAAAACTGCAGGAACCCCAAAATCGACCAGAGCCCATGATGTGAATATACAAAAAATGAAGATACAGACCTTAGTCTCCCTCTCCCTCATGGTTGCTAACCCTCTGCTACCCTACTGTCATTGCAGAAATAATTGAAGGCCACCTCTTCTTATATAAACCTGCACTCTACAATATCTATGATGTTGGCACTGAGATTGGTCTTTTGGAAGACAATATCTGTCCCCACGAATTAACTAGAAATCAAAATAACAATGCTCCCTTTGAGCGTAGAGCTACTGGAGGCGTGATAAGTATTAAAAACTGGAAATCGAAATCAAATAATAGCTATATAAAACACAAAACATTTCACTCAAACGCTTATGTACAGAGAATCAGCAACATAAACTCGCACATTTTCCTGGCCTTCCCGTGAGGGAATTAAGCCAGAACTGGCTCTGATACCATATTATAAATTGTGAGAGAGCAGAAACGCACAGAATTCACACACAAAATAATAATTTCTATATTCAATAATCAGAGATACATCAAACATATATAATTAAACTAATGCTAATCTTAGAGAGAGAAGTTGAGATAATCTCTCAACTTCCTCAACAACCCAATCCAAGATATACTAAAGTAAGCATAATCCTAACTAATTCTAATAGTGAATTCATTGTGTTAGTTTTCTCATTCTTAATACGTACATAGGATACAAACCCCATGTAAGTATGACTTATTATTCCCTGTCGCCTATGGCATGGCAAGGAATATAGTAATCGAAAAGTCCCTGTCAACATTAGCCTGGGCAACAAGTACAACAAATTTTCATGCTATTACCTAAATTTACCTAAGTTTTTGGGCGATCTACGTTTTTCGTGGTTCTGGCCTCTTCTCGAGACGGGGAAGCTATAACCATGGATATTATAGCATATGTATGATTCATATTTACGAACAATAACTGAATGCTAGAATTAATTCGCAGTATTAAATGTTATTTAAATTATATAGAGAAGTAAGCTTATAAAGCAAAGTAACCACAGGCTTATAGTAGCCATCATTTATTATTTATATTTTAGATGATGACTCACCATTTCAAGTAACTTCTTGTTGCCTTTCTTGACATCTGGTTTCCTTTATTGACATCTGGTTGTTGGTAACTATTGACAGTTGCTAACCAGTGACATCTGGCTTTGTGCATATTTGTGTTTTCTATTCCGGGATGCTTCTTCTTTGTTCTTGATGTGCTTCAGGGCTTTGAAGCATATTTCTATTTCTATTCCAGTCCAGGTCGTATTTCTTCATGGTGGGTGCTTCAGGTGCCATAAGGGAGGCAACAAGGAAGCTCGTATAGAAACCTGTTGTAGCAATTCATAGCAATTCAGAATTTTTGGCAGGGATTTGTAGTGAGCTAGGATCCAGGTATTGGTCATTCCCCCAACCAATATGTTTCACAGAAGCACTATCTGTAGCCACAGACTAGTTGTCAGTAACTACAGTTCGTTGCTGGTTGGGTCACCCTTAAGACCAATAGTGATAGCAGCACTCAGTACCAAAGCTGATAACTTACAAGAATAGACTCGGTAGAGAAATTTCGTGTTATTTGTTGTGCAATTCTCTTTTCAAATCTTCCTATCTTCAAGAGTTTCCAATTCATGACTTCAACATCCAAAATTTACTCTCTAATAATTCCAGGTTTTTATTTTCATGCTAATTTTTCCTTAATTACAGAGGCTCATATGCTAGAAACTATACTTTAATCTTCATTCATAGTTGTCTTTTACAATATATTTCGTTATATGACCCTATATTTAATTCTAGTATCATTTGTGTCTACATGAAATAATTTGGATGGTTAATAATTAAATTTTTGTTGTGGGTTCATTTGAATCCTTCACCATTTGGTATTGGCTATACATTAGCAATGTAGAATAGCTCGACGACCATAATTCATGGAATTTCTAATAACATACCCTAAGCTTTAATCTTGTATGAGAAGTTATATATTTAGAACTTCACAAATTTTAAACCATGGCGTTTAGTTTTTCTTTCACAATTCATATGATTATAATTCCATTCAATGTTCTAAATGAATTTCATTTTATTTTGAGTTTAAAATTATATACTTAATTACGAGTTTATTTCCTTTTCTCTTCCAAAATTAACAAGAGTTTCATGTCTACGGTAACATATTTTGTTCCCTTTCAACCAATTTTGAAGAATGTTGAGTTTGAACCATTCTCAAGGTAGTTATGAAGCATTTCACCTTTTTCACAAACTATTTTTGAATGGGGGATGCATTATGGCTCATCAGGCATGCTCACATGATTTTTCTGATCAATATTATGGCATTTCATAAACTTTATGTATTGTTCTCAAGGGATGCTTTTTCAGATGGGTGGGCATACAAAAGGAATAAGATTGAATAATTGAATACGAAGCCACTGCTTTCCTGGCTTACAAAAATGCATGTAAGTTTTTTATATATTCTAAATTTATTCATTTCTACAAATTCAAGCAATAAAATAGTTGTTTCTATATTTACAGTGAAAATATTGCAATTTAGTTACAATGATTTACAAATCTGAATATATAGTAATTTGTAATTTACAAACCTAAATATATAGTAATTTGTAATTTACAAACCTGAATATATAGTAATTTGTAATTTACAAACCTGAATTCGACCTTTAACCATTTGTAATTAGAGTAGCAAATCTAGTAATAGAACCAGTTCCATTTCGAGATAGAGTTGACTTATCTTCACCCATAACAAAACTGCCAACATATGTTTTTTAAGCACCACTATTAGCTAGAGTAGCAGAGGAAAAGAGATGGAAATAGAGAAAGTAGCATCCGGGCTATCTTAAGCATCCCTTCCAGCAGTTCATTTCCCCGGTCGAGACCTACATAAAAGTAGCCTCGCAGATACATTTCAAGATCGAGTTAATGTTCTAGTCCCATATCCATATACAGAGTCTGTCCGAGAGCCATAAGAAGCATAACTACTCATTCTTTGCATGGACCAAGAAACAAATCCAATCTCATTTGAAGACCCAACATCAGAGAGAGTAAAAGATGGTAGCAAAGCCCACTGCATCTATTCATGCCCTAGATTGCATTCTCCAATTGCCCTACTACTCAACCTTTGAAAATGGGAGAGGGGACATGAATTGGTTCAGAGCACTTAACACACAAGTGTAAAATGTATGCAAGCTCCAAGGAACAAGATTTTTCTTTTATTTTGGTTTTACTTTACTTATCTAATTTTGTATTAAATTATTAAATTCTTAAGTTTTGATTTTTTTATTATATATACAAATTTATGATTTATCTTAAGCTTTTATATTAGGTTTCTCTCATTGAGCCACCTATAATGATGGTATTGTTTCTTAACCACTTGGTGGATAGATTTATGCTATTAGCTATTTGACTCTTGTCAAATTTTGCAGGAAGGCACATCAAATTTTCCGGGGATTTTTCCCCATATTATTCATGAACTATTTCATTAGCCTCTCTAGACAGGATTGTTAGCTTCACATTCTCATTTAGCATGCTTGAGTGTTAGCCCTTAGCGCCATCATTGGAGATAGATAGTAACAAGGTATCTGGATTCTGTAGGACTAAAAAGAATTATTTTTGCAGGTTAAGATAGTAAAGTTGAAGGATGGCAGGGAAATATAGGTAGATATTGTTGTTGTTGATGTTGGAGCAAGACCTTTAACATGCGTTTTCAAAGGACAACTTGAGGAGGAAAAGGATGCCATTAAGGTTTTAGCTAATTTCCATTACTTTTTTATCTTCAAACGTTAAGATAATTATTGAATATATCAAAAAATATTAGCCCTGGACCATCTAATATTGTCCAAGGTTCCATTTGTCCTTGGCAAAATGAATGTTACAATTTCCTCCATGCCATTTGAAACAAAATTGACAGAAGTTTATATCTTATACTAATGGTTTCCTATAGAAAGGTTTAATTGAAAACAACATTCCCGCTTTACCACTGTTCATTAAATAACTTAGGTTTTCAGTTGTTCCTTAAATAACCTTGGTTTTAAAATTTGAGAGAAGTAGATTTATCATCAACAAATGATTGTGCTAGTGTCTTGAAAGCTTGATAAAGGTAGCAGAATCTCTTGGGAGTCGATAATGCTTTCCTTGCCAATCTCATGGCCTTTCCTTCTCATAATGGATTTTATGGGGGATGGTTCTCCATGATGATGTTGGTTTCTTACTAGAATGTGTGTCGCTAGTCCCCAGTCTTCTGCCACCGAGATTCAGATCTCATTCAGATTTTTAATTCCTACTAACTTTGTGCAATCTTCATGGCCGGTCATAATTCGTCCTCCTAATTTTTTCTAATGCTTGAGCAGTTTCAAGAAAATTTCTCTAATTATTTCATTAATAGAGATATCAATAAAAATGGTGCGTCAAATGATTTTTTCAAACAGAGTAAAAATAGCGAAAGTGCAAAGAAAATTTAACATATGTAACGAAATTGAGTAGACCAACAACTGTGTTTTGTATTCAATGATATCTAGGTACATCAGGTTGAAGCTCCAGTGGTCTCTGATTGGTAGGGCTAATTTCCTCTTATTTGCAATCTTTATAATCTTCAACAAATGAAGACAATGTTTTAGCACTATGAATATCTCTAGAAATTTTAACCGATTCACCTCTTGCCCTTCTCACCTCCATGCCATCACTTTCGTTCGGCCATGGTAATCAATTGTGTATCTCCATCATCAGCCAGAGCGCTCAGCTATTCACAGTTCCACAAGAGAAAGTTGTAAAGAAGCAGTCATTCACAATCCCACAAGAGAAATCTATAAAGAAGCCATCCATACCTCATCTAATTAAGGATAAAACTGCATTTAGTGAGTAATTTGGTTTCAAATCTTGATAGCAAATTTTGAAGTTTTAGGGATTGCCTGCTTCCTCAGCAAGATGCATATCTCATCTTTACTTGGAACATGGCCTCTATTTGTAGCAGGTACACAAATATAAAGTTAGCTTCAAGACAATAAGATTAAAAAATAATTTTTGTTACTTATAATGCTAAATGCATCCATTCCAATGATATTGGCTTGGAAATTGATGTTCATACTAAATCAATGACTGACTCAAATTAAGTTTGGCAGCGTGATTGGCTTTCCATTTCATTATCATGTGGAATGTCTCCGACTCAATAAACTTTGGACTTCTTGAAAAAAAAAAGTCATTTCTTGGCCAACACAGCAAGATAAAATGACTTCTAATAATTGGTCCTTTCTTTACTATAGAGCTTTGTTGATTGAATTTACCTTTTTATTTCAGATCTATTTTCATTTAATTCTTTCTGTGTAGCATAGGTTTACATTATCATTGGCATCATCATTGGCGAAATGCATGTGTTATCTGAACTTTAAAAAAAAATTTGATGGTAGATTCAATCTCAGGTTCTTCTTCGTGTCTTCAGGAAAAAATTCACTAAAATTAGCATTAAGTTCATGGTCTCTTTGAATTCCAAGTGACTTCACTACTCGAAATCCCACTCGCTCAAGGCAGGGACTAGCTGCCTTGTAGACATCCTTGTTAGAATAAAAATAAGTTAGTACTTAACCAATTAAATGATTAAATTCGACTCAACCATATCCACTTTAGTAATCTATCTTAGCCAATCATTATTAGATACAAAATGATTGATGTTATTCCATACTGAGTTTTTTTTTCCAAAGTCAATTATATTAATGTTTTGTATGTTAAATCACTTCTGAAGTTATGTTCGATCACTTTAATCATTTACAATAAAATATTACTAATGCACTATAAAATTAGTGATTTTAATAAATTTCATTAGTTTCAAATCTGTGTTCATTAAATTACATTTCTTTTTTCTATTTTTCTATTTCAATATTTTCAATTTTTTTAACGATAATTTAAAATCATGTGGTCAAATAAAATAATGTGCATTATCTTGTTATATTATTATAACGATATAAATTAAATAGTTGGTAAATGCTGATAAGCATCAATCCATAATAAGTATCAAAATATTTATTACATAGTACATCACAACGTTGTTATAATAAAAAATAAAAAAATGAAATTATAACTTTATTTTAAACTACTATTATTTTTAAATATTAAATGTAATTAATATATAAGTTAAACATATATATAGTTAAAAAAACATATAAAATATTCTTAACTACGGAGATCTACTCCTATTTCACTATTGAAATTCTTATGTGTAAATAGGTGGTGTTAAAATACCACAAGGAAGTACCACAGCTTATCAAAACAACAACCCAAAAAAAAAAAAATTAGTTGACAATTCATATGACAATTGTTCATATAACATTTTTCTAATTAATCAATTTAATTAAAAGAGTAAAAAAGGAATAACTATTTGGGAGATAAATCTCAACCTTTAATTGCTTATACTAATATAAATATTTTAGAATATTCTATGAATATTATATGGAGGTTAAATTTATAGCATTCACCTAATAATTATTTATAATTAAATTAATTTTTTGCAAACTATAAATAAAATATACATATACATATTCAAAAAACATTATAATTTATTTATTTTCCATAATTTATGAATTCTTCCATATTTCATCCTCCTAAAATTACCTCTACATTATAGATTAGCCTCATTGCATATGATCATTCCATCAAAATCATATTTCAATGTCATTTAAACTAGTTGTCAATGGTAACATTAAGATATTTACACATACCCTAACTTTGACAATAAATATATATATGATAGGGCTATCAATTCTAAAGGGTATATCCATGATCACTTATTATACCTATTATAATGCATAGGTATATCATTGGAGTTGTTTTCATATCACTAATTTATCCAAAGTTATTTTAAAAAATTATATTTAATATTATTTTAACTTTTTATAATGTTGTTTGATTGGACCAAAACAAGATTTGTTTTATTGTAACCTTCATTATTCCCATTTTATAATTCTCATAAAATCTTTACATTTATGTAAATCTCTCCACAAAATATGAGTATGATTAATTTTAATCTTGATGATAACATCAATTCACATTAATTCATATAATTTTATGTTTCAAAAGAAACTCTTTAGCCATATTTGTTATGCTCTTCATGTACCTCTTTATATTAAGAGAGTTGCTCAGTGCAAAGGCAGTGCCTTGCATTAAGGAAGCTTTTATAAAATTACTATCTTCTTAAGATTCCCATTGTTTCCTTTTCCCATATAGCATGCTCGGTCTCAAAGAGACTGGAAAATTAAGATAAAATAAATACACTTTGTTGTGTGTGATGGATTATTCCTACCATTATTGTTATTAGTGATTTATTTTTTTTCTAGATTATTCTTGGTACTTGATATTGGTTTCATACTGACATGACTAAGTTTGGCTTAATATTTTATAATCACCTATACAGGTAAGTAAACATTTGTTAAAACCTGATAACCTATGTAGATATTTTAGTATATGTGCCAAACATTTATAAAGAAGTAGAAATAAGATCGTTAAGGTTGAAACATAGAGGATATGTGTGTGTGTTTGGAAAATTATTATAAAAATTAGGTGTTCCCCTATTTGGAATTGTACACTGAAATACTATCCTTAGCTACTCATTCTACAATAGAATTATTTAGTGTTCTCAATCCATCATTGTGACCCATATTCAGAAACCTTGGTTGCAAATTGGTTCCACTTGACTTTGTTGATTGCTTTCAATAATGGTCTCCTCTACTACTCTCAAGGACTCACTTCTATTTATTGTAAGTCCATGGTCACCTTCCCATAGGCTCATTGTAGATTAATTCACACCAAACACAGATAAACCCTAAGAAAATAACAATATAAACAATATATCTCGTAGAAAAATTAATGCTTAATTCAAAATTAACTGGAGTAAATCAAACCTCCAGCTCGACCCAAAAGAACTCAAATAAGAGTGTTGAAACTCGTTGTTTCATTAGTATTTCTCAAAATAGGTATTTATTGAGATTCAACAAGATGATGAGCTTAGAGAAAAGAGTTGCTTTCACTAAGTGGGCCCGCAAGGTATTTTTGGTGCAAGTCTATTTTTAAACTATGTCTATTTTTAGACATGGTGGTCATATTTCAGAAGTTGCAGGATGCTATTTGTGGATGGTTGGTCAAGTTGGAAAAATAGATGAAATTCTATTTTTAGAATATTGGGCGAAGTTTATTTATAGATCGTCGATCTAAAAATAGAAGTGTTGATTATTATTAGCTCTTAATAATAATCTGACAATAAAAATCAACTTATTCTCTAAGAGCACTTAATTTCAGTGCAGAGATTTGGAAAATTAGTGGGCTAAAGGAATTATGCAATTCCTAGGGTTTACTGGTGACTCATGCATGGAGGAATCAACTAGAACTGAAGTGGAAAAGTTGTGACAGTGTTGGAAGAGTAGTTCATGGAGCTGTTATTCAGTTTAACTCAGTTAATGGAGTTAAACTTAGTTTAGCTAGTTGTATCTAGTCTAACTGAATGATACACTAGTGAGAGTGGAGTGAATTAATTATTTAATTAATTCACAAATAATAACTCATTAATCAACTGAAAAAATACAATAGTTAACTACAGTGCATGTCAAATCCAGTGGAGACCCACTGGAGAGATAGGTGAAAGGGAAAGATGGACTATCTGTTGTGACTACAGTTATGCATTGATTGCACCATACACACATTGGAGTTGCCAATCAGGATTGCGCAGTCAAGGCAAGTGTAATTCGAAATCATTTAGAGCTATTATTCAGCAGGGATTGCACAGTAGAGGTAGGTTGTTAGGAGGCAAGAAATTGGTGCATAGAGATGCAAATTTCTGCATGACAGTGTGTAATGAATCTATATTGTACTGAGAGCTTGATGTACTAAGCTTTGTATGATATTGTTACATGATCTCCATGATACATAATATATGATAGTTGGGGTTTTTAGCTTCAGGATTTTCTGTTAAACAAATGTGTTATGTGCGATTGTTTTTATTACTTCATGTATTTGCAATTGAATGTTTAATTTCCGCAAAATATTAACGGTGGAAGGATTCCATATTTAGCACGAAGATAAAATATTGTTATATCAGGATAATTTGGATATAAGCATGCATATTATATATAATTTCTACATGGTATCACAACAGTGTTAATTCTTGAAGATTGCAATTGTGAAGAATTGTTGAGTTTGTGCTGGTGGAAAATTCGAATGTGCTATAGAAAATTCTTTGTGCGGTAGTTGAGTATACATTGAAATGTCTTTCAATGGGTTGCGATTGGAGTATGCCCTTGATGGGAGCTCGAATTACATAGTCTGGAAGAATATGATGGAGGTGGTGCTGGAGGATAATGGACTGAAGGAGTTCATCGATAGTGATGTTCCTAAGCCGAGATCTAGTGATGCTACATTACTTGAAGCATGGCAAAAGAAGATAGCAAAGAAAAGAAGAATTATGTTGGAAGGTGTGAAGGACCATATTGTGTCCAGCCTTCACGGGGAAGCCACTCCATTCTTAATGTGTAAGGCTTTGACAGATATGTTCCAAAGTAGTAGTGACCAGAGGAAGTTGGCGCTGAAAGACAAGCTCAGAAAAATAAAAATGGAGAAGGGCGATAGGATTCCAAAATATCTCACAAAGTTTGTCCACTATAGGGATGAACTGGGAAGTGTGGGGATTAATGTTGATGACGAAGACTTGGTGAGCTTGGCTCTCCTTAGGCTTCCAAAGAGTTGGCATAGCTACGAAGACTCTATCAATGGACGGGAGAAGCTGTCGGGATGGGAGCGACTTTGGTCGGATCTTGTGTAGGAGGAGATAAGGCAGGGTACTAGGGATGGCTCTTCATTGAAGAATGAATATGAAGAGAATTGCACTTTGGTTTCTAAAGCAAGGAAAGGGAAGGGGAAGAAATTTCCTTCAAAATCCGATGCTAAATGCAAGAAGCAGGATTTGTCCAAAGTGAAGTGTTTTCACTGTCACGAACATGGGCATTTAGCCACTAATTAGCCATAGAGGAAGAAGAACAAGAAGGTTGCTGGAGCTACAGCTGGAAAGGTCTTAGCCTCACAATTTGAACTTGATTTCTCTTTGATCGCATGCTTGGTTTCAAGCTATATGGGATCGGTGTGGTATCTTGATAGTGGTGCGTCTTTCCATATGACGGGAGACAAGGAGTTGTTTAGTGAATTGGAGGAGAAGGACCTCCAGATGCGTATAAAGATGGGTGAAGATGGTTGATAGAGTGCGATCTACATTGGGACCATTACTTTTGAGAGGGAGTCCAGTAATCCATTCTTTTTGAAGGATGTTATGCATCTTCTAGGTCTGAAGAATAGCTTGGTCTCGGTCATAATGTTGGAAGACAAAGGTTATGATGTTGTTTTCAGTGAGGGAAAAGCCTTCCTTTGACATAAAAAAGTGGTTCAAACCAAGACGATAGGGATTTGAGTTAAGAATCTCTACAAGCTAGAGGTAGATGGCTACGCTAAAATGGTAAGCAAAGAAGAATTAGTGGTGAGCCGGATGAGGGCGAATTATGGCACAGGAGATTGGGCCATATTCACCATGTCGCTTTGAAGATTTTGTAGCAGAATTCTAATGGACTTCCCAATGGTACTCTTACATATTCAGATCAGTGCAAGGATGTACTATGGGTAAGTTTTTGAAGACCACCTTTCATGAGATGGAGAATCGTGCTTTGGTGATCCTGGAGAGAATTCACACAGACATGTGTGGACCTTTATCGGTTGCTTCAACAATAAAACACAGGTATTATGTTATATTTATTGATGAATATTCTCATAGATGTTGGATCTTCTTCATGCAGAAGAAGAGAAAAACATTCGCAAAGTTCTGTGAGTTTAAAGAATTGGTGGAGAAGGAGTCGGGGAAGTAAGTGAAGGCTCTGCAGAGCGATAATGGTTGTGAATATATCTCGAGCGAAGTCAAAGACTTCTGTAACAAAGAAGGAATTCAAAGAGAACTCATAGCGCCTCATAACCCATAGCAGAATGGGGTCGCGGAGAGGAATAATAGAATGATCGTGGGTGCTGCACGAGCTATGCTTGAGAGGGAGCTATACTTGCATGTAGTGAAGGAACTACTTGTTCTGAAAGATGAGCCTTCAGATGTGGATCAGCCATAGGAGGAGATTCATGGAGCGGAGGAGTCCACTCATGCAGAACAAAACATCAGACAAGGCAAAAAGCGTACCACAAAAGCTGAGAGATTGAAGCTTGATGTGGCACAAAATGTAGGAGTCCCTACATCACAGCACAGACAGAGACAGTCACCTGACCGATTTACTGGATACATGGCTCTAATGAGCAAGTGTATCAAGACAGAGCCATATTCCTCTAAAGAAGCAGTGTAGGAGCCCACATGGGTAGATGCCATGGTGGAGGAGTATGACTCCATTGTCAGAAACAATGCTTGGGAGATTGTTCCAAGGCTAGTGGGAAAATTAGTTGTAGGATCAAGATGGATCTACAAGGTAAAGCAAGCTAGTGATGGGAGTGTCAAGAAGTATAAGGCAATATTTGTTTCCCAGGGCTTCTCACAGATCGAGGGTATTGATTATGAAGAAACCTTTGCACCTTTCACACAGTATTCTTCCATAAGGACCATCCTTTCTCTCTCAGCGTAGATGGGTTGGCACATTCATCAGATGGATGTGAAGATTGTGTACCTTAATGGGATAATTGAGTAAGAGGTGTACATTGAGCAGCCTGAAGGATTTGAGATCTTTAGCAGTGAGTCGCATGTGTGCAGGCTAAAAAGAGCGTTGTATGGGCTGAAGCAAGCACCTTGTGCTTGGTACACATAGATCGACAACTATTTCACTAGACTTGGCTTCACCAAGAGTGAGGCGGATGCAAACCTGTACCAAATTGTCGTGGAGGGTAAGATTTTAATCATTTTTCTTTATGTTGATGATTTAATAGAAATGGGTGATGAGCAACTGATACACTCATGCAAGGAAGATCTTTCAAAGGAGTTTGAGATGAAGGATTTAGGCCTCCTTCATTATTTCCTTGGATTGGAAATATGGCAGCGAGAAGGTCTATTGTTTGTGTCTCAAGGCAAGTATGCCTGGGAGATATTGGATAAGTTTCACATGCAAGGATGTAAGCCTATCGACAATCCTCTTCTAGGAAATTGGAGGAAAGAGGATTCTACATCGGCAAAGGTAGTGGATGCCACTGTTTATCGATATTTGGTGGGTTTGCTCATGTATTTAGTTAATACTGGACTGGACATATGATATGCAGTGAACCAAATTTCACAAGCGATGGTTAAGCCTACCAAGCTCTTTTGGAAGGTAGGAAAGCATGTTTTGAGATATCTCAGGGGCACATCTGAGTATGGTTTATGGTACAAATAGATAGATGAGGTGAAGTTACATGGCTTCACAGATGCATATTGAGCAAGCATCCGAACAAACAGAAAGAGCACATCAGGAGGGATTTTCAGTATCGGATCTACGACAGTTTCTTGGTACAACAGGAAACAAATATCCATGGCACTCAGTTCAGCAGAAGCAGAATACATGGCAGAAAGTCAAGTTGCATGTGAGTCTATCTGGATGAGGAAGATCCTGGTCGGTTTGTTCCGTTCACATTTAGATCCTATAGTGATACATTGTGATAATCAAAGTTGCATTAAACTGTCGATTAATCCTGTGTTCCATGATAGATCTAAACATATTGATATCCGGCATCATCATATTACATATTGTGTGCAGTGAAAGATCATGTTGCTTCAATATATTCCTATGGAATATCAGGATGAAAATATTCTGACGAAGGCGCTCACCAAGAGCAAATTCGAATACCATAGAGGCAGGATCGGGGTGAAGGATAATCCCTATCTTGTTGAGAGGGAGTGTTTAGATTCAACAAGATGATGAGCTTAGTGAAAAGAGTCGCCTTCACTAAGTGGGCCCGCAGGCTATTTTTGGCGCAAGTCTATTTTTAGACATGGTGATCATATTTCAGAAGCTGCAGGATGCTATTTGTGGATGGTTGGTCAAGTTGGAAAATATATGAAATTATATTTTTAGAATATTGGGCGAAGTCTATTTATAGATCATAGATCTAAAAACAGAATTGTCGATTATTATTAGCTCTTAATAGTAATTCGACAATAAAAAACAATTTATTCTCTTGGAGCACTTAATTTTAGTGCACAGATTTGGAAAATCAGTGGGGTGAAGGAGTTACAAAATTCCTAGGGTTTACTGGTGACTCATGCATGGAGAAATCAGTTAGAACTGAAGTTGAAAATTTATGATAGAGTTGGAAGAGTAGTTCATGGAATTGTTATTCAGTTTAACTTAGTTAATGGCGTTAAACTCAGTTGAGCTAGTTGTATCTAGTCTAACTGAATGATATACTAGTGAGAGTGAGTAAATTAATTAGTTAATTAATTCAAAAATAATAACTCATTAATAAACTGAACAAATACAATAGTTAACAACAGTGCATGTCAGTTCCAGTGGAGACCCAGTGGAGAGATAGGTGAAAGGGCAAGATGGACTATTTTTTGTGACTATAGTGATGCATTGATTGTACCACACACACATTCGAGTTGCCAATTTGGATTTCGTAGTCAAGGAAAGTGGAATTCAAATTCATTTAGATCTATTCTTCAGCAGGGATTGCGCAGTGGAGGTAAGCTGTCAGGAGGCAAGAAACTTGTGCATAGAGATGCAAAATTGTACATGACAGTGTGTAATGAACCTATATTGTACTGAGAGCTTGATGTACTAAACTTTGTATGAGATTGTTACATGATCTCCATGATACATAAGATATGATAGTTGGGGTTTTCAGCTTCAGGATTTTCCGTTAAAAAACTGTGTTATGTGCGATTGTTTTTATTGCTTCATGTGTTTGCAATTGAATGTTTAATTTCTGCAAAAGATTAACAGTGGAAGGATTTTTTATTTAGCAAGAAGATAAAATATTGTTAGATAAGGAGAATCTGGATATATGCATGCATCTTGTATATAATTTCTACAGTATTTATGTGTCAATATTTTATGTATATTTAATTTCAATGGATAAATTTTTTAAATAATTGAATCATTAAAGACAAAATCAGTCATGCAAAAACAAGCTTTAAACCTTTTCGAAGACAAATTTCATGAAAGATGTTATAATCCACCATTTGAATTTTAATTCTTTGATAGATTAGTTTTACATCAAAATTTACAAAAACATTTTCAATTTCATCAAAATGTTTAACATTTAAATTAGAGTGGGTATATATGAAGTTGTAGCAATTTGATGTATCACACATGGATAATAGAAAATGGTAGAACATGATTAATCCACAACACTAGACCAATAAAAGGTCAAGGATTTCATGGAGGACTCGAAAACATTATTATATAGTTGGTGAACAAAACATTTGCAATAAATGAAGAACTAGATTTTCTAGAAATGATAATTCAATGTCATGATGAATTGATTTTATGCGTTACTAATAAACATAAAACGAGAGAGGAAAAAAATTGAAATGAATAACTTAAAGCATTCCTATTATTAATAGAACCCTAATTGCAAAAATTTGTTATCACCTACAAATAAACACAAATGCAGGTCATGGTCAGATTGAAATTAAGCCAACAAAATTGAAATTAAACCATGTCATCAAAAATGTATGACTATTGCTACCTAGGCCTTTTATAGTAGCTCATTTATAGTATCTTATAACACAACCAAATTTTAGTCGTTTTTATCTTAGTCATTAATTATTTGGCTCATCTATTTGTCCAGTATTATATTTGGTCATAAATTTGGTCACTAATTTATTCATTAATCTATTCATTAATTTAGTCATTAATTGTCACAATTAATGACTAGATATAAAACAAAATATATTACTAAATGATCACCCTAGAAAACCAATTAATGGCCAAAGTAATATGACCAATTTTTTTTTTGTGTTATAAGATACTGTAAATTGGCTACTAATAGTCACATATATGCAAATTTTAGTCATCGTTTGAAACGAATTAATGACCAAAGAAATATGACTAAATTTTGGTTGTGTTATAAGATATTGTAAATTAGCTACCAATAGTCATATATATGCAAATTTTAGTTATCATTTCAAACCAATTAATGACAAAAAGAATATGAATAAATTTTGGTCTTGCTATAAGATATTGATTATCTACTAATAGTCGTATATACGAAAAATTTAGTCGTCATTTGCAATAAAAATTTGTCATTGGTAGTAGTCATTTATCTTTTTTTGGTAGTTTCATATTCATTATATTAATTTCTACTTTAGTAGTTTATATTCATTTCATTTAATTTCATTAAAAATTATTATAAGCAACTAATTTAGTTGCATATTCATTTACTTGTGTTCATTAATAAACATAAACTACTAATTTAGTAGTCGTATATTGATTTTATTTATTCATTATAAATCAACATAAATTAATTAGTATGATTTTGCATCTAAATTCAAAAAAAATGGAATATGATGTACATGTTCATCTATGATGTACATGTTCATCTAATATGTACACACAAAGTTACATATGTGAATTATAATACTAAATAATATCAAGTGCAATTATAAAAAATTTCAACTACATAAATTATATTATATAAAATATCAAGTATTACAGTAGCAGTTTCCAACTTAATATTGTTTGGAGTACAATTTACACATGAAATTTTGTTTCATCACTTCAAAACATTATCATTGTGTTTCCAATGCATTGCAAGTGAATTCATCAACTTTGAAGACTTGATCATCAATCTCTATGTCTGTCTCTTATGCTGGATATTGACTCTATGGGTACCACTAGACAAATTATCTTCTCTCTCTCTCTTTAATTTACATTTTTTCACTTCAATGTTATTCTTCTCCTCTTTATTCAATTCCTGCTCATTACCATCAATACGAGTTCCTTTTATTAAAAAGAAAGAAGATACAATGCAGAGTATAAGAGATGAAAGATGATGAACACTGGAATATAAACTAAAGTAGACTATAAAGGATTTATACGTTATATACCTCAACATCAACAATATTATCAATGCTATTCCCCCCCATAAAAGTAAGAAACTTGAGCTAGTTTTCTTTTGTTTAGCAATAATGGCTTCTATGTGGCCAAATGACATGTATACATAAGGAAAATAAAACGTCACCATAGAAAATAACAACTTATTAAAATTAGTATTTAAAAATCAAGGAAATATTAGGCACAATCATGCCAACTAGGTTACATGCTAAAAATATCAAGTTGTATATTACTTATACAATGTGGGAGTGCAAACAATAATCTTAGAAAATTCCAAAGCTAAGTCGAGAATAAAATGAAATGTAGTAAAAAGTATACAATAATAGGATAGACTCTTATACATGTATATAACCGAATAATGTAGAACGCTAAGTGAATAAGTGCAGGTGTAGAGGTCGATGATGTCAACAATGCACAAGTATGATGAGCATTTATTTAGATAAGAACTAATATTTGGGTCCATTATCACATATGAATATGCCAACTAGCCTACATGAGACTATTAATGTTTTTCTTATATTTATGGATCACTACAATATAAGTGGATAAATTGCAAAGAGAATTCCCTTCCCATTGTGTTCCTCAACTGTGGTACAATATATTATCTATGATTTGGAGAAAATTTACAACATCAAAATATGTAGCAATCGCCACTATTAATCCCTCAAAAATGTCTATTTGGAAATGTAACTTTCAGATTCAATTTTCTATATGATTCTTGAATGGAAAATCCACATCGAATTTGAACACCAAACTTCCAATTTGAGGGAACACATGTGGCAATCATCAATCACTGAAACTCGAAACATCAATGATCATTCTAATGAAAAGATAAAATAAAAGTAGTTTTGATATCTTTTTTAATATTTACATGCAAAGCACCAATAGTTTTACCTCATTTACCATACTTGTAATTTCCAATATATAATGCATTGATCAATCTTTTACAACAAATAATTTATTCAATATGAACAAGAATTTAAAATATTACAAATATACCACCAATGTTTGATCCTCAATTACACTACAAGAAAAAATGACATTGGCGAGGGTCGCAAAATGTCATCATCGGCTCATTGGTGACTATTAAAAGAGCCTCTATCACCTAAACTTGAATGTCACAAAAGGTGGCGTCACCAAAAGTATAGGTGTTGTGGTAACATTTAAGGTCTGCCGCCAACAATGGTTTATAATGATGAATAGTGACCATCACCATTTCATATGAGAAATGGTGATGGAAATTAAGGTCCAATGACAGAAAAGTGAATGTCACCAAATGTGGTGTCACCAAAAGTATAAGTGTTGTGGTGACATTCAAGTTCTGTCACGAACAATTATTATAATGACAGATAGCTATTGTCACCATTTCATATGAACAACATTGATTTATTACGATGGGCCTTTCATGGTTATCAGTATTGATGCATAGATATGGTGGTGTTCATTTATCCTTACCATTTCATATTTTGGTGTGGGTCGAAAAATGTCACCATCAACTCATTGGGATGGTCAAAAGAGTCTCTATCACTAAATATTGATTGTATCCATTCCATATAGATATCAAGGCATGAAAATCAGGTGTTGTTCCACTTTCAAACCTTCTTCTTGTAAAGCGGGTGTTGTTCCACATTTTAACCTTCTGCTTATAAAGTGGGTGTTGTTCCATTGAGCTAACACCCTTTAAAGAATTAGACTTTAAAAAAATATATCATGAAACTTTATAAATTGTAAATTATACAAATTTCAATAAATTATAAAACTTTGCAAAGTCTTGGAAAACAATTCACTAAACAAGAAAAATAGAATCAAAGTTTGTACTTAATGGTTATGGAAGTTATGAAAATTTGGTGGAGGAAAAAATGGTCATGTATAAGATACTCAATATTTTCAGTTAAATACTCAATTAGAAGTGAAACTTTAAAGATATTGATAGCCTATAAATGACCTACAATTATGAAACCTGAAATATGCAACTACAACAAAGATTGATTTCTCACCTTGTGAACCATGTAAATATGTTGTGATGGTATTAAAATCTGCCTCTAACAGACTCATTTCCATGCAAAAATCCAAAAACAATGAGTATATATGATGAAATTATAAATAATGAGCCACATGCTTGAATCCTATTGGCTATGGGGTCTAGAAAACTAATTGGAAGTGGTTCTCATTATTAATTAATTAAATATTTCAAAATACAACAATCAATAACAATGATCCTGAAACGTAACCACTAAACAAATGTTAAAAATTATAAGTGCAAATCCTGGTGAATATATCTTACAACAAAAAAATATAAAAGGAGTATCCAGACACTTCCAGATCCACACCAAGCATGAGTATCCAAAGATACAATTGTATGGATACAAGGAAAGTACTCTCTACCTCTCAAAGATAATTATGTCCTCCCAGATGTACTTCAACTAGCAAAGGGGTGTGAAGACAACCACCTCAAAGAAAAAAAAGGTACACATTACAAAAACACACTTCATCTCCCCTTTACCTTTATAGAATAGATCTAGGGGAATAAAAAAAATATCCATAGAGAATAGGATTAGAGTGGGAAAAATAAAGATGATAAGAAAAAAATAAGCAACAACAAAAATTTTCTAATTTAAACATGTTTAAATTTGATTAAACAAATATGACATCTATGGTACATTAAGGTGACATTGGTCAATTTTCACCTATCCATAGTTCCACCAATCTAATGAACTGTGATAGGGTATTTTCCCATTAATGGAGCAACATGTTTAAAGCTCACATTTTTTCTTGATAACCATTGTCTTTAACTAATAACCATGCATAGTTCTAGTGCATAACTGCAAAACATGGACATAAAAGTGAGCATAAATTCCAAAAGCCCATTCTACCTTAATGGAGAAAAAAGCAAAATTAAAACTTACATACAATGTACCAACCATTGACATGATATAAATACGAAAAAAAATGTCATGATACTTCTCATCAAGGACTAACGAAATAATATCACCTGCAACGATGAATTTATAAACCTTTTTTTAGAAAATGGTGTTAATACATTAACTATAGATGGTTGGCAAAAATAAGTCAAGGATAAATGTAGTTGGTTAGAAAAATTCCATCCTTGAGGAAACCAAGCTTATACTAAAAAAATTAACCATTAGAGAGTACCATTTAAATATGAATTTTGTCATGTGGTGGGTCACTTGCACTTAGCCCAGTATTTGCGGAAATAACCAACCAATTGACCGTACACAATTTTTTTTTATTTAACTATATTAAATAGATAATCCAGTAACTTAAAAAATTTCCTTCATCCAACCCATGTATCTTTTCCAATAGTTCTCGAACCTTAAAATAATCAAGAAAATAAGCCAATATGATTACTAAATAATTTCATAAAAAGACCATTATTCTTAAAGAACCATGGAACCCCCATTGTACTGATTTAAGATACTCTTGTAGTTAAAATTCCAAGATGAAAATGTCTTTCCCTTTACGTTCAAAGATAAATCTTCCCTTTACAACTCTTTTTGTGGTGGATATGTATCTCATCATTCCATCACATAAGGCGGAAAGGTCACGCCATTGAAATTTCCAATTAATCTTCTTGCATGCGCATACATGCAAATAGTATCTCCTCAAAAAATACTTCCAACATGATTAACACACTAAGGTCATAGTTTTTCCTAGGGATACTTGATAGCTTATCCAAATTGATACAATTTTTTTTTATAGGGGTCATATGAGACCAAACTAGATCTTTTATTGACAACTTTCGAGAAGAAAATAATTCCTTCAGGGCTAAGGGAATAGTGACCTCTTTTTCTCAAGTAATCCCAATTCCTATTTTTTATTATAGATCTGCATCTGCTAGCATGAGATTACCTCCTAAATATATCTATTAGTATGATTATTTTATTATAAAAATAAAACTAAGCTGAAAATAAAAAATTATAGATTACTGCACATCCCCCCATCCCCCACCCAGTCACAAATAAAAACTGTAGCATAAGAAAAACATAAAAAACTATGTGCCATGTATATATGGTTCTAACTTATAATTTTGAATACTGAATTTAACTTGAAGAAATCTTTAAAAATCACTTGAGATATTATATATTATGCTTTCAGAAAAATCATTGAACAACTTTTAGACAATATACTAGAATGTTTCTTTCATTTTTCCGTTTACTATTAAAATAAGGGATATGCAAGGACACCATAGTTTTGGAATTTCTACTAATTCTCTGTAATATAATATATGTGTTCCTCTCATTATTTGTTTCTAGAAACCTTATAGTCAAGATTTCCTAAAACGATAGTTTGAAGCATTTTAACTATATAATTCTTTCAACTAAATTTCAAAAATATAGATGTTACTCTTTCTATTAGATGGGTGAACAAAAAATTTAGTAGTATTTTATCTATACTTTAGTAGATGTTCCTCTAATTTTTAACCATGCATTCATAGAATATTTCCATCACTGAAAATTTAGAGATGCTCCCAAGTTTCCTACCAATGTATAGAAAGAAGTCTCTTTGTGGATAAAGGTATTTGATTTTTGCTTCCATATCATGAGTGAATGACTATGGCATGGTTTACAGTCTCAAGGTTCAAGAACAATAATATACCTGTTAGCTTGTTTAGTTTAAGAGTAGTTCTCAATCATACATGTCATGTTGTATGAAAATAAATTCCATTGCTTAAGAGAACATGTTTCTACGTCTCCAAAAAAGTAAAAGTACAAAAGTTATTAAAAACCAAACTACAAATATGTTATAAGCCACAAATATCTATGTATATTTAGTTGAAAGAAACGAAATATTTTTAAATCCTAGAATCTTAGTATACTCTCTGTATTTGAGAGGAATAGACAAAGAAGAAAAATTGTAAACTATGGTATTAATCTCCTAAGAAGTGAACCCGAAAAAAAATAATAAAAAATACATTGAGGGTTTAATGCTCATGGAAAAAAACTCAACAAACCAGGGGTCATAAATGCATCACTAAATTGAGCTATCTCCAAATGTAATCAAATGCTTACAATATGTTGGCTACATGCAGTGATTTCTCAATAATTTCTAAGAAAAAATTATAAACCATTACTATGGTATATGGATCTAGGGTGATAAATCAACCATATTCATTTAAGCAACTTAATGTTCGAATTATGATAACTTAAGCAAGGGAAATTTCCTTCTTGTAGAATGTCGAAAAAATATTGTTTGTGTGTGAATATTTTCCTTTCCCTCAAAAAATTATGTTTCTCAAGAATTTGGGTAAAAATATTTGTAAAGAGCACCAAAATCAATGCTTCACTTTAAATGACAACTAACCTTCACAAGGACAAAGCCAAATAAAATTTGTATTCATGGAAACCGTGCAGAATTAGCTTTTACTGAAGTAAACCAAGAAAAAATAATATTTCAATCACGAAAAACTGAGGAAAAAAGAAATTAGGGTTTTTTTACTGAAAAAAAATAATTATTTTATAGAAATTATGTAATAAAATTATTTGCAAGTAAAAACACCAATTATGTAGGGTTTCTGCATGGAACCTGAGTGGGGATATCAACCTGCAATATGATATGTAGGGTTTGTGCATGTAACTAGTGGGGATATCAACTTGCAAAAGGTTCTCTGGATCAAAATCTCCCCTGGCCATTGAAGCATACTTTATTTTATCGTCTCTTTAAATATTTCTACTTAACATCGATGATTTAATCTTTATCATTTCAAAATGTACAACAACAAAAACTCATGGCATCGTCCTGAACATTATGTTTTTGAAATCTTGACAAAGAAAAAAATTATCATATTCTTGGGGGTTTGAAGTAGAGACAACTTAAAATAGAAGTTTAGATACATAAATGTACCAAAATAATATTACTTGTATGTGGAGAAACTTAAGAAAATGTTGATTATGTTGAGAAATTTTTAGGAGGGAAAATGAAAAAAACACTATTTATCAAATTTTTAAATAATAAAAAATAAGGATTTTAAAATTGGAAGTACATTCATAAATGTGTAAGGGTTTTCATTAAAAATTTCACTAAACAGACATGATTATGATTTTATAGTCCAATATGGGATATATATAAAGTAAAAATTTAAACACGCAAATATTTGACATTTTTAATCTAATGTGGTCTTATTTAAAAATCACTCTAATTATTATTATGTATAGACACACTATAAATTTAAAATATAAAGAGAGTTAAAAGCACTCAAAAAATAGGTATTGTAAATAAGTAAAAATATAAATAAACCTAAATATGGTAAACAAATAAATATTTGACATTTTTAATCTAATGTGGTATTATTTAAAAATCACTCTAATTATTATTATGTATAGACACACTATAAATTTAAAATATAAAGAGTTAAAAACACTCAAAAAATAGGTATTGTAAATAAGTAAAAATATAAATAAACCTAAATATGGTAAACAAATAAAACCTATTTTAATAGGTACTGCAAAACTATGGAAAATAAATAAAAATATAAATAAACTAAAGGTGTGGTAAATAAATAAAGTCTCTTTTTATATTTACTCCATAAACCTCTTTATATTTAAGTAAACTCAAGCAAGAGGTTTTATTTAGGTGAAGCATATGGGAAAAATACCATTTTAATACCATGTGCTAAATACCATGGGCCAAATACCACATTTATAAAAGAAGTTTGGTAAATAAATAAATATAAAAGATGTATAAAGAAGTATGGTAAATAAATAAAAATATATCAAATAGGATTAGAAACCAACATCTAATTATATACCAAGCCTATGGGCCCAATACCATGGTAAATAATAGAGGTATGGTAAATAAAGAAAATATAAATAAACCATAGATATGGTAAATAAATAAAACATATTTTTATATTTAATCCATAATCCTCTTTATATTTATGAACACTCAAGAAACATGTTTTATATAGGTGAAGCCTATGAACCAAATACCATTGGAAAAATTATTATTAGTACCATGCAAAAAAAACATTATTAACCCTAATATCAATATTAAAATATTATTATTATTATCATTAATTCTAATATTCATGTTAATATATTATAATATTATAATTATTAAATTTAATAAATTTGGATTAATACAATATTAATTTTTTTATATTATAATATATATTAATATGACGATATATATATAGATATATATATATATATATATATATATATATATATATATATATATATATATATATATATATATATATATATATATATATATATATATATATATATATTAGAAGGTAGAACAAAGAAAAAGAGTGATAGACTAGGAGAGATATGGGGAGTCTTAAGGGAGATATGGAGATAAAGTTAGGGAGAGGGGAGAGAAGGAATGGAGAGAGAGAGAGAGGGAGAGGAGTGAGAGAGTTAGAGAAGGGTAAGAGAGGGAGAGAGTGACACAAATATGGAAGTGGGAGAGAGAGAAGGAGGGAGGGAGGGATATAGGGAGAGTATTGGAGGGTATATATATAAAGAGAGAGAGAGAGAGAGAGAGAGAGAGAGAGAGAGAGAGAGGAAGGAAAAGAGAGTGGACTTGAGAGAGAGGAACTGGTATCATAGAAGAGAGAAGATCTGACCATACTACTCTACAGGGAGATGGGAGATAGGGGCACCCTACCTACCTAAGTAAATTTCTAAACCAAATGTGGTGTAGTCGTCTGTAATGGTGGTCAGTTGTACAAGGTGGGGATTTTACGAGGTGGCAATGAATTTTTAATGTGATATTCAAAAACCAAGTACCAAACCTAACCATTTCACATTCACTAATTTTTCTCTCTGCATGTGTTAATTTGGTATATTTGGAACATGCAAAAGGAGTCTTGTTTTTTGATCACCTCCGACGAGGATTCACCAATTTTGAGAGCACAACACTTGTGGTTGCATCTTCTAAATCATCGTCACTTCCACCAAACACCTCATCCAATAACACTAATATAAAAATTCTCACACTCTGGGTAGCACAAATGAACATGATTTATGTGCCCTCAGTCTCTTATGCATTCTTATATCTCTCCTCCCAAACCAAAGCCACTAGTATTATGTGTTCACTTTGCCCTGAATCTATTGCAAACATCCTGAGGTAAGGAACTACTGCACCAAGGTATGGATCCACTATATGTCATTTCCACTGAAGGAGAACACGTTCCAAACAACTGGTAAATTCTCACAACTATCCCTTCGTGGGATGTTGAGAATTCCAAAATTCCACATGCTCATTAATGAAATATATAAATTGATAACTTTCTTATAAGAATTGAAGTCATACTAAACTTGGACGCTCAGGCTCTAGCTACCACAAAGGAACATCTACAATATGATTTGTATTATTCTCATCTAAATCATTTTTCATGGATATCTCATAGAGTTGAAATGCATATTCCAGGGTCCATATAACATCTCCCATAGAAGGCCTGTTGATGCCCTTCTCTTCCAAGAAATTTTGAGCTGTATCCCTAAACGTTTTCAGAGAACCATGGTTGGTGGTCCCAACAACGTGATGGTCAATGATTTTTTCAAGCTTTCCATTTTTCTGCCAGTGTATTTCCCACTCTGCAATATTAAATTATTCTATTGGAAAAATAAGATTAAGAGGTTCCCTTGCACACAAGACCTCCAGTAACACTATTCCAAAAGAATACACATCATATTTATCTATGAGTTACTGCCTTCTGAAGTATTTAGGATCAAGGTACCCAAGGGCCAAAACTACATTTCATTGCAGTACTTACATGAGTCTGATCCATATTGGATATAGTCTTTCAATGTTCAAAGTCAACCACCTTTTCCTGTGAGCCTGTTATCATGGATATATATGAAATTTAGATAAGCGCAGAGGATTCATGATAAGGGAATCATATTGCAGGATTGGCTAGATACAGGAGCTTCCTTGGTGTCTCGCTAGTCAAATAGTTTTCCAACAAGTCAAGGGAGTCTAAGTTGGTACAGTTGAAAATGAAAGGAAAGATTATTCCACCGAGGCCAAATCCCATGACGTTAAGCCTGAAAACCCTCTCATTATTTTATTTCACACCTTCGAGCTTCAAGATGGTGGTGTTGGAGGGGTTTTTATCTTGTCTCCAATCCACGGTCACACCTTTGGGCTCTAAGATGGTGACATTGCAAGGGTGTTGATATTGTCTCTAGTCCACTGCGTGGGCTTGGGTCTATAAATTTGGCACCCTGTCGAGTTAAGGGGCATTACCAGTATTTGGGGGATAAATCTCAGAAGAGAAATGAAATTCTAGAGACATTGGCTATTATACTTCTTCGGTTTCCTCCGTTAATGTATCAAAGTCCTCGGTCCTCGGAAAGGAGCCTTCTTCCCATTCTTTCTCCAAAACCAGGGTTCATTAGTTCTACCATCTATGCTAATAAACCCCCTTCACTGTCTCCCCCATCTGGAAATCCAAGCTTTCAAACAAAAATGTAAATCTTGGGCCCTCCATCATCAAGGGTTATATGGCATGTCTTGTAACTATGCAAAGAATCTTATTTTCAATAAATTGCTAGACTGTGGTATGATTCATATATCCCATTTAATTTTTCTTTCTCAACTTATTACCTAGCTATGTGGGACTCTATTATAGCTAAAGGAAAGGGCTTTAAATTCCCTACTATGCATGACATGAGGGGAGCTCCTTTTCCACTAGAGATTTACGACATTGACTATTAATCAAATATAAAACCAATAATATTGATTTTATTCAAAGCTTAGTTTGATATAATCATGTAAAGTATGTATTAAATGAAATAAATATATTCATTGGTACAATTATCATAGAAATTGTTAAAAATAAACACATTTATCCATTATTACACAATAAACTATACTTAAATATTTTTAATTACATATTTATAATCATTAATAAAGGTGTATATATTATTAAAAAATAAATAAATTTCATACCTAAATAGTTAACAAAAGTTCATAATACCATTAAAAATTAACCAAGGTTCATATTAAACAATTAATAAAAGTTCATACACCATTAAAAAAAAAATTATGGCTCATATCTAAATTAACAAAGTTTCATAAAATACTCCCCAATAGAGGTGAGGAATAGTACTGCTAATCCCTTCACCATAATGCATGCAATGGGAGAGGTATTGGCTTCACATTAGTAGACCATGTGAAAATTAATCGTGCATTGGAGTTCGTAGATGGTGAAAGGATAAGGCAAGGGAAGATGAGTGAGCCCAATATTGGACTTATCACTTTGGTTTGGTGATGGTCCTGGTGGTGGCCATCGAAGAGGAAGCGTAAATGTCGCAGGAAGGTTTATGGAGGGAATGGCTTGCATGCACTTGTCGTGGGCATTTGTTGGTGTAGTGTGTTCAATTGGTCGTTGCTACTCAATTTCTTAGCCATTATCTGTGTCTAGGTAGAGGATAGGAAGTTGAAGGAAAGTGAGCTCACTAGTTTCCTTTTTTTATTGCATTTCAGTGAGCCTGTTTTTTCATGCTAATAGAGGAAGCTAGAATCTCCACTCCAGGAAACCTCAAGGGTGGTGGTGGAAAGCTAGTTTCTTTTCCCATTTTTGTGCCCTCAGGCATGGGTGTGATCGGGTTTGGTGGATTTGTGTGTGGTCTCTTTGTGGAGAATTTGGAGGTTGGTCGCTTCCTTGGGAGAAGTTACGCTTAGGTGTCGGCTACTTTGTCATCAATTTTTTTTTTTTTCCTGTGTTGGTTTGGTTGGTGATGGTATTTGGTTTATTTGGTTGTGGCGTTATTTACTTGGTAGTGGGAGGTGGCTCTGTGCTTCCCTGTGGTTGTGGGCGATGACATTTGGCTCATTTGTTGGTGGATTTTATTTTCTAAGTTGGGGGTTCTGGTCTCTGGACTCTCCACATGATGGGGTTCCTCGCCCTTGGAAAATTATGAAGCCCCCAGTGTGGTGTGGGCCTTCTCCCTCCCCCATCGTCCATGGATCTCTGGGGGTGGCATACTTGGAAATAATCATTGCAGTTTGATGCGAAGGTGACAAGACTATGAGGCATGCGTTACTCACTAGTGTGGGTGTGCATGGGGGTTGTGGAGGAGGTAACCAGGGGATTTGCAGGGGTGTGGGTTAGAGGGTTCAAAAGCATAGTCGTCAGGTTGGAGTATCTCGTGATGGAAAGGGAATCGTGGTTCTGATTGATCTAAGGTAAATGAGGAGTAGGTTATCCAACATTTCTTCCTAGAGAACTCTCATGCACTTGTCAGCAAACTGATGCAAAGGGTTGAAACAACTGAGAGATTATGTCATGAGGAGCATGCAGTGCAGATGGAAACATTGGAACGAATGCACTATTTACAGTGCTCAGTCCTGGAGAGACTGGTATTTGTTTGGCAGGCCCAAAATCAACTCACTGAGAAAGTAGAAAAGGTATATACTTGGTTGGAGCACTTTGAAGGGCACGTTCAGTGTGACTTGTGTCCTCCACTGCCTCTAGGAACAACCCCAGAAAAACCATAAACCATAATGTCAGACGACCAGTATGCTATTGGGTGCTCTTTATGTTTTATATGTGTTTTGGTGCCTTGGACCCAACACTTTATGGAAAATGTCCCTAGTCTCTCTTTTTTATTTTTGTCATCTGGTGCAAATTTTGGTCAACAAACTTGGTCAAGGTGAGACCACCTATTTTACAAGCAGCTATATCTACTCCTTTGTTCCTACATGAATAGAACATTGACTTGAAAAAAAACAAAGGTTCATACATCATTAAAAAATTAATTAAGGTTCATACTTAAATTAATAAAGATTCATACCAATTTACTAAAAACGTCTATAAATATATATTTTGGGTTTATCTGTTTAGCACTTATCAAATATAAATATGATGATTTAATACTAGATTTAAATGAACTCTCACATTTAACATAAGAAATGATATATTTATTAATTTATTAAATGTAAATGTGAATATTTAACCTTATATTTAAAACAAATCACACTTTTAACGTAAATCAATGAAGTTTCAACATTAAACTTTATGGCCAAAGATTAAATATAAATATAAATATTATTTTGACTATCTAAATACTACCTTTACTAAAATTATAATAAAGGAATTAGTGTAAAGTCGATAGATGATACATGAAATTATGTTAATTGCAGATGAATCCATCTGCAATGTAAAACTTTAGAGACAAAAGGGTATTTGGAATTTTAACACTGTAAATTCAAAGACGCCTTTGTCTCTAAATTTTAACACTGCAAATGGATTTAAAGATGCCTATAGTGAAATGTAACTCATCAGTACCAAAATTACAATTTTCTATTTAATGAGTGACACAATTAAAAATTATTGACATAAATGACTAATTCGTATACTTGTTGTACATGTTAGTTGGTCATATTTTTATTCTTTGAATATAATAGTTATTTACATTAATCGTTATTAATATTGTCATTTATTATCTAGTCATTAATTTTAGTCCTAGACTAAATTATTCATTTAAGTTAGTAACTTTTCGTTTAGTCACTTATTATCTAGTCGTATATTTTATTCCTAGACTAAATTAGTCATTTTTAGATCAGTCACTTAAAATTTCTCAAATTTAGTATTAATTCACTTGAAATAATTGTAGTGACTAACGTTTTTAGTCACCTAGTCATTAATTTCAACATTTTTTACTAGTGTTTGTCTAGACTTTTTAACCATGGGGTTCAATACTTTCCAGTTATAATACAACATATATTTACAAACCATTCTATTGAGATAAATGAAAAATGGGGAGATTTAAGAGAAATCAAAATTTATTAATTTATGGATGGTTTTTATTTCTAACACATAGTCATTATTTTAAGGATGGTTTTTATTTCACACACATATTGAAGATGAAGTTCTAAAAAATAAATTGAGGGAAATTTATGGAGGAAAATTCCCTCAAAACTAGCTACAAAGAAAATTACAAAATATGGTGGAGGACAAACTTGGGAAACACCTTTTTTAAAGTTAGCTGGATGGGGTGTTATGTTTTCTTCCCAAGAAGTATAAAACCTAAGTGGTTTACAATGAAAATTATTTTGGATGGAATTTGATCCAAATATATGAAGGAACGAAATGAAATATAGATATAAATAGAAACACATAGTTACATTGAAAAGACAACTTTAATTCATTAATAAAAAAGTATTGAAAATTGCTTACATGTCGAATGGAATTAAACTAGTTCAGGCGATGGAAACTTATCTCTAAGAAGAGATTTGGTGGCTACATGCCTTCTGAACTATGTTACAATGAGGCTCAAAGGTATTTTCATTATTGAGAAATAAGGTAAAACCCTACAAATCCAAAAACCTAACCGTGGAAGATGAAGAGCCAAAATTCTGTGGGTCCTGTTGGTTTTAGTTGGTACATCAAATTTTTAGGGTCATAAATTTTACATACAATTTTTGTTTGAGCCATACAATACCTCATTAGAAACATATATCTAAGCACTACAAATTTCAACCCAAAATCCCTTCCATAGGCTAGAAATTTGCATGGTTTTCAAAAAGCGTTGTTTATGGCCTCAAAGTGGATTCGAAAGTTCAAGACCTAAAACAATACCAAAAATATTAAATTCTGCTACAATTAAGGAAACTGGGGGAAACAGTGTTGGTGGTCCATGGAATAATAAAGTGGCCACTAATATCCACTTGGATCAGTCCTCCACCCTTGGGAGGTAATGGTCCCCATTTCATTGAGTGCCTCCATGATATGGGGAAACTTTGGTTGAACTTGGTCCTTAGTGAGCCACTTTCCCTGATATAGGATTTGTCCAACTTTGATAACTGGATATAGTTGGATCCTCTCTTTGCAGTTTTTCATGATCTTTGTGTTTATGATTCAATCAGTTGTGGTATGTTCAATGTAGTGTAGGTTGAGCTATTTTGGTGTCAAATGCTTAGAAATTCCTGATGTGTCAAACAATGGTTGAAAGTATGGCCATTGCAGCTCCACATTGAATATGGGATGAAAGTGAAGGAATGTGGGGATATTGATCTCAAAATTGTTGTCTCCCACAACATACGTGATGGTTTAAGGCCCATATTGAAGTGTTCAAACATTTTGATGGGCTTCAGCGAGGTGTTATTTATGGTAGTGTATCCAAACTTTGTCACCTACCTAAAACTGATGTGGCACACAATGTTGATCATGTCATTGTTTTTTTTTAGAAAGCAATGTATGTAGTTATTAGGGTTTTGATTCCTCTTTTCTTGATAATTACTTGTGATATGTGACGTTGGATTATTTACTTCTTTATTATGTTATCATTAATGAAGCAACTACCAAATAAAAGATGCATCAAGATCACAGGAAAAAGAGACACAATATCTAAGAATTTGGCTAGGGAAAAACCCCTCTCCTAGGGGAAAAACTAACCAAACTCTTCTTCTATAATAGAACCAATTAAAAGTGAGACAATATAAGACATTTTGGTAAAGACAAAGATCTCCTCTAATCATGAAGTCAATCTTCCTTTTGAGTAGGAAATTTTTTCAAAGTCAATGAGGGTCAACACCATGAAAATCTACTCCAACTAGAATCCCCCCCGCCTACAAATCAGAAACTCAGACCTACTGTGACCACAAAATTTTTTGCCTCTGTAGCTTTCCCAAAATCCCTAGAAAAACATGCACGTGTGAGAGAGATATTCCCAAAAACTTGGATTTTGTTCTTCCTTTGATTTGAACATCTTGTCCTTGACTTCACACTTATTTTTATCTTCCTTAACTATAGATAAAACTTTTTGACGGATGGATTCCAAAATTGTGCCAAAGACGTCAAATTCTCCTTCTATTTATACTTCTTCCATAGGGTCATGTTTCTCCAAGCAGGGATGTTTTCATCAAGGCAAGTCTGACTTGGCGAGGAGGTGAAATATGACTCTTTTGAATCAAAATATTTTTTCCTTATATGATAAAAAAGCCCAAGAAGGGTCATAAAATAATAAAATCACTTTTATGACTCAATAAAACCATAAGCCTAAAATTGAAGCTTTGAATTAATAAATAAGTAAAAGGAGCTTAAAACCTATCCTTCAAAATAATTTTATTTTTCTACTTTTCAATTTTACAATAAGTACATAAATATGAAGTATAATATCAATTATGAAGATTAAGCATAGTTACAGTTTCAACCCTCCCTCTTAACTAGGGAGGTATTCATAATTTTACAAATAGTGACAAGGATGAAATCAATTTCATA
This sequence comes from Pinus albicaulis, assembly GCA_034641835.2. Classification (NCBI taxonomy): domain Eukaryota; kingdom Viridiplantae; phylum Streptophyta; class Pinopsida; order Pinales; family Pinaceae; genus Pinus; species Pinus albicaulis. Next base: position 449,801,205 of record CM076582.1, on the reverse strand, counting down.
TCTTCTTAGAAGAGTATCATCATACATAATGTTAGGGATCTAGATACCATAACTGTCATGGTATCAACCCAACATGGACTAAGGTGTCATGAAGGAAACATGCCACTATAGGTACCATCAGGCTAAAACCATGGTATCAATCCAATAGGATACAGATACCATCTAGCCTCCATGCCAAGACTCCAACCCTTATAGGGATATAGGTATAATCAAGGTAAAATCACTAAAATGTAGCTCCATATCAAGACCAATATACCATCCCACACAAGGACATAGACATCATCAAGGAAAAATTAACTGAGACATCAATACCAACCATGCCAAGATTTCATCCCAAATACCATCCTAAGGTACTCATTTATCCTTCTCAACCAAATAGCATGTATCCACTAATCTAAGAATGCTTCAGAAATTTACAAACTTATTATTGGGGAGATATTTCATCAACGCATCAACTACTTTTTCATCTGTCGGATTATACTATAGCTTCATGGCCCCATATTGTACCAAACATCTAATATATTCATACTTTTTATTGATATGTTTTTTCCTAGCATGTAACATAGGGTCCTCATACAGTTTTATGCTGTTTTGATTATCACAATTTATAATTGTAGGATCCAAGGGCCTTCCAGACAAATCTAAATGAAGCTTTCTTATCCAAACAGCTTATTTTCCAATTTCACAAGAAACAACTTATTCAACCTCAACACTAAACAAAACAACCAAATATTTTTTATGACTTATCCAATAAATCACCATGGGTCCCATACTAGAACAACCACCCTTAGTTTTCTTCACATCTCTCTCACTGCCACCGAAATCATAATCAATGAAACATGTCAATTGGTTTTGCTTTCCATAATACTTTAGGTAGTGATGAATAGTCCCACACAAATACCAAAAAATATGCTTGGAATCTATCCAATAGTCATGATATGTCTCCAACTAAAATTGATTTAGAAAAATTATATGATAACATCAATGAGCTAACCACTTGATGATAACATGTGGGATCAATGAGGCTAGAGTTTAAACTTTGCAAATTATTTAAGTTAGTGATCATTTTATTTTTCATGGGATTGGAATCCATTATACCAAATTTTTTTATAATATTGATAATATACTTTCCTTGACCAAGATATATCTCTCGAGGTTTTTTCCAAAGTTCCAAGCCCAAATAATCATGCACAATTCCTATACCTTTCATTTCAAATTTAGCTACCAACATCTTCTTACATTCATGAATTATATGCTCCACACCTTTAAGGAGTAGCTAATACACATATAATAGAATAATTATTAGTTCATTCTTTACTACTATGATGTAGAGGTTTGAGTCTACAGATATTTTTAAAAATTCAATCCTTAAGAGATAGGCATCCATTCTTGGATACCAAGCTCCAGGTGCTTATTTCAAGCCATATAGAGATTTTTTCAATCTGCAAAGTTGAGATTCCCTCATATGTATCACAAAACCTTCCATTTTTTCAATATACACTTCTTTATCTATGGTTCCACTCAAGATAGTTTTTTTGACATCTATTTGCTGGATGTTCCATCCCATAGTAGTTTCTAAAGAAATCAAGGATCTAATAGTAGTGTGCCTATTAGTATAAGGAGAAAATGTTTCTTTGTAGTCCACACCCTCCTTTTAAGAGAAACCCCTTTAAACAAATATTTATTTGTATTTATCTATGCTTCCATAAACACCATGTTTAATTTTTCAGATCCATTTATAGGTAACAACATATTTGTCACAACGTCTACGAAAAATTTCCCAAGCCGCATTCTTCATAATTAATTGATATTATTATTTCATGGCTTTCTTGCATTCATAATGATTAGTGAATTTATTGAATGTGTTTGGTTATAATTCAATTATTTTCATCATATATGTTTCATATATGAAGTATCTCTTTCGCTTCTTGTTTTTGTTAAAGTATCGTTTTCTACTCTATGTCATTTGGCATCTTCTACACCGGATTTTAACCAATGTGGCCTCTTATTTACTTTCAAAATGATTGTAGGTTAAATGGGTTCACTTCTTCCTTATTCTTCATGATTTTTAGGTGATTTTTAATGTTTCTCTTATTCTTTAAAGAGTGGTATATCTTCTTCATTGGACTCAATGAGGGTATCCTTGGATTTTTGTATGTAAATATTTCATGAAGTATGGCATCCTCATTAATTTCAATTCATCACTCTTATTTGAAGTAGATCCTATAAGACTTTGATGAAAGGATATAACCAACAAAGAAACCCTCCATACTATCATAATATAGCTTATTTATACTATCCTTAGGGATATGAATGTAGGTATGGGATCCAAAGATTCATACATGATCCACATATGTCTTCTTCCTTGAAAAATCTTCTTCCAACATAACATTTTCAAGAATTTTATGATGACTTCTATTTTTCATGTATATTGTTGTCATATTTGCTTCTCCCCATAATACTTTTGGAAGGTCTTCTTCATATATCAAGGTTATTGTGCATTCTTTAGTGGTACTATTATTTCTCTATGTTGCTCCATTTTTTTAGGGTTGTAGGGAACTTTGATCTCCATCTTAAGACATGATTCCTTCCAAAAGTATATGAATTCCTTAGATGTATACTCATGAGAATTTTCATATATAAGGGCCGTTATCTTCCTTTCTATTAATATATCCATTTCTAATTTGAATTCTTTTAACTTTCCAAAGAATTCATCCTTATATTTTAGAAGATGAATCAAGTTTTTCAAGAGCCATCATCAATGAAGGTCACACAATTTAGATGGCCACCAAGATTTTTATCTTCCATTGGTCCATATAGATCATAATGAATGATTTATAATACTTATTTAGACCTTTTATCACTTCTTGAAAATTTTTTCTTTGTATTCTTTCACAAAGTGTGTCCCCTTACATACTTCTTCATGATCCTCCTCCAAGTTGGGGATTCATTTTACCATTTGACTTAGGGAGGGAAATATTTTATAATGAAGGTTCCAATAGCTTATTTTCCAGATTTCATAGGGACTAATATCCATGTTAACAATAAATTTAGGAGAAGGTGTTAGAATTTTATACAACCTTCCTTCATGAATCTGAATAACCCTTTATTTTTCAATATTAGATTCCCTTCCCAAAACAGGAACATTTTACATCTACAAAGGAAAATGTATCTCCTTTATATTATAGACAATAGATATAAAGTAAATTATTTTTCAATATTGGGAAATATATACTTTTTTTGAGATGAATATTTCCACCATCTTGTACTTTCAAAGAAGTAGATCGAAGACCTTTGACTGCATAGTTATTGTTGTCTCCAAGATCACTGCATGAGACAATGAGCCTTTTGATAGTATTTGAAGTAGTCCACTTTCACCTTTCATGTGTCTTGAGGCTCTACTATCAATGATCCAAGCATTGTCATCATTAAGTGTACTTGTAATTGCATAAAATATTTCTCTATGTTGTACTCTCCTAGATATATTGTAGATGATATTGATACAGGAGCTTCTTGCCACTTTCAAGAGATAATATGTAAGGATATTGAGCCACATATTAAATATATTTCCATTTATGAGAGATATATTCCTTCAAAGAATTATTTCCTTCCTTCAAATGATATCCAACAAAGTGATCTTCAAATAATCCTCCCTTCACCTTATCTCTGATACCATTTTGAGAAATCAATGTATGTAGTTATTAGGGTTTTGATTCCTCTTTTCTTGATAATTAATTGTGATATGTGTTGGTTTATTTACTTATTTATTATGTTATCTTTCATCAAGAAATTACCAAATAAAAAATGCATGAATATCACAACAAAAAGAGACACAAGATGTAGGAAATCATCCAGGGAAAAACACTCTCTTAGGCGAAAACCCGATCAAACTCTTCTTCCATAATAAAACCTAGTAAAAGTGGGAAAATACATGGCCTTTTCACCAAGACAAATACCTACTCCAGTCACCAGGTCATCCATCCTTTCAAGTATACAAATTCTTCCAAATTATACTAGGTTCAACACCCTTCAAGTCTACTCCAAATATAATTTTGGACCCCTGCAACTCAGAAACTGAGACTGGTAGTCACTTCAAAAATTTTGACCACTGAAACTTCCTAGAACCCCTAGAAAAACTTGCACATGAGAGAGAGAGAGAGAGAGAGATGCCCAAAAAATTCGATTTGTGTTGTTCCTTTTATTTGACTTTATTTTCCTTCAATTTGTACTTATTTTTCTCTTCATTCACTGTAAATCAAAATTAATGATGGATGGATGCAAAATAGGTCGAATTATCCTTCTATTTAGACTACTTCCATAGGGTCAAATTTCCCCAAACAGGGCTAACTTCATCAAGGAAGGGATGACTTAGGTGAAATATGACTATTTTGACTGAAAATAATTTTTCTTTACATTATACAAAATCCTAAGAATGGTGTAGTAAATTTGAAAATGACTCTTCTAACTCATGAAAACCCTAGAAGCCTACAATGGAGGCTTTTACATAATAAATAAGTAAAAGGAGAAAGAAACACATGCTTCAAAATAATTTTATTTTTATTCTTATTTAATTGTACATTAGATACATAATGATGAAGTATAATAGCAATTATAAAGACTGACCATAGTTATATTTTCAACAATTTTTACTTAGCATTGGATTTCTCCAAGATGTCATGAAATTTCTAGTGGATGTGCTAAATGTTATTAATAAACCTAGTGTATTTCTATGCTTTGGACTGAACATGGGCACATTCTTGCTATGTATTGGAAAAATGAATTTTAACATCAAGGGGACATAATGGTTGAAACCAGAGGCCCACTCCAAAGGGGCTATGGCCAGTCGAGCTATGGAGAGATATGTTATAGTTGTGTTGCACATAAGTAAGTCTCTCATCCCATATTCATGGATGCTTGGAGTTGTACATGCAGAGTATGTGCAATATCATCTTGTTCACGACCTTTGTCTGCCCATTAGTCTGGGCATGGAATGTAGTTGACTTGGTGAGCTTGGTGTCCAACAGTTATCAAAGGCTCAACCAAAACATTTTTAGGAAACTGTTATCTAAATATGATAAAATGGACTATGAGATCCAAAAATGTACCCACACTCGTTCAAATAAGATTATGACAGTGGATTCTTCTATGAAACTGTTTTTGTAGGTAGCCAAGATGGCCATCTTATAAAATTTGTCGACAACCATAAATACACAGTCATTTCCATGCATGGTAGAAGGAAGGATAGACATATAGTCTATGGAGATGGATTCTAGGGCTTACTAGGAGTAGGTAGAGGAGTATAGAGGCATTTCTTCTTAATGGTTTCCTCGGAAATGGAACATGCATTGCAAGGTTTGATGCATTGTATAACACCATGTCAGAGATTTAGCCAATAAAAATAATTTTGTAGTATGGCTACAATTTTCTTCACACCAAAGTGTCTTGCAAACCAACTGTATTGCACCTTCAAACTTAGCTTGGCACACTCACTTGAAGGAACACAAAGGTGACACAGGTATAATAATAATGTATCCTAAAGGGGGAAGTGTATAAATTTCTTCAATCCACTAACATATGGTATGAGAGGGTGAACTCTAGATTATCTTTATATGGTTGTGGCCATTTAGATTCTCATGGCCACAAGATTTGAGTACAGTAGTTAGTGCTGAATTTGGGAGATTAATGAGGAAATGCGAAGCATGGTTCGTGCTTCTCTTCATCTATTTAATTTTCAAATGGAATTTTTGTAGATGTGTGGACCACTTATGATGGTGATATTTCTACAACTTCCCTTGTGTCTGTATAAATTGAAGAGGTTAGTAATATGTTTGCATCAATGTCTCCTTCCCCGGAATGTAATGTTTCCACTTTTCGCAAGCCTGGATGATGTAATTCATCTCTTTATCATATGTGGGGTATTTATGAATTGTATCAAAAAGTGTCTCGTTCTGATAGGACATTGGATGCCCTTGTTTCCAAGTAAGAATTGCACCAATAACATAGTTATAGGCATATGTATCAATTTCAAATGGTTTTTGCAGGTTTGGAAATGTGAGTGTTGGTGCAAAGAAAAGGAAGTGCTTCAGCTCAATGAAAACGCTTTGATGGCACTTGGACCAAAAAAAAAAATTGGTCTCTCTTCCTTTGGCAACTTAACTCAAAGGCCAAGTTATATGAGAGAGTCCCAGCATGAGCCTCTAATAAAAATTGGCAAGGCCCAAAAGACTATGAAGCTTTTTTAGATTCATCGGGGTTGGTCAATCCCAAATGACCTAGATATTAGCTGGATCGACATGCATGCCTTTTGCATCAATGATATAAACAAAATATTGGACCTGAATCATGCCAAAAATACATTTCTCCAAGTCAGCACATAGTTTTTGTTATTGCAGGGTTTGAATGCCCTATTGAATGTGTTGCAAGTTCTCTTCCCAATTCTTGTTAAAGATGAGGATTTCGTTTACATATACAACCATGAGCACATTTGTAAATGTATGAAATATGTCATCCATTAGCCTTATAAATGTTTTAGAGGCATTTTTCAACCAAAAAGGCATGATAAACCACTGAAAAAAATCGCTCCTTGGATTTAGAGGCAGTCTTCAACACATTTGTGGGTTATATTAGAACCTAGTGATATCCAGACTTCAAATCGACATTTTTGAAGTAGTTAGCCCCTTTGAGCTAGTGAATAAAGTCATGGATTTGTGGCATTAGATACATGTTCCTGAAAATAATTTTTTTTAGTGCCTGATAGTCAATGCCGAGTCTCCAAGTCCATCCTTCTTCTGTAAAAGTACAATTGGGCTCCCACAAGGTGAGGAACTTGGTTAGATGTGTCGTTTTTGCACTAACTCTTGGATTTTCCGCTTGATTTCTGGATTTTACAAAATAGAGAGGCAATACGTCAACCCATTGGATAGAGGTATTTTGGGGGTCAAATCGATCAAATATTTGACCTAATAGTTGAAATTTTCAACTGTGGATGATGATAAGATGTCTTTGTATTCTTCCAAAAACTTATCAACCTTCTTATACTCTGTGGAGTAACCTTTCCGAGGTTACATGGATGTTTGGGCTCAGTCTTCTAGTCCTTGGTGGTGTAAATAATGACACCGAGATATATGTCAATAGTATACTTTCCCTTGTCATTCCCCTTATCAGGGTTTCATCTTAGAGTCAGAACATGCATCATACTATGAGGATTTCAACACAGCCACCAATGACTACTTGATGTGATACTATTTGTTTTTGTGAGTGGGGATCTTGTGGAACTCACAACACTTTCCTGTGTCCTTATTCAACTTCATAGTGTCATTATTTTATTATTCCTTTTATGGGTTGTCTTAGGCCACTCCACCTTGGATTTTTCCTTTTTTATACAGTTTGGGGGAGCTCTTGCCCTGCTTTTGATTTGGAGATACAAAGTCACCCTTATTTTATTTTTTATTTTTTCAATCTGGGAACCATATTTCTATGGTGCACCAAACGAGGAGATGTCCAGGAACTCCATTTATTCATGAATGAATTTTTGTATACAGTCGTTGTATTTCATCAGTAGATGTCGTTGAAATTATTTGATACCCAACTTGGTAAATATAGTATGAAAAATATTTGTGAACTCGTGCATATCTTGGTCCATTTGTTGCTGTATGTCTTTCATTGTAAGAACTTGTCCTCATATCTTCCCATGGGGTAATATTGTTCCTTGACACCATCTCGAAAAGAGTTACAAGAGGGTTCGGCTATAAAAAAAATGGTCCCTCTTCACTTTTCTCACAGTAAGTTTCCAACGAGTCCCTAACGTGGGGGGCTACCTAAAGTAGTGCAAAACTAATATTTTCCCTACAGTAGAAACTATGGAATGAAAATGACCTTCCACTAGTACAAAATTGCTAATTAATTACTAAAAATATGACTAAAATTTTCATATGAATGACCATTTTTTAGTCAGTGACCATTAGTAGCTACTTTACAGTCTCTTATAACGCGACCAAATCTTAGTCATTTTTAGCTTAGTCCTTAATTTTTTTCTCAATTTCATCATCTAGTAGTACATTTATTCATAAATTTGGTCATTATTTTAGTCATTGATTTATTAATTAATTTCCACAATTAATGACCAAATATACAATAAAAAATTTGCTATATGATCACACCAGAAAACCAATTAGTGACCAAATAAATATGACCAGAAATGTTGGTTGTGTTATAAGATACTGTAAATTAGCTATTAATAGTCACATATTGACAATGTTATTCATCATTCAAAACCATATAATGACCAAAGAAATATGACTAAATTTTGGTCGTGTTATAAGATACTATACATTAGCTACTAATAGTTGTATATATACAAAATTTAGTCATTATTTGTAATCATAATTTATCATTTGCAATATTCATTTTTCGTTTTTTGCTAGTTTCATATTCATTATATAAAATACTAATTTATTAGATTATATTCATTACATTTAATTCATTAACAATCATTATAAACGACTAATTTAGTCATATATTCATTTGTTTGTGTTCATCATTAGTCAATATAAAATATTAATTTAGTAGTTTTACATTGATTATATGTGTTCATTATTAATAAAAATAAATTAATTAGTATGTTTTCACGACTAAATTAAAAAAAATCATACAATGTGCATGTTTATGTAATATAAAAACAAAAAGGTACGTATGTTAATTACAATACTAAACAATATGAAGTGAAACTATAAATAATTTCAACCACAAATGATATTATATGAAATTTAAAGTATTACAATTTGAGTTCCCAACTTAATATTGGTTGGACTAAAATTTACACATGAAATGTTGTTTATTACTTCAAAACATTATCATCGTGTTTCCAAAGCATTGCAGGTGAATTCACTAACTTTGAAAACTTGACCATCAGTCTTTATGTGTGCCTTATGCAGAATATTGGCTCTAAAGGTATCACTATATCAATTCTATTCTCACTCTATTTTTTTGTTTATTTCTTGAGTGTTATTGTTCTCCTCTTTCTTCTTACAATCAATATTGAATTCCTTTTCTGAAAAAAGAAAAAAAGAAACAAAGAGACAACAAGATATAATTCATAGTGTAATCCATGAAATATGATGAACACTATATTATAAAATAAATTATAATATAAAGGATTTATACAGCATATACCTCAACATCAGAAATGTCAAAGCCATTTTTCCCCATAAAAACAAAAAACTTGAACAAATTTTCTTCAGTTGGGCAAGAGTGGCCACTATGTGGCTAGATGGCATGTATAAACAAAGAAAATAAAATGTCACCATAGAAAAGAACACCTTAGGAACTTAGTATTCAAACTTCAAAGAAATATTGGGCACAATCATGCTAACTAAGTTACATGCAAAAAATCTCAAGTTATAGATAACTTGTGAAAACAAATAATTTGAGATGTGATCTCTAATCCTTTTAATTTTATTCGAAACAACATCTCATTCTCTATTGCACGAACTTGGTCAAGTATATAAAAAACATGTGCTCAAATAAAAACATGAAAGTAAACTTTTCTAATAGTCATGAAAAATATTTTAACACAAAACAACTAACAGGATTTCAATCAATACACGTAATAATAATATCATATTCAAGATTTGGTTGTTGTTTAAATGGACTTGATACCAATTATTTTCAATTTAATAGTTAAAAGAAAAAAAGAAAAAAAAAATTCCAAAATAAAATCAAACAACAAAGAGAAGATGTCATGGAATGGACATTGCAATTATAAAAAAGTTGTTTACTTGTCCATCGATTTCTTGTCTGGCATTCGTAAAACATTTGTTTGACCAAAATAAACAATGAGGTGAAATAATAATAACATTAAAAACCATAGGAATCCCTACTAGAAACATTTCCCTATTCGATGGCTTAGGTGCCTAAAGGATCTCCAACAACAAATGAATCATATCCAAGTCATGTTCTACATTGTCTCCCCATCCTTTTTCCAACCACATTTCCTATAGCCTACTCACACCAGAGTCAAGTAACAATCAGACCAAGGTATTGAATTTTTTTTCATATTTTATATCTATAAAATTTTAATCTAAAAATATTTTAACAGAAAACAACTATAGTACTAGTATTATCTTCAATTTTGGATGTTGTTTAAATGGAAATGATACCAAGTATGTTAAATTTTATAGTTAAAAGACAAAAAAAATCAAAGTTTAAAGTTTAAAATACAATCAAACAGTAAAGAGAATATATCATGGAATGCGCATTCCCATTATAAAAAAAATTAATTACAAATCCACCAATGTCTGGAATTCCTAAAATTGTTTTCTTAAAACAACCATGAGGTGAAGTAATGACAAAATTAAAAAACATAGGAATCCTTCCTAGAAACATTTCCAAAGTTGATGGATGAGGTGCCTGAAGGATATCCAACAACAAATGAATCATATCCAATACATTATTTGCATTGTCTCCCCATCCTTTTTCCAATCTCATTTCTTGTAATATTCCCACACCTGAGTATGGAAATATTCAAATGAAAGATTTTATATTTTTGTAGAAAACATGGAGATTTTTCAAGCATTCTAACTTTATGGTACAAATACTCATAAATATTTTTATAAAATGATATTAAAATATTTTACTTTTTTGTAAAAAAAAATTGAAGATTTATCAAGTAGGCTAATTTCATGCTACAAAAAATGTTTCTGCAAATGTATACATAAATACGGTGGATCTTACTCATAAATATTTGCAGAAGGTTTGTCAAGAAGGAAACATGTATGGCTTTGTAGTCCTAGTTGTGTGAAAGTTTGACATATTTGATGCAGATTTAGTTTTGTTATTCTTTATTTGAGCTTTGAATGGCCTTCATTTGGTGATCTGACTATAATAAGAGTACCTCTACCACTATAACCCTTACACGAAGTTGGTGCCTGACTACTTCAAGTCCTCCAAGTTTCCACGGATGCAAAACAAGAGCGTTCATAACCATATAGTATAAATTTACATACCTTGACTATTAACCAAACCATTGTGAGTGTGAGAGGAAATTTTACTCTTTGGAGCATTTAGAGGGCCTAGAAGGTTTCCTAGAAGATTTCCTCTCTACTCTTTGGATTTATCCTTCTACGTTTTTAGATTTGATTGCGATTTTAATTTTGATATATTTATTTTCTATAGGAGTCACTTTCGAATTCCCACTTCATATGGACATAATTGTACCAAAAACAGTCGCATTGACCTACTTCAATAATATTTTTTTGGACATTAATATATTTATCTAATATTTTCTTATTTTATCTTATCTACCATTCTAACATATCAAAAAATTATTTTACAACCAAACAAATATTCCTAGTAGATAAAATAATACAATCATCAATAATCCAATTGAAGCTTAAGATATAAATTTAGGCATAGGAAACAAAAGAAAACAACTTTCTATTGAATAACTAGCCTTGAATAATACTTTTGAAATATAATAACATAATCAGTTGCGAAGAAGGTTAACACACATCTCTTTCAGCCCATCAACAACTAGAATTAGCCTGGTATAACAATATAATATCATTCCCAACTAATAAGGAATACATATGAAATGAAATGAGGGTGACCTTGGGTGCAAATCAGCCTGGAATATTTTTCTAGATTCAAGCTTCAAACCTACAATTTTAACTTCAACACCAAATACAAGTGTCCACAGAATTTCTCCACAATGAATTATTGCCAATGGAAAGGAGGCCTCATTTGATAGGGTTTCTTTACACTTTATATATAATAAAATATAAACAATCTATAATTTCCTAGATTTGGTATTCTCTAGTAAGAAAGCCTTCATTATGATCTTGAGATAATCAAACTATCCAAGTGTTACGCTCATATACCAAATTCTCCACTAAAATATTTTTCCCCTTAACATTTGTGCCTCTCTAGAGGCTTCTCCATGAAAAGAACCCTTAAAATAGGGTTGATTCACCATAAATAACATTATAATAATGCCAAACATATTCATACAGTTTTGTAAGAAATAAAAAAAAATATTAAACTACCAATGTATGTGAAAAACGGTTCCATCTGTACAACAAAAATTAATTAAATTAAGTATGCACTTTAAGTTTCAACAAGAAAATAAAAATTTATATCAAAAGCTCAGATGCATTTAAATAGGTATTAGAAAATGTTATAAATTGTTACATGTTCTTGCCCCTTACCATTCACCATGTTCAATACCATCCTATGCAAAAGCATCCAACATGCCAACAATTGAAGAGTGCACGAACACTGTATCCAGAACTATACCTTCTGTATATTTGGCCTAAGATCCAAAAAATCGAGGTGCACTATTTAGATTACTGCCTGATGATACTCTAGCTTCCTCAGTGATATATTCAAATTAGCCAAAAATTATACTAATGAAAGAAAAAATATAATAAAGAATTCTTACATGTCAATACTATTTAGGCTGGGGAATTACAAGTTTTTTGAGGACATCATAACCAATGAATGATTTTTTCATGATAAATATTAGCAAGTATGAAATCTATATAAATATGGAAGCTAAAACAAGCCCATGAAAAAATATTAAAATAATGAAACAACTATGAGAAGTGGCCCTAAACATAAGAGAACAAAAAAGTACCAAAACAATAATGTAGACATAAAAACAAAGATCTTTCAGTGTTATGCATCAACAATAATTTCATATTTCCTAGGAAGAAACAAAACTCAAATAATAAGATCCATCCAAGTTATAATGATCACAAGTAGATCCAAGTGAAAATATCTTCCACTCATATAGGTAGGTAAACACTGTAATACATGGATCATAGTGGGTTACATGGCTTCTCACTAATCCAGGGAGTGCAATAATATATTCCTGATATTTCCATTGTGATCAAATAGGCAACTACCTCTATTTGATTCATTTCATGTGCTTCACATTTGTCAGGGAAATCCAACTAGGAATAAAGGTGTGCTATGATCATAACCCTATAGCATGACATCCAAACAAGGAGCTTTGGCGAACTAATGTATAGTATTGTCAAATTTTTTATAAAGTGAAAAGTTTGAATGACATGGGAGCCAACGAGAAAGGCTTTGTATTGTGGTATTTCTGAGGTGTGATTGATTATATAGTGCCAACCATTTGAGGAGGGCCCAAATGGGAGGAGGATTTTCTTGAATTACACTATGTTATTAGATTCAGTTATCAGATAACATAGGTTCTTGTGTGTAAGCTTACATCCATGCAAACTCAGGTGATATTATTTGTACCTGTGTAATAAATGTGGGGAACTTCTTAGTAACAAGAATTTTCAGTTGATACATGGTTGAACTAAAGGACTAAAGGAAATGATAAGATAACATAAGATAAGATAATTTTATGTTAACACTAGCACATTTGGCCCAATTTCCGACGCCAAAATGTCGCTCTTGCAACATATAGGCATCCAAAGAGTGACACTTTGAGGCGGGAAAAAACACGGTTTTTCTTAATGTTGCAATTCTGACACTTCAGTTAAGTGTCAAAATAGCGACACATTTTCCGACGTTACCTACTGAGCGTCACTATGCCAACATTAGCAAGAATGTCGCTATTTCAATGACACCGTAATGTCACTATTCCGACGTTCCATCATCATCGCTATTCTAACGTTTCTGACGTTTTGAAAAGCATGTCATAAGTCCGACATTTTTGACTTTTAGTCGCTCTACTGATGGTTTGAAGAATTTGTTGCAAGTTCGATGTCTTGCATACTTCGCCACAAGTCCCACAGTATGCAGACTTTGTCGGTTTTCGTTGCTCTTCTGACGTGGCAACTCTTTGTCTCTCTTCCGATGGTTCTACACGTTGGTCACACTTCCGACAGTTGTAAGTGGATCATCAGAATACCAATGAAAAATAACGTATATGGAAAAAAAAATGGGTGCAGTCTTCCAGCTCAAGGAATACCAATGATATCTGAGCATTTCCCCTTCTTTTAATTGCAAAATTCAATTCAATTTCTTATTTCATGGTGTTTTGAAGGGAAATCCAAATCTCTCATGCTCGAGAGGGATAATTTAGGACCATTTACGAATTTGATTCTAAAATTTGCATGAAAAATTTAAGTTCCTGTTAATAATCTCACTGCAGTTTGGTGTTGTCAAAAGGTTTGAAATTTCTAATTAAAATAACGAGTCAGCATATGGAGCAATTTCTCCAAGTCAAAATATTTCTAGTGCATTGTCAATTATACATCTATAGTAACATGAAAGAGGCCATTGAAGCCAAAAATTCAAAGCGGGACACATGCACTCTACATTTGATGAAAAACAGATAATTGTTGAGTAGGTTGCTGATATAGACAACAACACATATTTGAAACTTGTTCTAAAAAACTTCAGCTGCACTTCTTGATGTCTGGACTCGGGAAACACCACACCCTTTTGCAAATTTCAAATCACATTTCAACAGGTTTGTCCAAGAGCAACCCAGGTAGGGAAGGAATTACAGGAGTTATTACAAATCACCAAGTTGAACCCATCTTCATAATAGAGACTCCATAAATAATGTGGCTATAAGTTCAACCATCAACACTTTACACTCACAGTGATATCCGACAACTTGTTCTTCAAGTGGTTTCCCAAATCATTACAAAATCTGTTCAGCGTACTCTTTATCCCTTTTACAACTAGCCCAAGAAAGTAAATTGGAAATTGGAACCTGTGTTGAAAGAAAATTCATGATCTGATGGAATTATTCAGTCATGTACATGTAATGGATGTAAACCTCTAATGCATGAATTAGTGTTATGGATCAACTTGCCAACTGGGATGCTACTTCTCCAAGAACTGAAAGATCCATCCAAGGCTATTGAGACCTGAGAGAATGAAATTACAGACAATGTCAATAGTGGTCGTTTTTATTTGTTCATTCCAGCTTTTCCACCTGATTCACCTCACTCAAATTTGAATCATGATCTTACTAGCTCCCTGGATTAATTGCCAATATTTTCCATTTTGTTGGCAGTTCTTTAACATATAGCCAAGCTTTTGTTAATAGATTTTATGTAATTTCATGTTGCTCTATCTTTTGTATTTGCTCTTGTTTATGGGAGTGGAGTCTAAAGTTGTTACATCATGATATTTCCTGGAATTCATGAAATATGAAGATAGTTGTGTATTTTTTGCAAGGCTTCGGATTTAATGACCTCTTCTTTTTCGTGATCTACTTGTAATCATGTGTTGTTATATTCATTCCTCCCCAAAGTAAATCGGAAATTTTTTTGCGTAATCACTTTAAATTATGAATGTAATGTCAAAATAAATCAAAAATTTTCTTTAATTTTTAGCATCTAACACGTCCAGAGGTTTTTCATTTCCATTTAATCATATAAATATCCTAATTAGCTGGCAATATAATTCAATTTTAGCAAGGATTTAACATTCATATTTTTAGATGTTTAAGGTTGGGGAAAATGCCTGCAGGAAAGATTACTTTCGATATATCTGTGTGGTATAGTTTTTAACTCGTTGAGTTGAACCATGCCTGTGTACTCCATTAATAGCTCTTCTTTTTCTCCATTCCTTTTAATTGGTAGTTCAGTTAAAGGAAACCTGCAGTTCAGTTAAAGGACACCTACATACTGTTAAAACTTTCAGATTGTTCATCTCCATGAAAGTTGGTGGTAGGTACTGTATTCCACATCTCGATATGTTTAACACAGAAAATTGAGTCAATAGTCCAATTGAATCCAGCAAATATTGCAGATTCTCGCATTTCAGAAGCCACAATTCCTTCAAACTCATTAGATAACCGAGAAATATCATAAGTAATTCCAGCGAAGACCCTCCTAATCTCAAAAATTCCAAATTTTTGAGGCATAGAACATCACTTGGCAAATCCTTGAGGTTTTCACCCACCAAATTTAATTTTTTCAGGGACTGTTGACCGCCAACTTGGGGAGGAAGTAATTTGATCTAGATTTATGTAGGAACGCAATAGAATAAACATATAGCCATAGATATAGAGATGCAATCGAAATAATTCTTCATTTTATTATAATCAAATGATTGAAATAAAATAGCTAGGGCATTGGTAGCGTATCTCTGAGAAGAGATGTGGCAGCTACATGCCTCTTAACTGTGTTATAGAACTGGAAGTTATTTACAGACAGAATGTAAATAAATAGTGAGGGATATGGTAGGCTTAACTCTGAGAAGAGATGTGGCAGCTACAGGCCTTTAGACTGTGTTACAAAACAACTAACTGAACACATGCTTATCGGAATAATATAAATGAGCGGGTGAGGGCACTGGTAGCATATCCCTGAGAAGATATGTGATTGCTACAGGCCTCTCCATTGTGTTACATTGAGGCTCCAAGGCCTATTCCCGACATAATGAAAATAGATGAGCTAGGGTACTGACAACGTATCCTTGAGAAGATATGTGTCGGATACTAGCCCCTAAAATGTGTTACAATGAGGCTCTAAGGCCTATTTATTGTTTAGAAACAATGTCAATTCTGAAACATACAAAAACCTAACCCTAGGAGATGAATCGCCAAAACTGTGGGTCCCGTTTGGGTAAATTGGTGTTTCAACTTCCCGAAGACGTAACTTTGGCATCCGATCTCAGTTTAACATGGTAAATAGTTTGTTAGAAATATATATCCAAGGAATACAAATTTTTAGTGAGTTGCATGGTCTACGACCCATGTTGCTCCCCATTTTCCCAAAAAGCATTGTTTAGGGCCTCAAAACTACTCTGGAAGTTCAGGACCCGAAAAACTGCTATAAATAGTAAGTTGTGCTGAAACTTACAAAATAAAATAACTTATGGTGGGGGTTCAAATGGACTTGGTGCGTAGCCACCAATATCCACCTGGATCATTAAGTCCCAAAAATGGCTCCGGGAGTGCAGGACCCAAAAACCTACTAAAAATACTAAGTTGTGGTGAAGCTGAAAAAATGAAAGAATTGATGTTGCGGATCAAAATGGAATAGGTGGGTGACCATCGATATCCACCTGGATCATTCCTCCCTCCTTAGGAATCAATGGTTTCCATTGCGTTGAGTTCCTCTATGGGGGGGGGGGGGTGCGGGGGGGAATTGTACTGAACTTGGTGTTGGATTTGTCCAGGATGTTGCAGACCTATTGGCAGATGTGCTAGATGTAGATGTGCTACCGGTGGGCATTTGTTGAAGGATTTGGGAAAAGTTATCCATCATCACGTTCCTCTATTTCTCGAGGGCCTCCTCAAGCAAGATTTTGATAGGATCTCATGCTCCCTTGTCTTTCTTTCCTTCCGCCATGGGGAATCATCGAGGTTTGTGAGGTTGAACTCCTTATACCCTGGTCATGATGGGGACATGAAAAGAAAAATAGAGAAAGAGAAGACTTGCTCTGATACCACTAATCCGGATTTATGCAGGAACACAACAGAATACACATATAGCCATAGATACAGAGATGCAATGGAAATAATGCTTCATTTTATTATAATCAAATGATTGAAATAAAATAGCTAGGGCACTGGTAGCATATCTCTGAGAAGAGATGTGGCAGCTATAGGCCTCTTAACTATGTTACAGAGCTGGAAGTTGTTTATAGATAGAATGTAAATAAACAACTAGGGCACTGGTAGGCTTAACTCTGAGAAGAGATGTGCCAACTACAGGCCTCTAGACTGTGTTACAAAACAACTGACTGAAACATGCTTATAGGAATAAGAGAAATGAGTGGGAGAGGGCACTGGTAGCTTATCCCTGAGAAGATATGTGATTGCTATAGGCCTCTCCACTATGTTACATTGAGGCTCCAAGGCCTATTCCAGACATAATGAAAATAGATGAGCTAGGGTATTGGTAGCATATCCCTAAGAAGAGATGTGTTAGCTACTAGCCCCTAAATTGTGTTACAATGAGGCTCGAAGGCCTATTTATTGTTGAGAAACAATGTAAAATATGAAACATCCAAAAACCTAACCCTAGGAGATGAAGCACCAAAATTGTGGGTCCCTTTTTGGTAAATTGTTGTTTCAAATTCCTGGGGACGTAACTTTGGCATCCGATCTCCATTTGACGTGCTTAATATCTCTTTAGAAAGATCTATTTGAGGAAATATAAACCCATGTTTCTTCTTGTTTTCCCAAAAAGCGTCGTTTAAGGCCTCAAAACAACTCTTGAAGTTCAGGACCCGAAAAACTGCTATAAATAGAAAGTTGTGTTGAAACTTAAAAATTAAAATAACTGATGATGGAGGTTCAAATGGACTCAGTGGATGGCCACCAATATCCACCTGGATCATTAAGTCCCCAAAACGGCTCCGGGAGTACAGGACCCGAAAACCTGCTAAAAATAGTAAGTTGTGTCGAAGCTGAAAAACTAAAAGAATTGATGCTGCGGGTCCAAATGGAATAGGTGGGTCGCCACCAATATCCACCTGGATCATAATTCCATTTGGAAACAAAGTGAGAGATCTAAGCATTCAACCATGATTATGTTTCCAAGTGTTTTGCTAATGATAGTCAAAATGCAGCAACCCCTCAAATGCAGATATTTTAGTTGCAATAGATTACAGAAGGAATTTGGAAGCATTTTCAAACTTTGACACTGAGTTAAATCTATTATTTTTAGATTTCTTAAATTCCCCATAGGATTTGGAAACATTTCCAAACTTTCACACTGATTTAGATGATGCTTTCTAGATTTGTCAAATTCCCTAGAGAATTTGGAAGCAGGCGGTCATATAACATAAGATTTTATGTTATATTACTTGAACCATCAAAAAAGGTTGGATCAATTCCTTTTGGACTCCATCTACTAGCCTTTTAATCACCCTCAACCAACTAGACTAGTGTTTGATGCATCGACAGATTCAGGATTTTAAACTTCCTAATCCTATAGTTCTTTCCATCTAATTTTATTTTACAAAGAGGCTTTCTTTGGGGTTTTATAAATAAAATACACGTCTTTAAACTTCAAATTTTGATCAAAAAGCACGAGAAAAATGTTGAAAAGATGAACATTCTACTTATATATACAGTAGGTAATATCCTGATAAGTTCAACATTCTGTGTCTGAATAAATAAATGGAAAATTTTCTTTAGATTTGACAACATGATCAAAAAGAAGGGGCAATATTCTGAAAATTTTAACATTATGCTTATAAACAAAATAGACATGGCAAATTTTCTTTAAATTTCAAAATTTAATTAGAAAGCAAGGGAAATATTTTGAGGAGGTTCAACATTTAGCCTACAAACAAAATAGAAAAGTTATTTAAAATAAGAAAGTACACAAGTTATTTAAATTTCAAAATATAATCAGAAAACATAGCAATATTCTAAGAAATTTAATAATCTTCCCATAAATAAAATAGGCAGACAATTTTCTTTAAATGTCAAAAATAATTGGAAATCATAGGAAATATTCCGTGAATTATAATATTCTGATTATAAATGAAATATTCACGGAATATTATTCATCATAAATTAAATATATACAATTTTCATTTAAGTTCGAAATTTAATCAGAAAGCACTGACCATATTCTGTGAAGAATGTCCACATTAGAGCTAAATTCTAATTAAAGACTCGCAGCTCAGTCTATTGTAGCTCCTAGGCTGAGCAAAAGAATCTTCCATCCAAATCACCAAAATAATTCAAAGATTAAAAGAACAAATATATCCCTTCCACAACTGGCAGGTTGTTCATGTTCAAAGGAAATATAACACCAAAGTAGATTGCACAGAAAATGAGGTACTTAGAATGAGATCGGATCATGTCAAAAAGAAAAAAAATAATCAGTAGGGAGAAAAGAATCCATAGTGGGGCATATAAAAGGAGGACCATTCAATGGAAAAATAAATTCCAGTCAATTCAAATGTACAGTCAATGAACCCACTATGTTGGAAGGGAAATTACAAAGATTTCACAACGATCGATATTGATCACATAACTAGGAAGGAAAATTCATCCAATGAACTTATGCTAGGTTTTGTATCCACATATACTCTACCTCAATCAAGGAATTTATGACTATGTGCCTTGTTTGAATCAATGATTGGAATTAACAGAAGGGGAGATTTTTTCCCTGAACGAATGAAAGATATCATTGGTATTCCTTGAGCTAGAAGGTCTGCCCAGTTTCTTGGGCTTGCATTCTGAAAGATAGTAGTTGGCTCAACAATGACTCAATACTTTGCCCTCATGAAAACACATCAAACTCTGACCTCATACTCAGGATTCTCTAAATACAACATCAACATCTCAAATACATTTATGAAATTACAACAATAGGTAGAAATACATTTCATTATGACACTTTGTCATTCAGCATTAGCAGCCTTGCAAACACAATGGCATACATATGTTGACACTCGTAGCCATTCACCTCTACAATAATAGCATTTTGATAAGCATATAAAAATACAAACACAACAAATACACAAGTCTTGAAGATCTGATCTATGTCTAGCAATCAGATCGATTCATCACACCATTTTTTTTCAATACACTCTACAGGTATCCACAAATATTGTTATCGATCTCCAAAGACTCCAAGTTGATCTACAATAGGTGTACAATTCATCTACAAGATATACAATTGCATTCTATTCGCACTAATGACACAATCTCTCTATAGGCTACACAACTCAGAAAACATATGATCTGACTACAATCAGAATTTAGTACCAAGGCCACATGACATCCAACCTACACATAGAATTCGTCATTATGCTAACACACAACACTCTCCATTCTTCACTCCATATACAGGTAGAATCATCTCAATAATAAAGTGTTGTGAAACCAACTCCAAAAATAGAAGAAAAGAGATATCAATGCCTTATAAATAATCCACTTTAAGGGGGAAACCTCCAATACATTACATGAATAAACAATTCTTGGATGATACAAATGAAAAAACCTCCTTTCTATCTATAGGAGTCCATGGGGCCACAATGTAATCCTAGCCGACCTAAAAATAATAATGTAAGGACACAATAATAACAATCTAGGGGTTACAGGGGTATACCAATAACAATAAGGGGGGCTACACTAACATAATAAGGGACTACACTATTAATATAGGGACTTAACATGCCCCTCTCCTTTAAAAAAGTGTTGTCCCCAATGCTTGATTATTTCTTGATGCTTCTGTACAAAATTCTCATCCTCCCATGTGGAATCTTCTACATGAAGGCTCTTCCACTTTTTGAGATACTCTAAAATTGACCATACTTGTCAAGTTCTTGTTTCTATGACTACTTCAGAACTTCTTTTGATGTGATGTTGATCTTCTGGTTGTTTCATTAGATTCTTCACCAAAGTTAGGTTATCCTTTGAGAGTTGGAGAACTTGTTGTTGATGCTCGATGTGATATTCCACTAATTTATCATCCATATTAGCTTTTATTTGATCCTTAAAACCATCCAACTTAGCCTCCATTTCTGATTTTAAACCATCTATGTCATCTTCGGTTGCTCTTCATAAGATCAAAATTTGTTGCACTTGGTACCGTAATTTTGATATCTCATACTTCAATTCTTCCTCTTCATGCATCATAGTATAAATTTTTTAGGGCTTAATGGGTATGGAATTATTTTTTGGAGGAATTATAGAATCTAATACTGATAAAAATTCTAAATAATGCCCTTGGAATCACTTCAAACTGCTTTTGCAAACAAACGTTATGCAATTTTAAAAACCAAATACACACTTTTTTCTTGCTTTTGAGGAGCTCGATATTGAAACTAAATTATCTCTGTGATTTTGGATCTTCAATATCTGAAATTTGGAATTGAGGTAGCCCTCTGAATTATTTCTAATTCCATAGGTCTGACCTGATTTGGATTCTTGAGGACAAAGTTGTGTCCAATCTCCCACAATGACCTAATTGTGGACTGGTTCAGTAGAGCTAACTTGTACCACTTGCCACGTGTTACTGTTTTCTCCTTTGGATCTAAAATTTATAGACAGGAAACTAATGTCTGTGTAATTCCATTCACTTTTTACAAAATTCCAATATGATGCTGAGAGAGAGAGTTATGAAGATTTTCCCACAATCACCTCTTTGAGATGAAATTTGGGAGCCTGAAAAAGACCTAACTTCCACAAATCATATCTCCAAACATATTGCAAACCAAGCTCTGAAATTTTTCGAAGATGTTCCTCGGGATTTCATCTTTGTCCTCTAAACATTTCAACTTTTGAACCTTTGTATAACAAATGTTATAGCAAAAATTCTGCGATGACCTTTTTAAGTGAAATTCAGGAGCTTGCAAAATGCCCTAACTTACACTGATGATATCTCCGAAAATATTGTGAACCAGGCTCTAAAATTTTGCGACGATGTTCCTCAGGATTTCGGCTTTGCACTCTAAAATTTTTAGCTTTTGAACCTCTGTAGAAAAAACGTTATAACTAAAATTCCACGATGACCTGTTTGGACCAGCGAAACCATAGAATCCAAAGCTCTGATACCAAATGTTGTGAAACTAGCTCGAGAAATAGAAGAAAAGAGATATCAACGCCTTAGAAATAAGCCAATTTTAGGGGGAAACCTCCAATAGATTACATGAATGAACAATTCCTGGATGATACAAATGGAAAAACCTCCTTTATATATATAGGAGTCCATGGGGCCACAATGTAATCTTAGTGGGGCCACAATGTAATCCTAGCCAACCTAACAATAATAATGTAAGGGAAAAATAATAAAAATATGGGGGTTTTAGGGGTACAACAATAAAAATAAGGGGGGATACACTAACATAATAAGGGACTACACTATTAATATAGGGACTTAACATAAAGAAAAGATATCAAAGTTCCAAGACATGGGAGCTCCGCTTCTTTTATATTAGTCGACCCTGTGATATCCATCCTTTCAAGTTGTGCAAGGCAACAAAGCCCTTCTATTTTGGTCAATGCATCACAATACCTTAAATGCAGAATTATTAGTTCTGCTGGAAATGCTCCAACCTCCACCAAATTTTTAAAATGGTAGATTTTGAGATGTTTAAGGTTGGGGAAAATGCCTATAGGAAATATTACCTGCGATATATATATGTGGTATAGTTTTTAACTCGTTGAGTTGAACCATGCCTGTGTACTCCATTAATAGCTCTTCTTCATCTCCTTCAGTCCTTTTAATTGGTAGTTCAGTTAAAGGAAACCTGCAGTTCAGTTAAAGGACACTTGCATGCCGTTAAAAATTTCATATTGTTCATCTCCATGACAGTTGGTGGTAGGTACTATATTCCACATCACGATATGTTTAACACGGTCAATTGTGTTAGCAGTCCAATTGAAACCGGAAAATATTGTAGATTCTCGCATTTATGAAGCCAAAATTCCATCAAACTCATTAGATAACCGAACGAAGGTCGAAGTACTTCCAGCAAAGACCCTCCTAATCTCATAAATTCCAAATTTTTGAGGCATAGAACATCACTTGGAAACTCTTTGAGGCTTGTACCCACCAAATTTAATTTTTTCAGGGTCTGTTGACTGCCAACTTGGGGAGGAGATAATTCCATCTAGGAACAACGTGAGATATCTAAGCATTCAAGCATGATTATGTTTCCAAGTTTTTCGTTGAAGATAGTCAAACTGCAACAACCCCTCAAATGCAGATATTTTAGTTGCAATAGACTACAGAAGGAATTTGGAAGCATTTTCAAACTTTGACACTAAGTTAAATTGATGCTTTTTAGATTTATCAAATTCCCCACAGCATTTGGAAGCATTTCCAAACATTCATACTGATTCAGATGATTCTTTATAGATTTTTCAAATTCCCCAGATAATTTGGAAGCAAGCGGTCATATAACATAAACTCTTATGTTATAGTACTTGAACCATCAAATAAGGTTAGATCAATTCCTTTTGTACTCCATATGCTAGCATTTTAATCACCCTCAACCAACTAGGCTAGCGTGTTGTGATAATGAGAAACACTACACTTCTCTAAGGAGTAGTGCTGATGGGTTTTATTTGCGATGCATCACGCACCATCATAAAAATTTCATTACTTCAGTCTAAAAATCTAAGAGAATTTTTCCATCCCGTTAAATAACCTCACCAATAATTTTTAAATGAAATATTAGGTTCATATATTTCTATTTATTTTGTTGTCATTCTCAAATTTCTGAGCCTCGATATTAAAAACCATCAACTCTAAACCATGAAGCATGAACTACTAAAAGAATACCCTTGCTTGATTTATCACATAGAAATTTACAAGAAGGATTGTGATTTTCTTGGCCTATAATATGAGCTTATAATTTACTAATATTGATGCAACAATTTCTCCGTTAGAAGAGCAACTTCAGAATGTGCAACAGTCCATTGAAAATCTTGTACTTCCTTTTCCCAATGAGGTTAGATTATCGAATTTTAGTAAAGCTCCACAGCTAACAAGGAGTAGAAGTTGTATAGCTGAAATGATGACTAACCCTCCATCCTCTCCCTCTTCTTGGGTGACAGATAGTTTTGAGCATAACGAAAACACTCCACCAAAAACAGCTGGCTGGAAGAGACCCGGGAGCTTGAGGATGAATCTTTTTCATAAAAATGAGGGTAAAGAAGGCATTTTTCTATCCACAGACAACACTGAAATGCTTGAATGGAGTGCTTCTTTTGACATAAAAAGTTTTAAGAATATGTTCAAGGTTTATATAGAAGAGAATATTAATAATATTCACTCTTATGTCACCGAGCTCAAAGAGCATGTGGCCAACCTTCAATACCAGAAGTAGCTTCTTGCTTGCCAGTTAAGACTCCAAACTATTTTCTCTTTAGTACTTTTGAAAAATAAATCTCTGTTTGATTAGTTAAAACTTAAAATTTTTTGTTAAAACTAAGATCATTTTTCATTTATTCCTCTCTCTTTATTCTATTGCTTGTTTTGATAAAGAGAATTGTTTTATTCCTGCAGTTGTAATAACACACTTCCACAAAGAATTGTTTGAATATGTATATGTGCATTTTAGCATATATGACTAACTTATGTCTTGGTATTGAGTCAAGGGTACCAATGACTTGCAAAAAGAATGTATATGGAAAAATATAAAGTGATAATGTGAAATGATTCCTAGTGAGAGCCCAAGGCCAAGACTGCGCTAGTGAATGTGTATCATTTAGACCATGAAATATGATGTTAATAAGGCCTGGGTGAGGCCTGTGATAATGATGTGAACATGTCAATGTCCTTGATAAATTAACATACACAACATAGAATAGCCAAGGTGAACATGGGAACAACCATGGGCTGACAGATGGCAAATGGCTAGAGTGAAGATGAGGGGCACATGACTTTCACTTGTTGAATCAAACATTATATAACCCCTTTACGAAGTAATTCAGTATTAGAGAAAGGATAACTAGCTATCTATACAAATTAGGTTTTTATGTGGTGACAACTAGCCTACCATGCAAGGGGGATATAAAATGGCAAATTTGAACTGGAGATGGAATTTTTTGTCATTGCTCTTCTCCATCACTTGGTATGCATTCCCTCATGGACTTTTCTACACATCATTGGTATCTCGTGTTACTGTGAGTGCAATGTCATTATGCTAGAGTGTTGTGTTTTGGAGAGTGGAAATTAAAGAAGACTCTTTTCCTGTGTCATTCCATGACCCAAAATCGGGGGGCTATCCTAATGGATCGATTATAGCTGGGAGGAAAATCGTTCCTTGACATCCATTCAATGTGGTTCAACTCTGGTGATAGAAAATTTTAATTTTTACAACTGCTATGTTATATCGTTGTTGTAATTAGTATATTTACACTATGGACTAAGCCACAACATAATTCTTTACTGAAGTTCGTGAGTTAAGTGACATAGATAGCATGAAACTGCAATAGAAGGATGTAGAATTTGGTTTAAATCATGGGCCCATGCTTTGTATGTTCTTAGTCCATAATTCTGAAGGATTGAAAGTAAAAATTTCAATTATTAAGTGACCCATCCTGTTGATGGAGCTATATAAGAGGTCAGGTACACCAAGAAGGGGTATCAGAGCCTCCAGGGTTAATTCATTAGACCTCTGGAATACTGGTAAATGGTTTGAAAAAAAATGTGGAATGATCATCTAGCACACACTACTTACCAATTGGCTGTTAAAACACGTGAACTGAATTGTTGTCTGAACTAGCCAGTTGTGGATAATCATAAACAATGGCGTTGTATTGAAATCCATTGCTGCTACATATGGTTCCACGCTCCCTAATTATAAAATTGTCTATTTGGAATAATTACAAGGAGATACTGTTGAATAGTGTAATTGTAAATAGACTGGAAAAATGTGCTTATTCATGTTATGAACTTAAGACTCCATGACCAAAGAACAGAAAGAGGATGATATATTATGTCACCATTATCAGTCATGGATAGAAGCTTTGATTGACTCCACTTGGCAGTAAATTAGGATATCTCATTAACATGTATGCCTAGTGCCAAAACCTGGTTGATACACACACCCTACTTGACAAAATGTGTTAAAGGAGACATGTTACGTAGTGGGTTTTGAATGCACATAGAATAGAGCACAGTGCACGTGAGTGTTCTTGATGTGTTTCTTCTGCTCTTAAAGAGAGCTCAGTAGTGGCATTAATAATGTTTTATCCTATACACACAATGGCTTCATATCTTATTAGTTGTTTTTTATCAAAACTTCTCCTTGTGAGTTTTGGATACTTGTAGCATGAGAAAATAATTGCACTAATAAAACAACGCAAATGAATTGACAATCTATAGTTGCGATTTTGGCATATAAAAACACTCTCTTTGAGAACAATAGAAGGATGTAGAATTTGGTTTAAATCATGGGCCCATGCTTTGTATGTTCTTAGTCCATAATTCTGAAGGATTGAAAGTAAAAATTTCAGTTATTAAGTGACCCATCCTGTTGATGGAGCTATATAAGAGGTCAGGTACACCAAAAAGGGGTATCAGAGCCTCCAGGGTTAATTCATTAGACCTCTGGAATACTGGTAAAACACGTGAACCTGAATTGTTGTCTGAACTAGCCAGTTGTGGATAATCATAAACAATGGTGTTGTATTGAAATCCATTGCTGCTACATATGGTTCCACGCTCCCTAATTATAAAATTCTCTATTTGGAATAATTACAAGGAGATGCTGTTGAATAGTGTAATTGTAAATAGATAGCATGAAACTGCAATAGAAGGATGTAGAATTTGGTTTAAATCATGGGCCCATGCTTTGTATGTTCTTAGTCCATAATTCTGAAGGATTGAAAGTAAAAATTTCAATTATTAAGTGACCCATCCTGTTGATGGAGCTATATAAGAGGTCAGGTACACCAAAAAGGGGTATCAGAGCCTCCAAGGTTAATTCATTAGACCTCTGGAATACTGGTAAATGGTTTGAAAAAAAATGTGGAATGATCATCTAGCACACACTACTTACCAATTGGATGTTAAAACACGTGAACTGAATTGTTGTCTGAACTAGCCAGTTGTGGATAATCATAAACAATGGTGTTGTATTGAAATCCATTGCTGCTACATATGGTTCCACGCTCCCTAATTATAAAATTGTCTATTTGGAATAATTACAAGGAGATGCTGTTGAATAGTGTAATTGTAAATAGACTGGAAAAATGTGCTTATTCGTGTTATGAACTTAAGACTCCATGACCAAAGAACAGAAAGAGGATGATCTATTATGTCACCATTATCAGTCATGGATAGAAGCTTTGATTGACTCCACTTGGTAGTAAATTAGGATATCTCATTAACATGTATGCCTAGTGCCAAAACCTAGTTGATACATGTTAGCGCTCGAATATGCCTCAGGCTGAAGAAGGCAAAACTCGAGGCAACATCAAACCAACCTTAGCCTCGTAGCTAGCCCTACGAGGACAGGGGAGGGCTCTCTCCGGGTCTATCTCGGCGGAAAATTTCAAAAGGGCTGAGATGACCAATAAGGAAAACTAATCTTAGGCTAGTAAAGAGATATGAATAAGGTTTTTAATAAATGTTGGGTTTCTGGGCTGTGTGAGGCAAAGACAGCAAGAGCAGAGATTAAATAAAGAACGTAGATTATCTCCTGAGGCAAGGTAAGCATGAAGTTTAACAATCAAATTGGAACTATATGGAGTGAAAGACCGCTGCGAGGTTGACAAGGGCAATAATTGAATCCTTATCAAACAGAAGAAATTACACAAAACATGAAAGCTTCTCCAGGGCAGAGCAACAAGCTGAATTCTGCCCTTCTCACTTAGAAACATTCAATATTGAAATGGTGATTAATGAACTATGAACATAACGATGACATATGAAACAAAGGGAAAAACATTTGCTAAATTTCAAGCCACAAGAATCTCAAGAAACAGAGCTGTATTTCTCCATTAAAATCTCTGTCAAACTGTACAATAAAAGCTCTATTTTTCGCCTACACTAGCTCTCAGAATTCTCTCTCTCTATTCACAAACAATTTTACAATACATTAATAAACTCAGAGATGGGGAAAACAAATCGATGAGAATAGGGGGGCAGTTTCACCTAAAATCTTGAAAATAGGAAAAATATGCTCTAAAAGGAATAGCGTTGTATTTGTTTGTTGATGACCAATGAATTGGTAGAACCTGTAGCTGAATTTTCTGAACTGCAATTGAAGACCCAAAATGGACTAACCAATTCGATTTGCTTTGCTGGGATAGTTATCTTCTTTTCAATTTGACTTCTGACTTTGATTGCCACGTTATTTTTACCATTTGAAAATCTCTGGAGCGCAGATCATTGACTGTTTGAAAATCTCTGCTGGCCATTTCAAAGACACCAACTGGAGCGTAGACCCTTCGAATTGCAACTGAATGTCAAAATAGGCAATTTGTTCCTATTTTTCTGTTGTGGTCGATGTCATCGTTCTAATTTTGGCCTTTGACTTCTTCTTCACTTCCATTACCATTATACCACCCAAAAAATATGGTATTTGGCTTCATTTGAATAGCGCTGCCAATTTTCCACCTGTTAAGTTGAATTAAAGATCCCCTCGGACATCCATTAAACTCGGGGCCTTTTGTTGTTGCTGCAAGTTGGACATTTATAATGCTTAATGTGTTCAGCTCTCGCAAGAGTAATCTTAACACACTTGCCATGGAACCATTTCTCACACATATCACAACAGATCCAAAACTCATCAGAGGCATAATTGTCACCGCAAGCTCCACAAAGTGTGTCACCATGCTCATCGTCTTCCTCTTCATCCAACGTATCATCCTCATCTTTAGGTGGTGGTAATAACTTTAATGGCTTTGCTTGAGATTCAGATGCTCGTGGCTTTATACCAGACCTGTTCTTGCTGCTAGTGTTGTTGGTTACAGTAGTTTTTTCTTTCGATTTCTTTTTTGCAGCTCCGGTAACAACCTCAAAAATAGTTGGAAGTTCATTGATCATGATAAAAAGTCTCTTCCTTTCATTCTGCTGTAATGATTTGGAGAGCTTTGGACTGTACTCAGATGATGCTGTTGCCAGAGCATATGGTCGTGCAACCACTTACTGAGGAAGAAGACCTCCGTCTTGATGATAAATATTGTTACTGATATTGCTGTAATCAGAATAAAATGTCCGAAGTTTGTATTTCTGGGCCAGAGACCATATGGGGTTCATGTGTTTTCCTCCAACGTCAATGACATCACAACCATATTAAAAATCTACTGAGGAAAGTTTAAAACTTGTTTCCAATCCATAATCGTTCTGTTCATTTTGAGAGATCCTTGATCCAGACAACTCATGAAGGCCCAGGCTATTATTTCCACTGGAATTGTCTCTTCTAATTAACCTTAACATGTCGCTTTCCTGGATGCTAGCTTTGTCACAAGCATTGTCAGTCACTATTCCTTCATGATATGTATGAGCAGGAAAAGTACCCCTTGGAACAGAGGACTGTGGAAGACCTTTAATGGTATGCTTACTCAATAAAACTCTCGAACAGAATAACTGAGTCAACTTGGAAACCTGTCCTGCGTCCAGCTCAAAACTAAACTTGTTCTTAGAAAAATAGTTTTCTTTGATAGCTTCTTTGAATTGACTCTCTGGAAGTGGTTGAAACTGTTTGTAAATGGAAAACCTAACCTGTAAGGGAAAGTCCACTTCAGATCCTTTAAAATCTTCACTTTCAAGATCAAATCCAGGGAATGATGCTGCCTCATATATACCCCAAAGTTTTCTAGCTTCATACTCGAAAAGAAACAATTTTGTGCCTGGCTTTACATTGTCTAAAAGTTTCTTCTTTGAAAAGGGCATGCTAAACACTTTGTAACGAAAGCAGTTAGTCCTTACTCTAACATTACACATGAAAATAACCCCTGCCAATTTTTTTCTACAGAACCTTCCTGAGACTCATCGAAGAAAAAGCCATTCAACTCATCTGAGCATTGTCCATAATTTTCATTATTTAAATCCTCAAGGCTTTCTCTATAACTGTCATGATGAATAACGTTATCAGATATGTTTTTCAAAACCCGATTATCATTTATTTTTTATGCAAAGCTGATATAGTTGGCAACCTTTGAGTTAGGATCTATGGGGTTGTGTAGATTTCTGTGCCTGATCATAATCACTTATGTACCCTCCAGGTAGAAGGGTTTCGCTGCTGCGAGTATATTGTGAATTCATATTCAAGCAATCAGCGAATAAGAATTCATCATAATCTTCAATGTGATTACTTTGTTGCCAGTTTTGCTTTGCCATATTTAACCCCTTGAAATCTAACCCCTCATCAAAATCTCCCCTATAATCACCTTGTTTGGGATTTCCCAATAATAGTGTCTCCCATAAATCTGCACATCCCAAATGACAATGACATAAAAATAAAAACTTACTGACTGCAGACAAAACCCTGGACTCAAGAATTAAAATGACTCCTTTCTGGACCACAGTAACATCAGTGACTGCAAATGACAAGAGATGAAATTTGGTGAATTTGACTACAGCGGGTTGACAAGACGGAGTCTAACAATACACACACCCTACTTGACAAAATGTGTTAAAGGAGACATGTTACGTAGTGGGTTTTGAATTTACATAGAATAGAGCACAGTGCGCGTGAGTGTTCTTGATGTGTTTCTTCTGCTCTTAAAGAGAGCTCAGTAGTGGCATTAATAATGTTTTATCCTATACACACAATGGCTTCATATATAATTAGTTGTTTTTTATCAAAACTTCTCCTTGTGAGTTTTGGATACTTGTAGCATGAGAAAATAATTGCAATAATAAAACAACGCAAATGAATTGACAGTCTATAGTTGTGATTTTGGCATATAAAAACACTCTCTTTGAGAACAAATGTAGTGAACATAAACCATTGTAATAAAACTCGTCTCTCCACAAGGTAACGAGATAGATAGCTTGCCGATGAAGGGAGTTATGCATATTCTTGGCTATTTGCCAAATCCTCAACCTAGCAGGCGGAAAAATTAGCACTGCGAGTAAGCCTTTCTGTTTTTTTTCCAGATTCAGGGACACAAGGAAAGCCTAACCGACTCTTCTTCAACTCTATAGTAAATGCATCCATGAACTAATCAGCTCTTTATGAGGGCATGAGAGTTGGACTTGATTTGGGCATTGTAGGGACTAAACTCTATAAATGATATCTGAGTCTATCCATGGAGATGTCAGGGATAGGGTTATTATAAGAAATTGTCAAATTATATGCCTATAGATTGGATCATTTCCAAGGCTTGAACGAAATTAAATTGCATCTGCAACATCATAAATTATTATGATATCATGAACACAAGGCCAAGTGGAGTCAATCCTTATTTTTGGGGTTTTTCCCCTAGCCTTCATTATCAGCCCCCCTAGTTGGGGGTGACAAGTGTCCTACCCATCATTCTATTGGTTGGTGGCTTGTCCCCTTCTAGGATGATGAGCGTGAGGAGTTAATATAAGATGAAATAAGATAGTTTTATTAGTGTCTAAGTGACCACAAAACTAGGTCAAACAAGCTAAAATGGAGATTGTGATCTTGAAGAAAATTTATCATCATTTGAATGAGGAGGAGGTTATCTATAGATCTCATTGTGTTCACTTAGTACGATAAAACTTGTGTTGGGTGAACCCTTCAACCTTGCAAGAATGGGCTGAGTGGGGAGATTTGAATCCTGGGTGGAAATCATTTTACGTACATGGAGTAACCCCTAGAAAAAACATAAGGAATCAATGTAATTTGTTAGATCTAAGTCCAACTTTCTAACTTGCACCTTGACCTACAAATGAAGGTTGGAAACTTGACACATATTATAACACCACCATACCAAGTAAATTTTCTGCAATTTTAAGCATTTTTAAATACACTTGTATTTAATCTTTCTTTTTTTTCCATATGAGATATAATATTTCAACTCCAAATAATTGGCATGGTTTTTGGAACTAAATGACCGAAGGGAGTTTATGACCTAACAGACTAGACTTCCAGAAAATGGTGGTAGGGAGCAATTGGCTGAAAATACTCTAGGTCCACTCCTAGGCTAATATAGCAGATATACAATTACCAGAACAAGGGCGCTCATTCTACTACAAAAGGGGTCATTGGGCTGGGGAACCCACATATATAAAATTTATGTTGTTGGCCAAGAGGAAGGCCTTCCAAAAAAAATTAGGAGGTGAAGAATGGCTATTTTGACTCGATATAGGGCTCCTAGATTGTTTCAACCTGATACAACCAATGCTTCTTCTAATAGGAAATTTCCACACTCCATTGAGATGAATATACAAAACACTCTTTAGGCTTATCCAACAATATCCATTCACTAGATTTCACTTCCTAAATACTTTGGTGCAGTTCCCTCTCCAATCTCACAAGTTTCCACTAAGTTTTAGTGCCTTGCAGACCAATCTTGAGCAATATATTTTTTGGAATAAGACTATTTATGTGCTCTATAATTGAGATTTCAGTAAATTCTAAATTAAACGCCTTCAATTTAGACTATCTTTATCCATACTTGGGTTTTCAAATAAAAAATATCAATGACTGTGGTGATATCTTACTTAGGTAAGTGCTTGGCTGAGAATTAGGCAGTAGGTCACTTTCTCGAAAGTAGTGACCTAATTATGTTAATAACACAGTTGTTGTACTTTTCACTAAGGATTTTTACTTTTAAACATGAAACTATATAGGAAGATGAAAAAAAAATAAGGTAAAAGAACACCTCTGAATTTAAAATTGTATGAAATGTTTATTTATAAGTTGAATTTTAAATCATATGAAAAGCTACAATTATGTGCTTTGTCACGGGCCTTGTTGAATGTCCCTAAAATTATGATTTCCACCCAATTATTGACCCTCTTCTATGCATGTTATAAAAACCATTGACTCTCTCAATCATACAGTTCAAAAACCTCTTGCTAAAACTCTTATGAAGTATCTATTTTTTTCCAGTTTTATGAAAATGTTGAAAACCCCACATTCCTTGGAAAATAGCATTTTCAACAACTATTCTAATTTTTTAGATGGATTTATTTCATTCACAATATATTGTTTGCTCAGATTATTTGGCACCATTTTTAAGAAATATATCCACAGTATGGTCATTTTTGGCATATAAATAAGTGTTAAGATATTTTAAACTCTATGTTAGTTGAAACTTTGTTGTGAAATTTGAAATAAGTTAGCATGACTAGTTGAAATTTTTTGTTTCACCCATCTATTTTGATCTACAAGGGTAGGAATGAAAGAATAAATTAGGAAGAATATGATAAGCAGGTATATAGGAAGAATGAGAAATATCTCCCCTCAGATAAATGTTATGTGCAGAAAGAGAGAGGAGAGACTTATGCCAACGGAATTATCAATCAGCAAAAATTGTGAATTTAAAAAAACCCTGAAGCTAAGTTTATCATGCTCACTTTGAATATCCATTTAATATTTTTGGTATGCCCTAATAGAGTTACAAAATTATTTCCAGATAGCTCAAATTATTGAAGGCCTTGAAGTGGGAGCCCCAAAGATAATTCTTACATATTCAGTGACATGTTTCCATTGTTCTTCTTTTTGCACAAATATACTCAGATGAAATGGAAGCATTATAAATAGAAGTCAAATAAATATAATTCTCTTGAGTAGCCTTTTGATGCACATACCGTAAGGTATTTAGAAAAGTGATACATCTTCATTATGTCTGATAATGTGAGCACATTGTATTTGGACATTGGAGAAATGATCTTGACTTATGTTCCAACATTTTTCAATAAATGTCATTTAGACGTTAGAATTCCAGATAATCCTCCTTTATATTTTAAAAAACATATCTAACAAGGACAAAAATGATGGAAGGACTGATAACTGGGTCGATTCTAGTGATACCATGTAATTCAGGGTATTCAAAATCACATGTATAAGCATATAAAGCCTTGGAACATGATTCCATTCCAAAAAAATTGACACACACATCCAATTCTTGAGAGCATAAATCTCAACATCTTATCTAATACATAAGATCCCTTTGTTATTATATCTTTCCACTTTTAGGATGGTGGTTTCTTTGCACTCTGCAATACAACATCCCCCACCCCATCAATTATTTTAGATTGTTTGAATGCCAGACTTGGACTAATAAATCCTTAAAGTACTGCATCTCCTTGAAGAAGGAAAGGTGACTAAAAGTTGTTTATCAAGTGGTACAATAATCTAGGTGTTATTCATGAACAAGTGTTTTTACTGTATCCAATTACATCAGTGAGATGATTAGTTTTACAATTGCTTCAGCTAGTGTATGAGCTCAAAATTCCACCACTTGGGCGTGGAAACAAGTGGCTTGCATGGAAGTGTCACAATCATACCGGTTATGCAAAATATCCATCTTTTTTAAATTGTTGTTTTATTTTGCAAGACATTATAATGCATAAAATCACAAAGCCACATATGGATAAATAGGATATAGAAACTCATGTGGGCTCAACATACTCTTCCATCTTGGTAAAATTGAAATAAACATTCCTCAGAATCTATTATACTAGTGTTAAAATTTTCCCCTACTCTCAAGAATGGTTGATAATTTTTGAGTTAGCTCTGGGACTTGTACTCCCTAGATACTCCCCTGGTGGAATTTCCCACTTTCCCTACTTGGAAGTCTTGGCCTCAAACTTCGGACTCGGGATTCCATCCCAAAGACAACGAACAAAAATATTGACAGATGTTTTTATTGAGTCAGACTTATTTTAGAGGGACCTTTTGGAGGGAAATGAATTGTTTGAGGTTATAAGTCTTGATAAATACATCTATCCCTCATTCTTTCTCTAGTGTTCCACTACCTAAAGTGGAATCACCAAATATTCCTGCGTTACAATTGTTGCTTCAATCAATATTGTTGTTCTGGTTGATATGTTGGCGTACTATTATATAATTTCTATTTTATTGTTCTCATTATGTCAAATTCTGATATGTTTCTACTATTATGTTAAATGCTACTATTATTACATGGAACTATATCCTATAAACTGTGATTCCCAAATAATAACACGTTGGACTGATTTTCAATATGATTTGTACTAGATATGATATACATAGAGTCACATGATTGCTTGGATTTAACACATTCTACTGGCCTTGGAAGTGGCTTTGTAACCAGTGACTTTAATATATTTATATAGACCCATGTTCCCACTAAAGTGACTACCACGAAGAGAATTCCTTCAAAATTAGTGGACTTCTACATTCGTTATGGTTAAGGAACAACCCGAGATCTGGTTGCTTGTATAGGGAATTCCTGTCAGGTGGAAGGAATAATGCATCCCATAGCTCAGACCTCTAATTGATAGGCATTCTTGGTGTGTGTCCATACTTA
The DNA here is from genome assembly GCA_034641835.2 of Pinus albicaulis. Taxonomy (NCBI): domain Eukaryota; kingdom Viridiplantae; phylum Streptophyta; class Pinopsida; order Pinales; family Pinaceae; genus Pinus; species Pinus albicaulis. The sequence continues at coordinate 449,765,402 of CM076582.1, read as the reverse complement.
ATGGATTTATATTACTAAAATATGGGTATATATGGCTAAGCGGTACATGCCTTAAAATTATCTCTTGGTCCTTAATAAAAGGAATTTAAGATCCATATCTAACCCCTCGCTACATAGATAAAGATATACACATATACTGGTGTGGTTATTGGCATATCTAAAATATAGTTGACACTGTCCTTAGCAATGTTTATATAATGTTCAGTGAAATAATGTGCGAATTCATATACAACTAGATTTAGGTCTATAATAAAGTGCATTTCTAAGTTCACTACTGCTTGCAGAAGTAATCAACTAACTATCCACATAGAAAATACATGAGGTACAAACACTAATACCTTAGCTTTGTTAATGGAATAGATACTATTAAAGGTGGTTTCCATGTTGAATTAGTAGCAAACCAGATAACAACCCATGTGATGAACATTGTAAATAAGAAGAACAAGATAATTGCGATGAAAACACACACGATAAATAATCATTTATGAATCTTTGTCAATTCTTTGATTGACAATCCTTCATTTGAATCCCAAACCAAGGAGACACTGACAAGTCGTTAGAATTTTTTTTTTTCAAAGTGTGATTCCATGGCTGGTTTGTAAAGATCCATCCCATCCATGGTTGATGGTTTGAAACCAGGGTAAAGGAAAATATTGTTTTTCTCTTTCAAGAGAAATTTTGTTATGAAAGAAAAGGTTGCTCAATTCTCGGGTTATGCCTCAAAGCATTCTGCTTACCATCATGACGAGCAGAGTCTTGCTAGCACAATCATTGAAATGGCACAAGATTTCATTGGAAGTAACAACATTAACCTCCTTGCTCCACTTGGGAAATTTGGTACCAGAGCCTAGGGTGGAAAATATCATGCAAGCACTTGATATGTTGCCGTACTATTATATGATTTCTATTTTTATTGTTCTCATTATGTCGAATGCTGATATGTTTCTACTATTATGTTGAATGCTACTATTATTACACCGAACTCTATCCTATAGACTATGATGCCCAAAGGCTAACACGTTGGACTAATTTTCAATATGATTTGATCTAGATATGATATACATAAAGTCACATGATTGGTTGGCTTTAACAAATTATACTGGCCTTGGAAGTGGCTTTGTAACCAGTGACTATAATATATTTATATAGACTCATATTCCCACTAAAGTGACTACCACGAAGATCATTCCTTCAAAATTAATGGACTTCTACATTCGTTATGGTTAAGGAACAACCTAGGATTTTGTTGCTTGTATAGGGAATTCCTGTAAGGTGGAAGGAATAATGCATCTAATAGCTCATACCTCTAATTGATAGGCATTCCTGGTGTGTGTCCATACTTAATGGATTTATATTACTAAAATATGGGTATACATGGCTAAGTGTTACATGCCATAAAAATATATCTTGGTCCTTAATAAATTGAATGTAAGATCCATATCTAACCCCTCGCTACAGAGATAAATATATACATATATACTGGTGTGGTTATTCACATATCTAAATTGTATTTTACACATTCCTTAGCAATGTTTATATAATGTTGACTAAAATAATGTGTGAATTACATATACAACTAGATTTAGGTCTAGAATAAAGTGAATTTGATTTTCCATAGTGTACACGTGTCATCCTGAAATAGAGTATTTCTATGTAAATTTGAGAGCATTGAATTCACTAAGGGTAGTGGTAGGATACAAGCCATGTAAAAAATTGTTCATGCATGAAGAACATGCTCTTGGCCACCACATTGAAACGTTGGCCATTGCTTTTGGATGTGTATCTAAGCATCCAGAACCATCCTCCTTTGATTAATGACATAATGCTAACAAGTTGATCTGTAACATGGTAATCATGATGTACTCTTGGACTACTTGAATGAAGATGGCCAAGAAATTGAGCCAACGTGGTATGTGCCAATTATTCCAATGGTCCTTGTAACTGGAATGTGAGGGAATTGGGACTGGTTGGAGTTCCTTTGTATGTAACTAGAACCCAAGGGAATGCGATAAGATAGACACGATACAATGGTGGTTATATCACGATAACTAGAATAAGTAAGTATAAATATAGTATAAAAACAAAAAATGTTTCAATGTTTAAAAGAATGTTCAAAATTACAATTAAATAGAGGAAAAAACACATACAAAAAAAGAGATAATAATCATGAACAAGCTTCATCTTGAATTGTGAACTATAAAGGAACTTACAAAATGTGACACTATGAACCTGGTCAAGCGCACAAGAAAAAAGATCCTGCACATGACCCTGGTTGACAAGTTTTATTGCTCATGATGCAAGAAGATTTGTACCTGTGCTGCCAACTCATTCAAAATACATAATTATCTATACAGTAAATACAAGTAATTGATGTAGTATTTTTTACTATAAGATGCATTCTTATGATAATGTTAGAACATATGTTGACAATGTCAAAACATACATGAATAAGCTCCTCTTCGTTTCAAGAACAATTTATTGGAGTTGCCTGAACTTGGAACAAGACTCCCACAATCTGAAAGAGTAGCAACTAAGTCAACAGTGGCGTTTTTGTTGCTACGTTGGATCGAGGGAGGTTTTCTCCAAGATTAAATCGCTCCAATAAATTATTCTCTACTAAACAGGGCCAACCACGTGAAGGTGGAAGCTCTTATGGCCCCTCCCCACACATCACTCTCAATTCCCCAATACCCAATCTATATTTCATTTTTTACTTTCATGAGAAGAAAAAAATATATTCAATAACTAATAAAAAAAAATGTAACAAAAAGTACGCAAGTAAACATTGAAATTTCTTGGCATAAAAATCGTATGATAAATGAGGTTTTATATAACGCAAAAAATGTTCCAAGTATGGTAACATTTGTCTTATAATAATACGATATTTTACATTATGATATTTTCCTTTTCTTATTCCTACTTCTAAAGCTCCTAACTACATCATCAACATCATTGTGCTCTACTTCTGTTTTGTGCTTTTCTCGCATAGCTGACCTAGTTGCGTACTCACGATGTTTGGTCTCATGCAGTGATGGGGCATCACCTACAAAAAAAATAAAATATTAAATTTAAATTGTCAATTTTTAAATATCATTGAGCTAGTTCGGTAATATGAATAAAAAATAAAATTGAATGAGATTATTTACCTAGTGCACCAGTTGTCACCATTGGAAACGTTGCCCTGTGTTCCTCTCTGGTGGTAGGATGCTCAAGTAAAACATTCTATGTCATTTAAACAAAAAACTTTATAAGGACACAACCTTCAAGGTATAATTAGAAAAAATTATAAGTGGAAATTAATTACCATCGTGACCCTCACTGATAGTAGCATTGTCGGCCTGGTCCCCACTGGAATGATCAGGTTTCAAGTGAGGACCATGTACTTCTGGAAATATTTCACTCTCAACACAATGTTGTACAACTAGTTTATTTGGCTCATTGAAAGTGTTCCTCCCATGATTTAAACAAAGTTTTTAGAAATTAAATTTATGGACGAAAACAGACATATTGAAAGGTTAGCATTTTACCTTATCAAGCATTCTGGATCTTGGGACCTGTCCCAAGCTTCTACGACGTTCCACTACGGCTTGATAGTCGGAATGGAAAGTGATCTCTCTATCTTCCTTTGTGGTCTCTATTCCAAAGTCATCACCCTACATTACATATGATTGTGTATTTTTAATGTTATTTGATGGGATTAAAAAAATGTTGGAAGACGATACAATTAATTATAAGATGTTTAGCTACTTACAATTCTTGAGGCTAATTTTAAGTAGCTGCCCTGGCCTAGCTTGTGATGGCCTTTTTTTTCAATCCTAGCTTTCATTTCCTTTGAGGTGTCAGGCAACCTATCACCAAAAGCTTGAAGTCGATTATATAGCACACTTTTATTTTAGACATAAATAAAATTAAATCTATTCAAAATAAAGTTGCAATTTACCTTTCACGTCCAATTAGCATTTTCCCTTCTTTCTTGGCCTTTTTATATTTTTGGTCATCAATGAATGCTATCCACTCCCTCTCTGGAACTGTGAGACGACGATCGTATCTAGATTTAATTTGCAAGTGTGTCCTATAGGTGTCTCGGGTATATTTCAGATATTTTCTAACTACCCGAGCAACCGTTGTTCTATCAAATGTGCCCACCCCAAAAAGGCCTTCTAGATAATCTAGAAGTTCTTTTTTCAGGTTGGAATTTTGGGAATTTCACCCTGTGTGTATGGTTAAGCCAAAAATTACCAATTCCTTGCTCTCCAAGGCCTTGTGGGAATCATTGTTTCCTACACAGAAAAAATATATTATCATTAATTTAAAAATAATAATCATGATAAAATATGTTTTAGAAAGAGTACATGAAACAGTTAAAATATTAAAACTTAGCTGGGAGTTGTACTTGCTTTATAGTAACACCTTAAGTTTTCACCAAAAACGTGCCCGGACTGGTCCCCATGGAGGTGACATGAGTAGCTCCAGGAAATTCAATAAAAAATTTGGCCATACCAGCCTCACCACTGCCAACATGTTCAGCGGTTGGCTGTGTGTCTTCTTGGGCAGGGTGTGTTTCTTGGCTTCCACCTAAAGGCGTAGAAAGTGTACGGGAGGTTTCCTTGGTAATCTCTTGCCTTTGTGTCCCACTACCACCAACACCAGGGACATTACGTCTCAGAAAATGCTACATACAAAATATTTTTTTGTTAGTTTAGTTAATGTAAAAATTAAAAATCAACCTATCAAAATTGATCTCATGCAGAACAATAAAAATATCCTTTTGATTTTTTTATTACCTTATATGTTCTAGCTAGGTCATAAGTTGTCTTATCCTTTTCCTAATTGAGGTGTTTGAGGCACAATGTCTACCAAACGCTCAATTTCCTTGGTTGCTTTTAGCGCCTTTTTTTGCAGCAACACCAATGGACATGGGGATAAAGACAAATCTTCCTCCTTGCGGGAATCATCAGGCGCACCATGGCCAGGTGTCTGCATATTTGAACAAAATTAACATTATTTTAATTATGTAAAGATCTAAAATACCTGAAGATAGAGCAAGGCTGTCACTTTACATGTTCTTCGGTTGGCCCCTTTCTGCGATCATCCTGCCACATTATAAAATAATAAGAAGCATGAAATATATAAAAAAAATGTTAAAGATAAAGAAACTAATATGAAACTGAAATTGTTATTTGTTTACCTGTCCTAGGGTTGTTCCTGTACTTCCACGATCAGTCTGCCACATTGAAATAAAATAAGAAATGTAAAAACTTGAAAACAATATCTAACTTGAAATCACAAAATGAAAACTGAAATAATTTCTAAATTTACCTTTATAACACATAAAATTTGTGCATTAAAGAGTACAAATTTACCATCAAATGACATTCGAGTATAAAGAGAGTAAATAGTAAATCGGAAATATTAAGAAAGTGTCTTCTCTAAGTTTTCAGATCAACATACAACAGAAAAAATTAGAGGCGCATTTATAAGGAATGGGTGTGAGCCAACATTGTGACTTACAATTCTATGATCATTGGTCTCTGTTTTGTTGGTAGAGTAGAAGAGGCCCTGGAGTGGTTGAGTATAATTAAAATTAAGGGTTGTAAGCCAAATATTTATACTTACACCTTGCTAGTAGACAATTTCTGCAAAGTAGGTAGATTAGATGAGGCTAAAGAGATTTTTAGTGAAGCTTTAATGAGTAGAATAAAGCTAACTGTAGTGACCTATAATGAATTGGTCAATGGATATTGCAAGGGAGGAAAATTGGATGAATATTTCCTTCTTCTCGAAGAAATGAATGAGAATGATTGCATGCCTGACATAATTACATACAATACCATAATTTATGGGCTAATAAAAGAGAAAAAGATCTTAGAGGCTTTGAAGTTGCATGATAAAATGGCAGACAAGGGCTATGAACTAGATATGAAGGACACTCTTTCTTATCTATGGTGCCTTTTCTAGATCCTTATAATGAGTGGTCGCACTACTTGTGGGACGATTAACTTTCCTAGTCAGTAGTCGGCTCAAGCTGATCTTGGGTTGTGTGTTTTTAAAACTATGGTTACACCTGGGCCTCCACAATTTGATTACCTCGTAATATATCGCTTTTTTATATGATTAAAATCTATTTGGGCCTTGGCTAGTGAGCACCAATTTTTATAATTTTAGTTAGCATGCATACACAATCATATGCACACATTTTTTTTTTTTTATCTAGGGCCATAGTTATGGTTTCCAGAGAGATATTTTGATGTTATGTTAGATTTGAATTTTGAAAATATAAAGATAGCAAAAAACTCGCAAGTACAAAATAGGTACATGATTTACAAGAAGTCCGTTGAAATATAGCAAACCATTAGAATAATTGGCATAGAAGTTGTGTACAACCTGTCATCTACAATATCATCCATACATGCCATGTGAAGAATATAGAGAATTCAAGAAAGATCTTGATGCCTCTCTCAAAGAGTGGCGCAAAGGAAAAGATGATGTTAAAAGGTATCTTGGTTATGGGTTCACAATTGAAAGAACTGAATCATATCAGTTGTAAGTGTGGTCAACATATTTTCTGGGTATGTGTGGAGTCCTTTGACAACAGTGATAGTTGTTGTAGCCATTTGCATGTTGTAAATGGTGGTTACATAGATGGTGGTTACTTATTGCAGAATATATTAATTTTTCTTCATTCTATGTTGAGATGATGATGTTTATGTTTGTTGTGAGTTGTGATAGATATTTCAGTGCATGCGTTTTGTTCTTCCACACAAGCTAAGGTTAGGTTAGTTGTGGTAGGTTAAACTTAGGTAAAGTGACATCAAAGGATAATAAACTTCTAGTGCCGGAAGGGAGAAGGGGGTGCTTAAGTGATCCAAGTGGATATTGGTGGTCAATTTCCTATTCCACTTGGGGCCCCATCATTGTCTCTTTCAGTTTCAGCACAACTTACTATTTTTAGTAGTTTTTCAGTTCTTGAACTTCCAGAGCCGTTTTGAGGCCCTAAATGACATTTTGTTGGGAAAATGGAAGCATGGGTCCATGGATTGATGTTTCTCACTCAAAAATCTGTAGTTCTCAGATAGATCTTTCTAACATGCTATGGTTCATGTTAGACGGAGATCGTATGCCAAAGTTACGTCCCTCAGAAGTTGAAACACCAATTTACCCAAATGGGGCCCATAATTTTGGCGCTTCATCTCCTAGGGTTAGGGTTTTTGATTTTTAGGGTTTTACATTGTTTCTAAATAATAAATAGTCCCTCGAGCCTCATTATCACTCAGTTCAGAGGCCTGTAGCTGCAACATCTCTTCTCAGATATAGCTACCAGCACCCTAGCTAGTTTATTTCCATTCTGTCTATAAGCAAATCTCAGTTCTTTGATATTAATGAAATGAAGTGTTATTTCCACTGCATCCTTGTATTTATGGTTATATGTTTATTCTATTTCATTCTTGCATAAATTCGGATCAGTGGCATCAGAGCAGTCTGCTTTTTCTTGATCCTTCTTTGCATGTCCCCAACGAGGTTGAGGTATAAGGAGTTAGGGCTCGATCTGGTGGAACCTTTGCAATATCAGCCTCGCAAACCCTGATGGACGCCCATGGGGGATGAAATGAAAGATGAGGGAGCAGGAGATCCTATCAAAATATTTCTTGAGCAGGCCCTCGAAAACAAAGGAAAATGATGATGGATAAATTTGCCCAGATCCTTCAACGACTGCCCACCCGCCGCACATCTGCATCCAGCAGCCACTCTGGAGGTGCGACTCCCTTTAAGGTACAAGTAAATTTTGACATTCCCATATTTGAGGGTAAAATAGATGCAGATGCCATAGATATATGGTTGAATCTATTATAAGGATATTTCTCGTTTCATGACTTTTCCAACTGGGAGAATATTATTTTTTCACTCCTCCAAGCTACCCCCCATGTCAAGGACTGGTGGGAAACCTACTGTGAGAAAAAGGATGAGACATAACCCTCTCTGTTATGTCTCATCATACCCACTTGGAATTCTTTCTGAGATGCCATCAAGGAACAATACTATCCCGTGGGGAGGGATGAGAACAAGTACATACAATGGACCACGCTGCGACAAAAAAGGGATCAACGTGTGCATGAGCTGATGAATTTGTTCCATATCCTGTGCAGAAAGTTGGGTATCAAAGATTTAGAGAAACATCTGGTGCTAAAGTATCGTAGTTGTCTGCACAAATACATTCAGGAGGAAATGGAGTTCCTTGACATGTCCTCGCTTAATATGACATTCTGGTATGCTACTAAGATTGAGCATAAATTCAAACAGAAGAAGCGAGACTTTGGATCTGCGAATCAAAAGCAAGGAAAAGGTGCTCCCAAATCACAGAACAAAGGAAAAATACAAGGCATGGCAGCTCAAGACAACTTGTCAAAACCAAAAGCAAAGAACAACACCGCAAAGCCAAAGAAGGACATGGGAAAGTGGTGTGAGTTCCATAAGAGATCCATTCACAACACAAGTGAGTGTCGGGCCAAGCAGTCACTAGTGGCCGGGATGAGGGATTTTGAGTTGGATGCATGCTCTGACTCTGAATAAAAACTTGAAAAGGGGAATGAAAAAGGGAAACAAATTATTGATACAGAGCCCAATGACACTATTTCCACTACGAAGATCCAAAAGGAGGAACCGGAAGATCCAGAGGAGGAGGAACGTCTCTTCCACTCCCATATGTGGGTAAAGGGATCCCTAGTATAGTTCATTGTTGACAATGGGAGCCAAGGGAACCTCATTTTAGCAGACGTCATGAAGTGGTTGGGCTTGCCGACCACAGCTCACCTACATCCATACACCATCGGATGGCTTCACCAAGGACGAGATCTCCACGTAAGCCAGCAGTGTCACCTTCCCTATAGCATCAATCCCTTCACAGATAAGGTATTATGTTACATTGCTCCTATTGATGTTTCTGATGTATTATTAGGACAACCATACTTGTGGAAGCATCATGTTGTGTATGAGTCTCGACCTCACGCTATTATTGTTACTTTGGAAAATAAGTTGTATAGGATACCAGAGGCACCACCTCCTGCCACTATCTCTTTGGTTACTGCAAAAAAATGTAGTATGCTCATTTCCCAAACCAGGAAATTCGTTTTCCTAATGATCCACCCCCAGGGCAAGAAGAAGACTGTGGCCATGACCTCCAAACAAGACTCCTCTGTACAAAAAAAACAAATGAAAAAGTTTGCAGAGGAGTACGGGGACATCTTTAGATCACCCACAGGGGTTCCTCTGCACTTTCAGGTCAAGCACCCAATTGATCAAACTCTAGGTGCTCCGCTACCCAATGGACCGACCTATCGATGCTCTATTTTGGAGAATGATGAAATCAAGAGGAAGATTCAGGAGCTGTTGCAGAAAGGTCATATCCGACCAATTTTATCGCCTTGTGGGAGCCCAATAGTGTTGGTACAGAAGAAGGATGGGACGTGGAGACTCTGTAATGACTATTGGGTGTTGAAAAAGATCACTGTCCAGAATAGGTACCCGATCCCATGGATTGATGACCTTCTAGAACAACTCAAAGGGGCGAAATATTTCAGCAAGGTCAACTTGAAGTCTGGGTATCACCAGGTACCAATTGAACCCTCCTATGTGTGGATGACTGCCTTCAAAGCCAAGGAAGGCCTTTTAGAAAGGTTGGTCATGCCTTTCGGGTTGACGAATGCTCCCGCAACCTTCATTATGTTGATGGATGACATCTTGCAGCCATTCACCAACTCATTTGTAGTGGTGTACTTGGATGACATTTTGATCTTCAACCAGACTTGGGAAGAGCACCTCCACCACATCCGATAAGTCCTCCAAACACTGCGACAACACAAGTTGCGTGCCAATTTAGAGAAGTGCAATTTTGGCATGACCCAGGTTCAATATCTGGGATACATTGTTGATGAAAGTCAGGTGCATGTGCATCCAACCAAGATCCAATTCATTTGGGTTTGGCTAGCCCCAACCACTATAACATATCTTCGCAACTTTCTGGGTCTTGCTAATTTCTACCATAGGTTCGTGTTGGGATTCTCTCATATTACTTGGCCCTCGAGTCAATTCACCAAGGGAGGAGCGAGAGAAAAAATCTTTTGGTTGGTATCTCAACAGAAGGCGTCCACAGAATTGAAAAATCTCCTGTGTTCTTCCCTAGTGCTCACATTACCAGAATTGTAACAACCATTTAAGATCAATACAGATGCCTCTGACTATGCTATTAGGGAAATTCTTACTCAATAGGGACATCTAGTGGCATATCACAGTCAAACATTTTCTGACACAGTTTGCAAGTATCCTACTTATGACAAAGAAATGTATTCCATTGTGCAAGCTTGTCGAAAATGGAAGCATTACATTTTGGGGGAGGAAACAATCATCCACATAGACCACTGGCCCCTGCAATTCATACAGACACAAGGGAAGTTGCAGAATGATCGCCATCAGAAGTGGTCAACATATCTGCAACAGTTTCATTTGAACATCAAGTACAAGAAGGGTAGCACCAATAACATTGCAGTCTACCTCAGCTGACCACCGATCATGGCACTCACCACCTTTCTCAACTCTTGTTGGCACGAGACTTCTACTTGGCCGATTCTCTATGAGAGCGACTCAGAATTCGATCACACATACAAGGCACTCTTGGGGGGTATGTAAGTTCCAAATTTTCACCTCCAAGATGCACTTTTATGTCACCTGGGACACCTTTGTGTTCCTTCAAGTGAGCGTGCAAAGATGATATGGGAAGCACACTACAGTCGAGTCACTAGAAATTTTGGGGTCGAGAAAATAGTAGCAGTACTGCAGAAGTATTTCTATTGGCCGAACCTTCGAAAGGATGCCAGGAAGCACATCAGATCCTGCACTGCTTGTGCCATTACCAAACCGACCATCAAGAAGCAAGGCCTATATACTCCGCTACCTACCCCTAGTCGACCTTCGGAATCCATATCCATGGATTACATGTTGTGCCTACCTTCTACTAAGCATGGAAATGACTATGTTTTTTTGGTCGTCAACAGATTCTCGAAGATGGCCATTATGGCAGCCTGCAAGAAGAATATCACAGCAGAAGCCACTGCTAAACTCTTCTTTGAACGAGTGTGGGTGCACTTTGGGATCCCACAGTCTATCATATCATATCGGGATATCAGGTTACTCAACACATTTTGGTCTAGCCTCTGGTCAATGCTGGACACCAAGCTCACCAAGTCCACAGCTTTCCATCCCCAAACAGATGGCTAGACAGAGGTCGTCAACAGAATGATTGTACACATTCTGCACATGTCCAATTCAAAGCATCCACACACATGGGGTGATAGCCTCCCCTATGTACAACATAGTTATAACCGGGCTTTCCACAGCTCAACCGGCCACAGCCGTTATGTCCCGTTGACGTAGCCATGCCATTCGCGGTTACTCAGGCCGATTCGGCTCATGTCCATTCTGAAGTTGACAAAGAAAATAGCTTCATCAAGTGCATTTAGCACATCTTCCAACACGTTCATGACATATTGTACAGAGCCAATGCTAAGTACAAGAAATGCCATGATCAACATCGGGTGCCACATAACTTCCAGGTGGGCGATAAAGTGTGGCTACATTTGCATAAGGGGCGCCTCACTAGACCCCACCGAAAGCTTCACCCACTCTGATACGGGCCATACACCATCACCAAGGCTGCAGGAAACAATGCCTTCGAGCTCACTATTCCACCATTCCTTGGTCTGCACCCAGTATTCAATGTGGACAGCCTTCGCCCCTACTTCTCACCTCTACTGGACACCTCTGACATTGCAGAACAACTCACACCAACAGAGTTAAACCCAGACTGCATAGAAAAATCCACCACATATTGTATCATGGACATGCAAATCAAGAACACTTGCCAACAGAAGATCCAACTGTATCGGGTTGTCAAAGCTGGCCGACTCCTGCACCAAGGAAAGTGGTTCACCAGGGACCAAGTTCAGCAGAAGTTTCCTCATCTCATGGAGGAACTTAACGCAATGGGGACCATTGCTTCCTAAAGGGGGAGGAATGATCCAGGTGGATATTGGTGGTCACCCACCTATTCCACTTGGGGCCCCACCATTGACTCTTTCAATTTTTTAGTTTCGGCACAACTTACTATTTTAGCAGTTTTTGGGGTCCTGAACTTGCGAAGCCGTTTTGAGGCCCTAAACGAAGTTTTTTGGGAAAACCGAGAGCAACATGGGTCCATGGGCCGAACTTCCTCACTCAAAATTTGTATTCCTCGGATAGATATTTCTAACAAGGTATGGTTCGTGTTAAATAGAGATCTTATGCCGAAGTTACGTCCCTGGGAAGTTGAAACACCAATTTACCCAAATAGGGCCCATAGTTTTGGTGTTTCATCTCCTAGGGTTAGGGTTTTGGATGTTTAGGGTTTTACATTGTTTCTAAATAATAAATAGGCCCTCAAGCCTCATTTTAACTCAGTTTAGAGGCCTATAGCTGCCACATCTCTTCTCAGAGATAGCTACTAACACCCTAGCTAATTTATTTCCATTATGTCTGTAAGCGAGTCTCAGTTCTTTGATATTAATGAAATGAAGTGTTATTTCCGCTGCATCTTTGTATTTATGGTTATATGTTTATTATATTGCGTTCCTGCATAAATCTGGATCATTAAGACAATTCTATTGATAAAACTCAACCTTGATTGATATGGGTTGTTGAGTAAGATGGTGAAAAGTAGACATTCTAAGTACATTATAAAGTAGAACTTTCTTAATTACATGGGGTAAACTCATTATGATTCAAGAGCACACAATAATTATTCAATAATGACCTTTTCTACAAAACTTATGTCCCCAAATATGTGTTGCTTTGAATCTCAGATGATTTTCTTGATTTGGAGGACAACCTGTGAAACATTTCCCAACTTTTGATGATTTTCTTGATTTGGAAGACAACATGCGAAACATTTCCCATGTTTTGGGAATATCTTGCAGGCCAAAAAGATAAACATTAAAGGAAGCATAAATAGAAAAGAAGGGGTATGCCATGGGAATCCTGTCAATAGCTACCTGATAGAGCAATATACCTATCAATATTATGTCATGATTAAAGTGGCAAGGAAAAACATGAAATTCAAAATTCTAATAGAATATTCTAAGGTTGCTTGAGACGATGGTGATATATCCTCTAAAGTTTCCCTTAAATGCATCATTAAATTATGAATATGGTGCTCAGCATGACAGTTTGGTAATTAATCATTATTTTTTCCATAGTTTCCATAGCCTTGGGTATTTCTTGGGAGTACTTGTGTGCAATGTTTTAAAACTTGGACCAAGTTGACTCGGACTACCATATTAGCGTGGCCAATGGATTGGTTCAGAGGGCCAGTACCTACTTGGCTGAGTCGGAATGTTTTGGTACCAAACCACAAGGCATGACTTGGATGGTTTGGTACCAAACCGGCCCAACTCGACTGAGTTTGTACCTTATTGTCCAAGTCATTTTTTGACGGAATTTGGGCATGTTATGTTATGCATAGGTCATTATTTGACCTGTATTTTTGCTGATATTTTAGAGTAGATTTTCCTAGACAGAAATTTAGCCTTATTTCAGCCTCTTCATAGCCCCTCCACTGAATTTTTCTTGTTTCTGCCAACATGCTGTAAATATGCCTAGAAAAACTGGGGTTTGAGAAGATCTATTTAGTGTTCCTATGGCATTTTTATTCTAAGGGATTTTGGCAGTTTCCTCCTCCATTGTGTTGTTGGTACGAACATGTCAATTAAATGCCACAAATTCTGTTGCTGGTTGGAGGTATTCTTGGCTATTATCTTGGGTTTCAGGCTATGCTTCAACCTGTTTGGCACATTTTTCTAGCATAAGTTTGGTTGTTGGTAAGCATGCTAATTTAGGGTATGTATAGATTTGTGGGTTTATCTAGGTTCAAAATTTCTGTTTGCAAGCAATCATTCATCACATGTGTGGTTTGTTGAATGTTCCCACAACAAATTAGTATTTCTTCTCACTGTAATTTTAGTGGAGTATCTCTAGTTTTATACTCTGTATATACTTGAAGGCCCAAGGGTAAATTTTTGAGGGAGGTTATTACCTTTTTTCATTCAAAAATTATATTTTCCTAATCCTTTTTAAAGGCCCTTCCCACTCTAGAGGCCATGTAGAGCCTCACTGATTATATATATATATATATATATATATATATATATACATATGATTAGAATTTGCATATTTTATCTCTAATGGTTTGGAATCATGGTTTTTCATTCAAATTTAAATATTATCTCTCTTTTTTTCAGCAAACCAAGCAATCAAAATTAGATCAGTCTGAGTCATTCCAAGTCCTAGTTGACCCTTGACCAATTCCAAGGGTTCCTTCAGTAAGGGAGTAATTTTATTTTGTGCATAGTTGACCCAAAATTTGGATACTTCTCCACAATAGGGATCTTTCCTAGTGTAATCCAAAGATTGTATCATTATTCTAGACTAGAGTGGGGTGTAGTAGTTGCCTAAACTACTATCCCCCTTTCTGGTCCAAATTGCATAGTTGACAAAAAGAGGGTTGTGATCTTGATCTAACACCCTAGAAGGTAAATTTAAGACCAAGGGGAGCCAAAATATAGCAACCATCTATTTAGAAATCCTTTGCTTTTTTTTAATAACATAAATACAAAATATATGTGTTTTCTCTTTCCTTTTTCTAGCTTGTATCAAAACATTTATCTATAAAAGCTAGAAAACACTTAGGGTTTTAACTTTATATCTAATTTTTTCTAAGGGAATTTATACCCTCTTATATTCAACTAAATTACATTTCAAAAGGGTATTTTCAAGGTATTTTGTAGATCCAAAATTTATTTCAGTAGAATTTTACACAAATGCTGAAATAAATCCCGCATTCAAAGGGCATATTAAAGTATTTATCATTAATAACCCTTTGTTTTAGTCTAACTCTGATATCATATCTTATCATCATATTTCTGGGGTAAAGATAGACATTTTTCAACTATTATAAAGTATATTTTATTGCTGAAATAAATTTATGGGTTTCAACCCTAGGGGAAATCAATTGTTTTCTATTGCAAGTAGTTTCGAGATCGTTAGAATATTCATTGTTACTTGCATATAAGTTTTGGGTTATTTTTGTAGTTACCAACATATTTCCCAAGATTCACCACCCATGGATCTATTGATCTAGTGTGTTTCCACACTTGTGGGTGGCCTATAGAGGAACTTTTGCTTGGTGGTTTTCTGCATTTTTACCACTTTTACATGTCCAAAAATTAGGACATCAACATATTCATCTACTTTCAGCCACTTATCAAAGGGTAATTCAAAGATTTCTTGGTATCTATCACTCTCCTTTGGTGTTATAATAGCTAAATGTTTAGAGGCTCAAGTTATTTTTTGCTTTCTGGTCTACGTTTTTCTGCAACTCATTTTATTACTTCAGATCAGTAAAATTAATAATTAACTCATATCTTCACCTTAGACATCACCACTTAGCACTAGTCTACTTATAGCTTGGGTGAAGCTTTTTGTGTGTAGTTTAGGGAAGTATTCCATAGCATTTAGTAAGATTTGGCTTAAAGAGTGGGATTTGTGTGAAGGTGACATTTAGCACTTATCCCATATGCTACCACCTTACTGCCTCAAGGAGACATTGTCAAGACTACTAAATTTTTGGTAATGGTGAGTAGTACACACTTTTTGTTTGAATTTTAGCAAAGAGAGTTTCAAGATGGGGGCAAATTTTGTTTCGACATCAATTTAGGAAAGCTAAATTATTTTAATAATTTGTTATTCATGTAAAAAATTCTTGATTAACAGAAGCCATGGAAATTTGGAGAATATCAAGCAAGCATATCATTAGCTATGGAAACTAAATGACTTTAATCAATTTTTTTTAGTAAAAAATCTATTGATAAAGTAGCAAAATGGCATAAAGTTGTTAAGAGTGTTCCTCTCATATTGTGGAAACAAGTGGATTTCACATATAAAACACTATGATACTAGTAGGATCTATTATCACCAGTCACCACATATGGCATGAGATTCCACTGGTGATTTTTGATACAATGGATTGGTTGTAGTATGTTGTATATGGATTTTTCGCTAGATTATGGTTACACATACCTTCATTCCTTTTTTGGATATGATGTTCATGCTTGATGGTGTTGTACAACATCATGGTCAAGGGGAATGTAATATTCCCAATTAGCATATAGCCTCGGAATCCCAATTTGATGTTGTTGGTGGTTTTGGGGATAAGAGGGAGTTTTTCACCTTGTATTTTCCTTTGAAACCCCTTGACTTGAACACAAAGTCATTTTCAGGTGATTTTTGGCCTTAAGGTGATTTTCAGCTGGCAAAAGATTCAGTCAACTAACAGTTCTTATTTTATTAAAATTATTTATCTTACGATATTTTCTTCAAGTGCTTGGGTGTCTTGGGAGTGCCATGGAGCCATCTAGAACCAACATTGAACCATTTGAAGGCATTTAGAATGGGTTTTGATGGGTATAACAGGAAAAATAGAGACTACAACCCATGGATGTGGTGTGTAGCAGCTAACAGTGAGGTGATTAGGCTTGTATTAACACAGAGATCCACATTCAAAACCTCTTGAATGGGTGTAGACAAGGCCAGGTGCAACTCCTGATTATTTTTGATGGAATAGGGATGCCCCTCATAGCATGGCCAATTAGCTCAAAAAAAGCTATAAGTTACTATAATCAGAATGTCTGAAAAAAATTGGGACTGCTTTTTGATACATAAGATTTCACATTTCTTTTTTCCCTCAATTTCCCGTCTTTGAATTTATAGGTCAGTTTGGTTAAGGCTTGAAATTTTCTTCAAAACCATTATAACAAATCTTAGACACCATTGGCAATTTGGGATAAATTTAGACAGTTCCTAGGTAAGATGTGAATGATACAATGATGATTTCTCAGGGGATATAAACCATCTTGTATACTACGTGGCTGCACTTTCTACCAACAATCTAGTTGTTTGTCCAATAAGACATCTGAAATTGTGATATAGAGATGCAAAAAAAAATACGAAAAGAGGCATGCAACAAATATTGGGAGAGGCCTTTGAAATTGATGTGAGGGAGGTTACTTAAGGGTTTTAATGTTTTGGAGATGATGCAAACATACCAAGTAATAGAAAAAGTAGTCTATTATTTGACCCATCCATTAGTTGGTGCACAAAAAACCTTAGATTCATGTTGGAAGGCAAAAGAGTAGTGAAAAGGCAGAGAGAATTGTAGGTAGATGGTTGTATTTGTCTGATTTTCCTTAATGCCTCTTAAGAGAAACATATTCTATTAGCCTATGATGCAATTGATGTTTGTGGTCTAACTTTTAAAGACTCTTAACTATGAGCATTGAGAAGCTTAGAAATCCCTTTGGTATGCTAAAAACATTGATACCATCTATGTCACATGGTTCACCAAAATTCAAACTTGAGGTTTAAAATTCAACGAACCTCAAGAAAATTCTTAGGTTAGATTAGGTTCTTCAAACCTCATGACCGAACCTCAAGTTGAATTCAAGTTGAATTTGATCTTGAAGGAAAAATTGGGTTTTTTTAATCAGTTTTCTCATTTTTTATAAAAAATGAAGTAAATTTTTGCTAACCCTAGATCCCTTGACTTAGAATCCTTTTTGCACTTTTTTGTTCACTCTTCCCTCAACCAACTTGTTTCCATTTCCCATGTCACTGACCCTATTTCCATTACTGCTGACACTTGATCCTGCTAACATTATTCGACCATGTGATTGCTTTATGCCAATTCTTGTCTTAATTCTCTTCTCTGTGGAATTTAACCCTCCATTACCATTGCGATATGGACCATATACCTGCTAGGTTGATGGTTCACTACCCACAAAGACTTATTTTGTTTGCGATTTTCCACCCTTGTTGTTCCCAACCTCTAGGGGATTTTATATTTCTCACAACTCAAGTTGTGGCATATAGTCTGTGGCACACCCACAACTCAAGCTATAGCCTGTAGCATGTGCCATGGCCCATGGGGTTTGTATATAGGACCAGTCACCACTATAGTCAGACTCTATAGATAATGAAAAATGTATATAGATGTGCCTCATCACAAAATTCATCTGAACCTCATCAAAAAAATTCGAATTGAAACTGAACCTAATTTTTTTTAGCCCAACTTAATATTTGAACTATTTGACTTAGGATACCACAGAGAAGTTGATAAAATTAAGGGGATATTGGATATAAACTGAAGGGATCAACACCCTAAATATTTTATTAGAGGTATCAAGCCAGAGCCTGATTTTGAGTAAGAATAAACAATTAAAGACAAGATGGAAGCGTAATCGGCCATATTCTTAAATGTAAACAAAATAATTTCTATAGAATGTTGAAAGCTAGATCAAAATAAGAAATAGGCCCAATTGTAAGTCTAAATGTAGTCCAAAAAATAACCAGTCTACATAAAATCAAATAAAGGTCATTCCTATTTTGTGGGTTGACAAATTTCCCCCTGAACCAATGCATGTGAAAATGTCTAAATGCAACTCCCTTTGATAGTACTACTGCCCCCACTTCTGGCCTCTATTACTCTACTGCCTCAATGGGATATGATTTCATTCCAAACGCTGGATAATATGGAATTGGAAAATGAATACAGGGCCAACGCGTGGAAGCTTCATTAACCTATAATAATTTTATTCACATTGCTGGAAAGATTTAGCAGTAAGAATTGCATTCGGGAAATATTGGTGGAAAAAAAGTGGTAAGAATTGATGTCAATTGATTAACTATGAATTAGTAAACTTAATTAAAAATTACTAATTAGACTATATGTTAATTGATTAATTACTTATTATTTTTTTTATGTTAGGGGTTTAGGGGTTATGGGAATAGGGGATTAGGTGTTAGAGGATTAGGGTTTAGGGGTTAGGCCATGCACCATGAGTTGATTTACATGTGACTCTATTTGCCTACCATGGTGGTGTAGATTAGTTGGGTCCCACCAAATTCGCCATCATATTAGACCATGGTACAAACAAAGGATACATTCTTGTGACAGGTGTGATAAAAGCATGCACTAAACCCATTTCCCAACCCATATTAACAATCATTTACCAATGTTAGCTCTCACTATTTTAGATAGGTTCAAGTTTCCGCAACCTTGTTCCAACATGAGTAACCTTGTCTAGTCCACTAATCATCTTATTTAGTGTAGGGTCCTTGCCATATATGAACCATGAGGACTTCACCATGTTGACCAATATCTTGTAATGTTGATTCATAAAGGATGTTTTTAAGTTATGACTAATAAAGTCAATATATTGTAGGTATTAGGGGGGATATAATTGGGTATATCGGTGGAGGGGAGTGTGGGGAGGGTTTAGAGGTATTATGAAGTATAAGGTTAGGTATTTAATAAAAATAGGGAGCCTTAGTAGGAAATATGTAGTAGGAGGGGGATTCAAGAAAATTATTTTGGGAGATCTTTATCAATATCTATGGAAATTTAGGGTATTATTTAAAACCCATGAATGCATGTGCTATGTCATGAGTTTAAAATTGAAGGTCTTGTAAGATGACTAGATCAACATACTCCTACAATTGATGTGGTTGACAATGAATGGTTATTTTCTCAAGAAGATGTTATTTTTTTCTTTATATAGTTATGTTTACAAATAATATAACTTGAATTCTTCATTAAATTTATTTTTTGTTACCACCAATCCACAAATTTTATCCTAATACTTGCCAATATATTAAAATATTCTCTTATGACATTATTTTGTATTTTTTTTGGTTTTTTAGATATTCGAGACTTGTGGGACTTGCTACATTATTTTATATATATTTTTTGGTTTACTAGCTATTAGTGACTTGCGAGACTATCTTGTTGTCTAATAAACTACAACCCAGGGGATAAGCTATCAAATTTATTTGGGGTTTGCAAGAATAGCTTGTAGTTGTCTAATAAAACGTGAATCATGGGAATATAAGATATCAAAAGCATTTGAGATTCATAGCTATCTGAGGCCACACCAACCCTCAACGTGGATAGATTTTCAGTGCCATAGATTTCACAAGTATGGTGATTATTTTTTAAGAGACTTCCCTCTAGGAATTAGCAGGAGGCATCATCAAAGGGTAGTCTACAAGAATGATTATTGGGCTCAGGTAGATGATCAGTCAGAAGGTGGTGAGAAGGAACAGATGGAAGAGGTGGTGCATCAGCATGAAGAGGGGCTTATCCTGATGGAAGGGATGGAGGAACATATTGAAAAACTATAAATCCCTCTTGTCAGCAAGATATTGAACCAAGCATAGGATGCTCAGTCTCCATTGGTACCTACACTAGACTTGGTGGGTAGTTTCATTTGATCCCTTCCTTCTATTCATGATACTCTTGATCTGTTATTAAATGTTATTCAATCATCTGTTCCTCCCAGGCCCCTAGTAAATGAGCCATTGTGCATAAAAAATATTTTAGTAATGATTAAAATATGAATTTATAACATACAAACTCATACTCGAACAGAACATTTGTATCAATATTCTTCTTCGGTATCTTCTTGATCTTCATCCAACTGATCGACATCTACACCAACATCTGATTCAGAAACGATGTTAAAATGATCGACCATGTCATCATCATCATCAATTATGTAATTTTCAATAATATCCTCATCGACATCATCATCAATAATACCCCCCTCACATCACTTTCATTTTCCCAATACCCAATCTATGAAATAGAATATGAACAAACCAAAAAATAATTAAGGTCATAAACAAAATTTTCATGTGTTTGTATAAATACATAATTTTAGTTTAGCCTCTACACTAGTATGGCCATTATTTATTGGTTTGAAACAATAAACAACATGCAATAAACCCACATAATTAGTAAATTATTTAAAGACAATAATTCCTATATATTAAAATATAAAGTTATAACATACCAGCTCATACTCAAACATAACATTTGTATCATTATTCTTCTTCTGTATCTTCTTGATCTTCATCCAAATCATCGACATCCATACCAACATCTGATTCAGAAACGGTGTTGAAATGATCAATCATTTCATCATCATCATCAATTTTGTCATTTTCAATATTATCCTCATCAACATCGTCATCAATAATTTTTGCCTCATCTCCTATGCCTGGTTTATCTTCTATATCTTCTTCATCTATCAAAGCATATTCTTGCTCATATCCCACTGCATCATCTTCTTCTTTATCAATATCATCTTCTTCCTCTACAGTATACTCTACTGGCCTTCTTCTTGGATCATATCTAATAGAAAATGACCATTCGTTCTCACCTGGAACCTATGAGTAAAATACGTGCTCACATTGGCTTGGAAAAACATAGCGATCTTTTCCTACTTCAAACTGCGATGTTTTAACCATTGGAAATCCATTGTCATGTTGAATAAGAGTTTTGTCATCATCACCTACATTCATTCGTAGCCTATACCATTTGACATCGAACATAACTAATTTTAAGGAATTAAAGTCACACTCAACTATATCATATAAAAACCCATAATATCTATTTTCATATTCTCAAGGATGTCTGTAACTCCTGGAGGAAACATTAGTGACTTGGAATACTGTAGTTATCCCACTATCAGAATCTTTCGTGTTATCATCCAACTATTTAATGTAAAATTTACGACCATTGCACCAAATAGCCTTGTGGTGTTTCAACTGCAATATGCCAAACATGAAAAATATGCATTAATTATCAACTAATAATTAATCATATAAGTTACACAGCTTCAATTTTTTTTGAAAAATAAACTTTTTGTCACATTATAAATTAATATAAAATAAGTAATGAATAAAATAAGTGAATTAATTGCTTACCTTTCTATCTTTCAAACCATATGCTAAATCAATTTCCCTCTCTGTAACATTTCCATCTCCACTACGATAAGCTTGTTTAACCAATTCAGATAGTAGTTTCCATGATAACCTATCATCATTACATTCTTTACATCTTTCAATGCATTCACTCATCCACTCAAGATTTTTTGCAATGTATAAAATTAGTGCCTCATAATCTTGAGCACCTGAATAAAAAACAATAGTTCACTAATATTAAATATAACTTATAACCATGGTAAATTATATTAATTAATAAACAATGAAATAATAAGACTTGAATGAATATGATCATATAAATGATGTAAAAAAATGAAACATTATATGTATTATATATAATAAAGCTTTTACCTCTAACTTTCTTCATTCTACCTTTTCCCAACAGGTGCTCCACTTCAAATTTTTTGATGGAGTTCACATCCCAAATGCAACATACAACATGCATAGTTCATGCAACTAATATAGGAATACAATGACTAATATACACCATGGATTCATATATCACATATCCCTCCACCATAGAACTCGCAGGTCGTGCTCTTTGTCTAACCAAAGCCTTCAGGGATTTCAGGTGCCTTTCCACCATCCACATTGACCTTGTGTGTACTGGTCCACACATTTCAATCTCCTCAACTTGGTGTATCAAGTAGTGTTCTTGTGCATTGAAAATTTTCGGAGGTAGATACTTTTGCATTTCACACATTAGCCAAAGAATTTCTCTCTTCCAATACTTTATTTCATCTTGATGGATTTCTTTCAATGAAAACCATCTGCAAATCACTACACAAGGTTATTTAAATTAAACATAATATATATTACATTACAATTAAATTAACACATCATGTCATTAAGTACAAAAATAAACTGTAACGATATTTTGCGTATAAATCAAAACTACTTACCATGTGTATTTACTAGGACCATCTATAACTTGTTTGACATTATTTTCAAGGTAGTTTGGGAGAGATACAGGTAGAACATACTATAACAATAAAAAATGAATTGTTATTGGTTTCCAAATTAAACAGAAAAAAGGAAAATTTAAAATATTTATTCAAGAAATAATATACAAAAATGTATACCGAAAAAATTACCTTAACAAAGGTATGCCAATCATGTGTTTTCACCCCACTGAAGTCACCTTTCTTCGTTAAGATATTATTTATGTTTGAAGAAAAACCTATTGGAAATTTAAATCTTCTAACGACCTCTTTTACCTCATTTCTTTTTTTTCTGTTAATAACCATGGAATATTATTATAATTTTGACCTCCATAGTTATTTGATCTGTAGATCACACTTTTCATTGTATGATTTGATTTCTCAATGTCAGCATAATTTTTGTTAATTTTATCTTTATCATGTGCACCATCTATGATTCACCATAACGTTTATGTCACATTCTTCCTGATATGCATTGTATCAAAAAAATGATCTATTTTTAGGTCCTGATAGTAGGGCAACCTCCCAAATTGAGAAGGATAACATTTCATTCCAGGTGAAAGTAAAATATTAGTACCTTCAAGACGACAACCTTGATATCAAAGAATAAAATAAATTAGAACAATAATTATCAAATACAATAAAATAAATTCATTAATTAAAACAAAAATTCCAAACATTACATAAATAATTAATATATATATATATATACATATATAGACAAATTACGTACCAGCTTCTTAACGATTATTAATTATGTTATATTCCAACTTCCACAACCGAGGTGTCATTTTTTGTGGTTTTAATCCAGTTTCTTATTTATCATTGAAAATATGTTTTTCAATAGTATGATACTTATGGTTCCTAGAGAGGAAGTGCCTAAACTTATCAAACACCATCTTTCCTAAGTCTAGAGAATGACAATACTTCATCTAAGTCCACAAAATGGACATGCAAATCTATCCTTTGTTTGAATACCTGCGATTGATGTATCAATAACAATTATACTATGAGATCATTTTTAAAACATGCAATATGGTATATCTAATTTAGATAATTATATATTATATTAAAGTACAACGAAATATTACATACCACAAAACTGTGTTAGTCTTGGGCATCATGAATTTTCCATACAAGCATTCCACGACATTGAAATCTCTTCTGCTTAATTGGTTTAGTGATGTAATACATAGTGATTCCATGCCATAACTTTATTAGCTCATCGGTAAGAGGCTTAATATATACATTCATATATTTGACCTGGTATTTACCTAATTTTTCAAATTTAGGGTACATAATTACTACCATGATATATGTATATATAAGTAAGTAAGTAAATAAAATATATTATGCAAACAATGAGAGAAATGAAAATGTTACATTCGAAAAAATAATGTATCAAATACCTGGAATAATCATAGTCAACATTATGTGCCCCCTCTTTATTGACATCCAAGGAGGAATGTTATTTTTGATAACGAAAATAGCCCACACTGATTAAGTGGATCTAAGCTCTCCGAATGGATTAACACCATCAGCTTCCAATGAAAGCCTAACACTACGAGGTTCATTTTTAAAATCTACATATTTTTCCTCGATTTCCCTAAATGCAGAACCATCTGCAGGCATTCGAAGAACACCATCTCCACTTCTATTATTTGAATGGTAATCCATAAAATGTTCTATGCTCTTACACCTGAAAATTCAATGCAAACATGGAATTATGGGAATATGACGAAGAACCTTTTGAGGCACCTTTTTTGTTAGTTGATCTGTTCGATATCTATTGGTACCACATTTCGGTCATTCTGTTTTCGTCGCATGTTATCCGTAATATATAATATCA
Organism: Pinus albicaulis; assembly: GCA_034641835.2. NCBI lineage: Eukaryota > Viridiplantae > Streptophyta > Pinopsida > Pinales > Pinaceae > Pinus > Pinus albicaulis. The sequence goes on along the minus strand of CM076582.1, from coordinate 449,740,691 downwards.
TCTTTAGGACATGCATCTATAGTGTTATATTCCATTCCAAAGTCTTACATAATGGCACGTAGATATCGATATGTTCGAGGTAAAGTATTTGGTGATGGTAACAAAACTTTACCCAACAATCTACAACATAAACAAAAACTAGTTAATGTAAATATTATTAATGAGATATAAGAGTTGAATTATTACTTTACACATTTATTACAACTAAAAAAAGGGTAAATAATCAAAATTTACATATATTTGATCATATATACATATTTCATACCTTAGGATCTGTGTCATACATATGTTGAACAAATTATTCATAACCTTTAAGTTCACCAACAACAATGTAGTAGAGAGAAAAGTTGAATTTGAGTGTTCAAAAAGTCTTTCATTTGACATTTCAATCAGAGGTACATCATAAATACAGTAACTATCTCCACCATCATCATCTGACTCACCATACAATTCTTGGAGCATTTGATTTTTCCCATCATTAATGTCAACTGTCTCATTATTGTCATCATCTACCTCCATGGGATCATTAAAATCATCTTCATCATTCGCTTCATGTTCTTCACCTTGTAAAACATCATTTCCAATACTAATATTTGCTGCAATATTCTCTTGTACTGGTGCAATATCATCTAATCTACTACTATTTAGCTGTGGAAGTTGGTTCTGCAAAAGTTGGGGGGCAACTGTGCCTTTATGAAAATTACAAACAATCATTAAAAATTAGTGTGTATATAATGAATGTTAAAATAATATAAAATTTTACGATATAATCAAAATGAAGATAGATAATTAATTACCACGGGACCATAATCATTTGATCCACCATCAATTGCCGATATTTCTTCCAATGCATTGTTGTTGTTGCTATTAAAACTCTAAAATTATTTCTCATACAACATTTTTTGCAAGGGAAATAAAATTTACCATCACCCCTTTCACCCTCTTTAATTTTTTCTCCACCTCTAATGTTTTCTTCGAAGAACTCCATCTCCGCTTCTATTCTTTGAAGCTTGCAAAAAGGCTAAAAAGATGACATGCATGAATATAGGAGAGGGTAATAGAAAGTTCGAGAATAAGGCTAGAGAGGGAGAGATATTGAAGGCAGAGAATGGCTACAAGGCTAAGTCGTTAAGGTCAAGAGGCCTTCGCTGAGAAGCTGAATCGCAAATTTTACGACAAATATTGCAACCTGCACTGTATAACATGCTCTTATAGCTAAAAGGGATGTTGATCTTAAATAACTTTGCATGGTCATGGAAATTAAAGAAAACGAAGGTATTGGAATGCATAATATTGATGAGACTGAGAGAGATCACATTATCATTATTCAGGCACATTATGCATGATTTAAGGGTGTTTCACTCTGCTTGGAGTTGCGACGTATATTGTGTTGCATGCCAATGCTCTTGTTGCACAAGGTTTCCATGGTGGCCGCTTCCTTGGGGAAGTGATTAGGGGTGCTTTGACAATGAATGAGATCCATCATATTAACATTACGATACAAATTCTTCACCATCAACAAAATCTCTTCAAATTTAAAATTTTAAAGTGCACATTTTTTTTTTCAAATTTTAAATTTTAAAATAATATATTATATAAAATTTGTATAAAACAAATTACAAAACTTAATTTAGTGATCCGTGAGAGGGTTATAAATATTCAATAATAGATGATATTAATGGAAATATTTACACATAAAAGGTAAGAAAATACAAAAGAAAATTGAAAATTATAATGGAATAATAATATTTACCATTTTTTAATTTCAGTTTTGCTTAAAGAAAATCTTAGAAAATGAGAAAGGAAAAGTAAAAAAATAGAAAAGAAAATGAAAAATCATAATAGAATAAGAAAGTTTACCATTTTCTAATTTCATTTTTGCTTCCAAATAATTAGAAAACTTAGAAAATGGGAAAGGGAAAAAAGCTTAGAAAATGGGAAAGTGAAAGTAAAAAAAATAGAATAGAAAATGAAAAATGGTATTGGAATAAAAAAGTTTACAATTTTCTAATTTTATTTTTCCTTTCAAAGACTTGAAAAGCTTAGAAAATGGGAAAGAGAAAGTAAGAACATACAAAAAAAAATTGGAAAATCATAATAGAATAACAAAGTTTACTATTTAATGATTTAATTTTTTCTTTCAACGATAAGTTACAAAATTCTAAGGGAGACTAATCGTAAGAAGTTTAGCCTAAGTATTATAACACAAAATTTAATCAAGCATGGAGAAATAAATAGAACCTCGAAGTATCTATGTCTTGTAAAATAATTAAATATTATAATTTCAATAAAAATGAGAGACAAGAAATAAACATTACCTCTAATGCATTTGTTTTATTGTTGTAGTAGTTTCTTTCTTCCTAGAACCTGGCAATATAAAAAAACCTCTATCATTTCTCTATAACATTTACTCAAAATTAAGACAAGTCTCACACAAGAGCTTTAGCTACGAAAATAAGTTCTTCCAGTTTATTCTAACAATTATAAATGAGAGAGAATCCCTCATGATATATATATGATGCCTCGCAAAACTATTAGTACAAAACCATATGACAGTTTGATATCATATGCCAATACAATTTTCTCAAGGAAAAATATGAGCTAAAACAAGAAGCATTCTCAGTTGCATGGTCTAAAACCATTATGAGCCAATAAAAAGATATGTCCTAAAATAACCACCTCAACCAACTCAAACACATAAGTGGACTAGTGAAAGAGAAGAAGTGAACCCTAAAATATGCCCACTCGCATGTGTGGATGATGTGTCGTCAAAACATAGTAATACTTTTCCTATGAAAAGATTTTTTTAGCATCATAACTAGGTCAATTTTTGCCCAATTTTCTAATATGACCTCATTTTTAAAATATCATAGTCATTCTACATTTAATGGCATATATTCAAGGAAAATTTGGGAATTATTTCAAAATATAGCTACTCCTGAAGCTGACTTCCATAAAAAATGTGTTTTAACCATCTTGTTAACCTCAAGAATTGGTCCATGTGGCATATGATGATGATGTGGATTCCTTCTCATCATATAGCACACTATCATGGATCCCTAGAAAATGTATTCCACTATAGTGTCACATATCCCAAGAAAAATAACACAAATCCAAAAATAAACATATATGTTTATATGCATGTGTTATTTTTGGATTCATTCTCGATTAGTCTCCCTTAGAATTTTGTAATGCTATTCCGACGCTTGGTCAACACGTCTGCAAACCATCATAATACCGACGGTTGTCGACACACATCACAATACCAATAAGTGTCTCTACACATCGCTATTGTGGCATTTATCCCCAAAACCATCGCAATATCTGTAGTTGTCCACAAATCGTCGCAATACTGACGCTTGTCCCCAATACCGTCGCACTACTGACAAGTGTCTCTAAACGCCACAATATTGATGCTTGTCTACAAATGTCACAATACTGACTCATGTCTTAGAGATGTCACATTTTCAATGTTGTGTCCCGAACCGTCAGTGTACCAACGACGTTCCTAAACATCGCAATACCTGCGATGTCCCTATATGTCGATATAGTGATGGTTGTTGGTGGGATTTAAAAAATTGAGAAAAAATAGGGAAATTTTTGACAATACGTCAAAAGTGTCAGAACTTTGACCAAATGTACTAGTGTAATGTCAAATAAATGACCACACAAGTATATCATTGTGACTGCTAAGTATAATGAACACAATAAAAAGGAGTACTAAAATTTATCCTATATAAAGAACACTAAGTAATGTAGAAACATGAAATATATAAGCGAAAACATGAGAACACCCTCATATTCAAGTGCAGGAAGCCACAACAGGATGGATACGTGTAGAGGGAAAGGATCTAGGGACTAGGTCATGATACACTAGATCTACCTCTCCAAACATTAGATATCGAATGAAGGAAACTAAATATAGGATGATGCCTTGAAGAAGAGCTAAGGAAATATTTGAAGCCTCTTCTATGCGATCTTGTGGCCGTGATAAATTTCTACTGATGTCTAGGTGATCTGATCCACCCATTGGTAAGGGATATAGTATGGCGACATATTTGACATCTTTGGGGAGGGGGATTGGTCCCTATCATCTCCAATGATCTAGAGATAGAAGAAATGTTGTCATCATCCTCTTTCTTATTGTAAACCCCTTCTATAAACACTCACAGAAGGACATGCAATACAAGCACTGTCCAATTCCTATTTGATTGCAAAGAACACAAGTAAAAAAAATTCCCAACAAAAATAGGCTGTGGATTAGTTGTGGTCCACACATTGATGCTACAGTCTTCCTTCTAATCGTTATTACATTACATGGTCACAAATCCTTTGAAGCTAACTTCAATGCACCATTAGCATGCCCCTGCATATATTAATATCTCATTTTTGGAAAAATAATAGGGTGAAAGGAGATAATCTAGAACATATATTTTAATGAGGCAAAAAGGCATATGATCCTTTTGAGAGGCCCTCCCTCTGGATATACCTAAATCTATAAATCAACTCCATCTCATTAATGAGAAAATAATAAATATATGACGGGACTCCATTATGGGAAATATTCCCTTAGCCTAAAGGCCTTCACAAAAAATAATGGTGTTCAGATTCTTGTTAATATCTCTAGTTTAAGTGAATATGATAAAAACGTTGGGAAAGGATGGATGTAGCCTTCAAAGCTTCCCCTCCATTTGATAAACCACTAGAAGGAAATGAACCTAGCCCTAAAAGATTCAGATCCAATCGCTTTGAGAAAATAGAAGTACCCCTCACAGGGAAACACAACGAAAATACACTGTAAATAAAGTGCACCTTACTATTTTGAATCAGTCTACTTCTGGATTCTATGTGTTTCCATCATGTGGAACAAGATCTTGCTCAAAACATAGATTTCTTATGCCTAATAGTACATATGAAGATGCTAATTGCTAAGAAATAGTTCAAAAATTGTATACTCTGTCCACCCGAGTGGTTTCACTGCAAATATCATGAGGTATCCATGACCCATATTTTTCATAAATACCATTTAATGATATCATTATGGAACTTTATTATATCTGATATAAATATCACTTTTTCTTTTTAGATCATTCATCTCAGATCAAGTTTTTTTTGTAGTATAAAAAATATGGTAGAGTAATGAAAGGGAAGACCATACACTAGTACAAAATGGCTAATTAGTTACAAGAAACGAGTGAAATTTGCATATAAATGACTATTTTTCAGTCAGTGACCAATAGTAGCTAATTTACAGTATCTTATAACGTGACCAACTTTTAGTCATTTTTAGATTAGTCATTAATTAGTTGTCTCAACTTTATGTCTAGTAGTATATTTAGTCATAAACTTCGTCATTAATTTAGTCATTGATTTACTCATTAACAGTCACAATTAATGACCAAATATACAAAAAACAAATTACTAAATGATCACCCAAGAAAACTAATTAATGACCAAAGAAATATGACCAAAATGTTGGTCATGTTATAGATATTGTAAATTGGCTACTAATAGTCATATATATCCAAATTTTAGTCATTTTTTGAAACCGATTAATGACCAAAGAAATATAACTAAATTTTGGTCATGTTATAAGATACTATAAATTAGCCACTAATAGTCATATATATGTAAATTTTAGTCATCGTTTGAAGCCAATTAATGACCAAAGAAATATGACTAAGTTTTGGTCTTGTTATAAGATATTGTAAATTAGATATTGATACTTGTATAAATGCAAATTTTATTGATCATCTGTAATAAAAAATTTATCATTTCTAGTGGTCATTTATCTTTTTTTGGTATTTTCATATTCATTATATTAATGACTACTTTAGTAGTATATATTCATTTCATTTACTTTCATTAATAATTATTATAAGCAACTAATTTTTTCATATATTTATTTTATTTGTGTTCATTAATAAATATAAACTACTAATTTAGTAGTTTTATATTGACTTTGTTTGTTTATTATAAATCATCATAAATTAATTAGTATGATTTTGCAACTAAATTAAAAAAAAATGGCATGCAATGTATATGTTCATCTAATATGAAAATATAAAGTTACATATGTTAATTACAATACTAAATAATATCAAGTGCATCTATAAATAATTTCAACCACATAAATTATATTATATAAAGTATCAAGTATTACAATATGATTTTCCAACTTAATATTGGTTGGAGTACAATTTACACATGAAATTACTTTTCATCACTTCAAAACATTATCATTGTGTTGCCAAGGCATTGCAAGTGAATTCACCAACTCTAAAGACTTAACCATCAATCTCTATGTGTGTCACTTATGCGGTATATTGAATCTATAGGTACTACTAGACCAATTCTCTTATCTCTCTCTTTAATTTTCATTTTGTCGCTTTAGTGTTATTTTTCTCCTCTTTCTTTGATTCTTGCTTGTTGTCATCAATACTGAGTTCCTTTTCTAAAAAAATAAAGAATATACAATGCATATTATAAGACATGAAAGATTATGAATATTGGAATATAAAATAAATTAGAATATAAAAGATTTATACGATATATACCTCAACATAAACAATATTTTCAATGCCATTTTCCCCCAAAAAATCAAGAAACTCGGACTAGTTTTCTTTAGTTGGGCAATAAAGGCTTCTATGTGGCCAAATGACCTATATAAAAAAGCGAATAAAACATCTCCATATAAAATAACACCTTAGTAAAATTAGTATGAAACATTCAAGGCAATATTAGGCACCATTAGGCCAACTAAGTTACATACTAAAAATATCAAATTGTAGATTACTTATACAACGTGGGAGAAAAATCCTAGAAAATGCCAAAGCTAAGTCTAGAATAAAATGAAATGAAGTAAAAATTATACAGTAATAGGATAGCCTCATATACATGTATATAACTGGATAATGTAGAACGCTAAGTGGATAAGACCAATGCTAGAGGTCGATGATGTCAAGAATTCCCAAGTATGATGAGCTTTTCTTCAGATAAGAACCACTATTTGGGCTCATTATCACATATGAATGTGCCAACTAGTCTATATCATATTATTAATGTTTTTCTTATATTTATGGATCACTACAATATAACTGGATAAATTTCAAAGACAATTCCCTTCCCATTTTGTTCCTCACCTATGGTATAATATATTAGCTATGATTTGGAGCAAATTTAAAACATTGAAATATGTAGCAATCATCACTATTAAGCCCCCCAAAATGTTTATTTGGGTATGTAACTTCCAGATTACAGTTGCTAAATGATTCTTGAATGTAAAATCCACAGTGAATTCTAACACCAAACCTCTAATTTGAGGGAACACTAGTGACCATCCTCAATCACTCAAACTAAAAACATCAGTGATGATTATAATAAAAATATAAAATGAGAGTATTTTTTATATGTTTTGTAGATTTTCATGCAAGCACCAATAGTTTTCCCATATTTACCATACTTGTAATTTCCAATATATAACACATTGATTGATATTTTACAACAAATACTTGATTCAACACAAATAATAATTTAACATATTACAACAATACCACTAATGTTTGATCCTAAATTACACTACAAGAAAAAGAACACATTGGTGAGGGTCGAAAAATGTCACCATAAGCTCATTGGTGATGGTCAAAAGAGCCTTTGTCACCAAAAATTAAACATCATAAAAGGTGGTGTCAACAAAAGTATAGGTTTTATCGTCACATTCAAGGCACGTCACCAATAATGGTTTATAATGACAGATATTGACCATCACCATTTCAAATGAGAAATGATGATGAAAATTAACCTTTGTCGCCAAAAAATTTAATGTCATCAATTGTGGCGTGATTGAAAGTATAAGTGTTGTGGTGACATTCAAGATCCATGAGGAATAATGATTATAATGACGGATGGTGACTGTCACCATTTCATATTAGCAACATCTATTTACGATGATGGACCTTTTATGGTCATCACTATTGATGCATATACATGGTGGCGTTCATTTACCGTCACCATTTCATATTTATGTGAGGGTCGAAAAATGTCACCATCAACTCATTATGGATGGTAAAAAGAGTTTCTGTCACTAAATAATGATTGCCTCCATTCCATATAAATATCAGGGCATGATGGAATCGAACTGCCAACCTTCTTCTTGTAAATCAAGTGTTGTTCCATTGAGCTAACACCCTTTAAAGAATTAGACTTTAAAAAAATAGATCTTGAAACTTTATAAATTGTAAATTCTACAACTTTCAATAAATTATAAAACTTTGTAAAGTCTTGGAAAATATTTTACTAAATAATAAAAATAGGATTGAAGTTTGTACCTGATGGTTATGGAAGTTATGAAAAGTGTGTGGAGGGAAAAATAGTCATGTATAAGATACTCAATATTTTCAATTAAATACTCAATCAGAAGTGAAACTTTAAAGAAATTGATAGCCTATAAATAACCTACAATTATCAAATTTGAAATATGAAATTACAGCAAAGATTGATTTCTCATCTTGTGAATCATGTAAATATGTTGTGACGACATAAACATCTACCTCTAAAAGATTGATTTCCATGCCCAAAATCCAAAAACAATGAGTATATATGATGAAATTACAAATAATGAACTACATTCCTGAATCCTACTAGCTATGGGGTCTAGAAAACTAATTGGCAGTGGTTCTCGTTATTGATTAATTAATGATGTCAAAATAAAACAATCAATAACAATGATCCTGAAATGTAACCACTAAATAGATTTTAAAAATTGTAAATACAAAGTTTGGCTAAAATATGTTACACCATCAAAATATTAAAGGGGCATTCAGACACTTCCAAATCCACACCAACCATGAGTATCCAAAGATGTAACTATATGAATATAAGTAAAGCACTCTCTACCTCTTAATGATAACTACGTCCTCCCACAATTAATTCAACTAGCTAAGGGGTGTGAAGATAAGCACCTAAAAGCAAAAAAAGATACACATTACAAAAACACACTACATCCCCCCTCTACCTTTATAGAATAGATCTAGGGCAATAAAAAATATCCATAGAGAATAGGATTAGAGTGGTAAAAATCAAGATGATAAGAAAAAAATAACCAACAATGAAAATATACTAATTTGAACACGTTTAAAGTACATTAAACAAGGATGGAATCCATAGTACATTAAAGTGACATTGATTAATTTTTGGATTGGTCAATTTTCAACTATCCACAGTGCCACCAATCTAATGAATTGTGATAAGAAATTTTCCCACTAATGGAGTAGAATGCTTAAATATCACATTATTTCTTAATAAACATTGTCTTTAACTGAAAACCATGCGTATTTCTAGCGCATAACTGCAAAACGTAGATAGAAAAGGGAGCATAAAGCCGAAAATCCCAATCTACCTTAATGGAGAAAAACAAGAAATAAAAACTTACGTACAATGCACTAACCATTGAAATGATATGAACATGAAAGAAAATGTCATGGTACTTCTCATCAAGGACAAACAAAATCATATCACTTGCAACAATTAATTTATAAACCTTTTTTAGAAAATGGTGTTAATGCACTAACTATAGTTGGTTGGAAAAAATAAGTCAAGGATATATGCAGTTGGTTAGAAAAAATTCATTATTAAGGAAACCAATCCTATACTCAAAAACTTAACCATTAGATAGTACCATTTAAATATGGGTTTTGTCATGTCCTGGGTCACTTGCACTTAGCCCAATATTTGAGGAAATAACCAACCAATTACAAAATTTCTTTTTATTTAGCTATATTAAATAGATCATCCAATAACTTAACAAATTCACTTCTTCCAACCCATGTATCTTTTCCAATAGTTCTTGAACCTTGAAATGATCAAAAAAATAAGCCAATATGATCAGATAAGAAAATTTTTAAGAACCTACCTCATTGTGGGTATAAAGGGGAAACTCGTACTGCATAAAAAGACCATTATTCTTGAAGAACTATGGAACCCTTGTTGTACTCATTTAAGATTCTATTATAGTTGAAACTCCAAGCTGAAAATGTCTTCCCCTTTATGCTCAAAGAGAAATATTCCCTTTACAACTCTTTTTTGAGGTAGATATGCATCTCATAATTCCATCACATAAGGTGGAAAGGCCACTCCATTGAACTTTACAAATAATGTTCTTGCATGTGCATACATGCAAAAAGTATCTCCTTAACCAAGACCTCCAACATTATTAACACACTACAGTCATATATTTTCCTAGGGATACTTGATAGCTTATCCAAGTTGATACAAGATTGTTTTAGAGGGGTCATAGGAGACCAAACTAGATCATTTATTGAAAACTTTCCGTAAGAAAATAATTCCTTCAGGGCTTGGGGAATATTGACCTCTTTTTTTCATGTAATCCTAATTCCTATTGTCTCTTACAAATCTTCACCTCCTAGCATTCACTTACCTCCTAAATAGATCTATTAGTATGATGATTTTACTAGAAAAATAAAACTAAGCTGAAAATAAAGAATTTGAGATTACTCCCCATACCCCGCCGCCACCAAACCCCCCCCCCCCCCCCCCCCCAATCACCCACCCAGTCACATAGAAAAAATAAAGCATAAGAAACACATAAAAAATTATGTGCCATGTATCTATAGTTATAACTTATAATTTTTTATATTGAATTTAACTTGAAGGAATATTTAAAAAACCCTTGATATATTATATATTATGCTTTCAGAAAACCTGTTGAACAACTTCTAGACAATATACTACAATCTTTCTTTCAATTTTCCTTTTACTAAAAATATAAGGTATATGTAGGGAGACCATAGTTTTGGAATTTTTACAAAATATCTGCAGTATTTTATAGATGTTCCTCTCATTATTTCCTTCTAGAAACCTACTAGTCAAGAATTACCAAAAACGATAGTTTCAAGCATTTTAACTATATACTTATTTGAACTAAAATTCAAAAATATAGATGTTACCCATTCTATTAGATGGGTGAACAAAAAATTTAATAGTATTTTATATATACTTTAGAATATTTTCTTCTAATTTTTAACCGTGCATTCATAAAATATTGCCATCACTGAAAATTTAGAGAAGCTCCCAAGTTTCCTACCAATGTAGAGAAACAATTATTTTCGTGGATAAAGGTATTTGATTTTGGGCTTCCATATCATGAGTGAATGACTGTGGCATGGTTTATAAAACCCTTCAGATATTATATATTATTCTTTGAGAAAACCCGTTGAACAACTTCTAGACAATATACTACAATCTTTCTTTCAATTTTACTTTTACTACAAATATAAGGGGTATGTAGGGAGACCATAGTTTTGGAATTTTTACTAACTAGCAATTGCACCATATGTTGCAAAGGAAACGCTGTAAAGCAGTAACAAAGGAAATAATAGTATAGAGTAAGTTGAGTTTTAAGGTGGTGAAGGAGTTAGAGCTTAAGAATATGCATCATTTTGGGACGGCTTTGGTAGCTAGATGCATATGGAGGCTCATATCAAATAAGGGTCTATGAAGCTAAGTTATGCTCTAAAAGTACAACGAAACTAATTCATTAGAAGACCTTCTGAGAATACTCAAAATATAATTTGTTGATATGTTGGAAGGCCATTGTCCAAGCCTTGATGAAGAAGTTGAGTTTTAATGTGGTGAACTAATTGGAGCTTATAGTTATATAAAAATAGATTTGTTAAGGTAAAAAACCTACTAACATAACCAAATTCAAATGCATCTAGCACCATCATGAACTAGTGTGGAAGAATCTCAAGAAACTTTCCAAATTCAAAACCCAATCCACCAAACCCAATATGCATACAAGAAATGACCAACATATTTGAGAATTTATTGTTTTTTAAATGATTAGTACACCAAACTTACCCTATGACATAATGATAAGAAAAAGTAATAAAACATTGCACTTGTAATGACATTTTCCATACCACCTTCATGCCTCCCTCCCTGCATCCTTGATTACTCCATGTAAAATAAAATATTATTTTCAATATCAAAAGCCTTCAAAACTTTTCAATGTCAAACCAAGTGATAGTCAAGGATCGGAGAGATCACAACATCATATTTAGCAGTTATAAATTTTCATGATTCTGTCAATCATGGCTTCAATCCCGAAGATAAAAGTAGCATAATTTAATACTTTAGTGTCCATCAAATTAGTGACCACAGATTGTGTTAGTAGGCATCGCGTTGCCTTAACACATTACCTATAGAATGTAAAATCCAAAGAAAAAAGGTTGATAAGATGGGAAGCCTCTACTACAAGGTTAAACCTATAGAAAATGAGTAGTGCAAGTATATTTTCTCAAGATATGATTAGCAATAGAAGGGAATTTATAAAAGGTATGACTAGACCCCAACCAGGAAATAGTGAAATGTGTGTTGGGCCTTCAATTCTCAGATAGCTACAACCATATCAAATTCACTCTACTATAACGGTAAAAAAAATTATAATTGTACTCACAATAGGGAAAATTTTGTAATATATTGTAGCATTATTGTGAATATGAAAACTAATTTTCTACCGAAAGACAAAAAAAGCCATCAAAATTGTATTGCATAAATAAACGTAAAAGTGTTCCATAGTGATTCAGGATGAATAGCCTCTCTCACTAACAGATCATTACACCATCCATGGGAAACCTGGTTGTCGGCCTTCTCACCAAAAGGCATGCATGACAACATCATATGGCTTATTTTAGATGAAAACATGCAATTTTATTAAAGAACTTAAACTATTATTTTCGATGATAGCATGACAATGGTTTAAAGAAGGATTTGTTTTTTTATTCTTATCTCTTCACCAAATTGCATTTGATTGCTATCATTATTATAACAAATATCAGTTTAAATTGTATCCTTCCGTCATTGGTGATTCACGAAGGAAAAAGTATTAAATCATTATATTATCAAATTTGTACACATTTAATTTCAAGGAATACTACTCCCCAGGAAAATCAAACATTGTGCTTCTAATTGTGGCCACGTAGGAACTTTTCCATCTTTAATACGTGACCACAAGGGCCAAGAACAACCAAACATTCTTCTTCTTACTAGAAATGGCCAGTAATAGAACTTAAGCATATTAAACTTGATGAACAACCTCTAGTTTGGACTGGAAAACATAGCTTGTTGCATTCAAGTAATTTCCATCACAAGCCTCCCTGACAGATTATCCCACCAAGTTATAAGATCTCAGTGTCCCACCATAATAAATCCGAAAACATATTTGCTAACAAATAAATATCTGAAATTGACAATAAGAAGTAGAAAGCTTTCTCTCGGAACTAGAGATTAATTATCCCAGCACAATAATATAAGATGGAACACTTGTCACTTGATATAAAAATAAATAAGATAAAATAAATGATTCTTAGTCTCGCAAAGACTGCTTGAATAAAAATTTCAACAAGTGTTAACTTATATTTCAAACCCTTCGCATAAAGATTGGGTCAACATTCATTTTCAGCAAGATCACTTATATATATACATAATGGTCATGTTATATGCCCGCCTTTCGCTATTCGAGAAACAATTAAATACATTTGGCCCCACAATTACATACCTTCGGTCTGGAATTCCATACAACCTTGACTTTAATTAAAATGCCAAGGCAAATATATATTAAACTTCGACAGAACCCATAGATGGTGGCACTCTAATTTATACATATGGTCCAACGTCAATATATGTCTGCTAATTAGCTTTGATTTCAAACACAGTTCTTAATACCATAATGCTCGACCATAATAACATTATCCACCATTGGTTCAGGCGCAGAGGTTAACAACCGTCGCATCAAAAGACATCAGGGCCCACCATAAGCCTTCAACTCTCGCTTGGTTTAAATGTCGAACGGATCCGACGGCCCCATCTATGTCGCGCTCCAATCTCAGATCAAACGGGCATAAACGCATATCGCCTTTTTTGGTTGCCCGAGCGTTAACGCTCAGATGTTATGCGATGTGAGTTGTTTTTGAAAACCGCCTTTTTCCACGTGTCAAGCGTCGGGATCGATCGCGTTTTTTCCACCTAATTTCAGTTACCACTTTGCACTTGCGCGATACCACCTATATTGAATCTTCAATCCACCTTTACTGTTGCTTCAGGTTTCAGTCATACATGGTTCTGTCTCTTGTTAACTCCATTTTCCTTCGCACCTTTATTATCTATTCATCATCGATTTATAACTCTATGCAGCCAAATCTCCAATCCACCATCCGCCCTTTATACTTTCAATTCATACCAACCACTGTGTTCAGTAATATACATCAGCGTGGTATAATCGATGGATATTGACACAGTGATTTGACTATGATTTCATTTCCTGTCCACGGTATCCTACGCCTTCAAACTTAACTTCGTTCTAACTCTCGCCACAGCAGTCCTCCCTTCGGCACGGGAGATCTCACATGTCTACGCAAGACTTACATTCTTTGGAACATCCACACACATCTAGTCAGATTAAATGCTATTCAATCAAACTTAATCCAGAACTGACTCACGCATTCCCACTCAGACTCGAAGTACTCTACGTGCAGGTTTAAATCAGATGACACCGATATACAATCAGTTCTCTCAGACCGCATCCTTAATAAATATGGGGCTTACCAATTCAACTTAAAAAATTGCCTTCAGTATAGGCTGGTTCCTCAGAAGCGACTTTAAAACACATGTGGTTGAACGGAGGGCCAGAATGCCGGTTTGTTAAAGGAACTAAAATCTTTGGAAAGCCGCAATATTTCGTCAAGTTTTCAACGTTTGTCTTTCTAGGCAGTACAAAGCAAAGCTCGCTTCGACGAAAACAGGACACCACAACAATAATGATGACGCAAATGCCAACAATATGCATAAGAAAAGCTAACGGAAGCAGCGGCACTGTTTAAATTCGCTAAGCTTTTGAAAAAAAATCCAAAATATAATTAAAGATCTGAAACAGAAAGATGCAGTCTGCAAACATAATGTACAACAATGCACATGAATACCTGAAGCCGCCTGTAGACAGAAATCGGGGACTGTTCCGCTCTCTTCCCCTCCTATGAGAAGAAGCCTCTGTTTTCTGTAAATCTGTCGAAAACTCTCCGTATTCTGAGCTTCTGGAACCCATAAACAGTCTGAAAGTAATCGGAGACGCTTCCCATCTCTATCAAATGCCTGCCCAAGAAGTTTAAAGTCGTTTTCATAACTGAATAATAACAATAATTAATCAAAGGTTGAAATTATTTGAATCGTCTAACATGAAAATCAACAGTGCATAATTGTACAGGTGGCACTTTAGGTGAGTTGTTTTCAAATAAAAACGCTTTACAGCGTAAATATATGCAATATCTTATAGATTTTCCTCTCATTATTTGTTTCCAGAAACCTCCTACTCAAGAATTACAAAAAACGATAGTTTCAAGCATTTTAACTATATAGTTCTTTGAACTAAAATCCAAAAATATTGATGTTACCCATTCTATTAGATGGGTGAAAAACAATTTTGGTAGTATCTTATCTATACTTCAACAGAAGTTCTTCTAATTTTTAACCATGCATTCATAGAATATTTCCATCACTGAAAATTTAGAGATGCTCCCAGGTTTCCTACCAATGTAGACAAACAAGTCTTTTCATGGATAAAGGTATTTGATTTGGGCTTCCATATCATGAGTCAATGATTGTTGCATGCTTTATAGTCTCAAGGTTCAAGAACAATAATATACTTGTTAGCTTTATCAGTGGAAGAGCACTCCTCAATCATAAATTTCATGTTGTAAGAAAATAAATTCCATTTCTTAAAGCAATAGGCTTCTATGTCTCCACAAAAGGAAAAGTACAAAAGTTCTTAAGAAACAAACTACAAAAAGGTTATAAGCCACAAATCTCTCTGTATATCCAGTTGAAAGAAACGAAATATTTTTAAATCCTAAAATATCAGTATACTTTGTGTATTTGAGAAGAATACACATAGAAGTAAAATTATAAACTATCTTATTATGCTCCTAAGAAGTGAATCCACACACAAAAAAAAATAAAAATACATTCAGGGTTTAATGCTCATAGAAAAATACTCAACAAACCATGGGCCATCAATGCATCACTAAAGTGAGCTATCTCCAAATGTGATCAAATGCTTACAATATGTTGGCTGCATGCAGTGATTTCTCAATAGTTTCTGAGACAAACTTATAAACCATTATCATGGTTTATGGATCCGAGGTGATAAATCAACCATACTCATTTAAGCAACTTAATGTTAAAATAATGATATCTTCAGCAAGGCAAATTTCCTTCTTGTAGGATGTCTAAGAAGTTATGCTGCTCAAGAATTTGGGTAAACATATCTATAAAGAGCATCAAAATATATGCTTCAGTTTAATTAGAAACTAATGCTCATAAGGAAAAAACAAAATCAAATTTGTATTCATGGCAACCAAGCATAATTAGGTTTTACTAAAGGAAACCAAGCATAATTAATATTTCAATCAGGAAAAAATGAGGCAAAAATAAATTAAGGTTTTTTTATTTACTACAAAATAATTATTTTATAGAAATTATGTAATAAAATTATCCAGAAGTAAAAAAAATCCAAGATGTAGGGTTTGTGCACGGAACCCGGAACCTTAGTCGGTATATCAACTTTCAATCTGAGATGTGTGTTTGTGCAAAAGGGATATAAACTTGAAAAAGGTTCTCTGGATCAAAATATCCCCTAGCCCTTGTAGCAACCTTGATATCTCATTTCTTTCAAGTTGTATACTTAAAATCAATGATTTAATCTTTGTCACTTAGAAAAATACAACAACAAAACCTCATGGCATCGTCCTAAGCATTCTATTTTTGATATCCTAAAAAAGAAACGAATTATCATCTTGCATTTTACGTAAAATATTCGGGGTTTGAAGTAGAGACAACTTAAAATAGAATTTCTGATACATACATGTACCAAAATAATATTACGTGTATATGGATAAATGTAAGAAAATGTTGATTATGTTGAGGTCGTGAGGGAGAAATTTTATATTAATGTGAAAACTTTTTAACGGATTTCAGAGTTTCCAACATCCACTAAATCTGTAATTCAATAATGAATTCAATGTCCACTGAAGAAGCTTAGTAAGAGTGTCAAGAGGTTTTAGTGTTTTGGTAGCTTCCCTAAATTTTTAGGAGGGAAAATAAAAAAAGCACTATTTATCAAATTTTTAAATAATAAAAAATAAGGATTTTAAAATTGAAAGTACATTCATAAAATGTGTAATGGTTTGCATTAAACATTTCAGTAAATAAGAATTATTATGAGTTTCTAGTCCAGTATGGGGTAGATATCAAGTAAAAACTTAAACACATATGTCTCTCTATTTAAAAATCATTCTAATTATTATTATGTATAAACAAATTATAAATTTAAAATATAAAGAGGGTTACGAACACTTAAAAAAAGAGCTATGGTAAATAAATAAAAATATAAACACACCGAGGTATGGTAAATAAATAAAACCTCTTTTTAAATTTACTCCATAAACCTCTTTATATTTAAGGAAACTCAAAGAAGAGGTTTTATTTAGGTGAAGCCCATGGGGAAAATGCCATTTTAATACCATGTGCTAAATACCATGGGCCAAGTACCACATTTATAAAAGATTTATGGTAAATAAATAAATATGAAAGAGGTATAAAGAAGTATGGTAAATAAATAAATAAAATATCAAATATGATTAGAAATCAACATCTAATTATATACCAAGCATGTGGGCCAAATACCATGGTAAATAATAGAGGTATGGTGAATAAATAAAATATAAATAAAACACAAATATGGTAAATAAATAAAACATATTTTTATATTTACTCCATAATCCTCTTTATATTTATGAACACTCAAAAAAGAGGGTTTATTAAGTTGAAGCCTATGAACCAAATACCATTGGCCAAATTATTATTAATAACATGCAAAAAAAACATTATTAACCCTAATATCAATATTAAAATATGAATATTAATATTATTATTAATTCTAATATTCATATTAATATATTATAATATTAATATTATTAAATTTAATAAATTTGGACTAATACAATATTAAATTTGTTATATTATAATATATATTAATATATGATGATATATATTAACTCTAGATATATATGAGAAGTAATAACAAAGACATAAAGTGATACATGTGGAGAGATAGGAGGATTCATAAGGGAGAGATGGAGATAAACTGAAGGTGAGGGGAGAGAAGGAATGAAGAGAGAGAGAGAAGGAGAGAAGTGAGAGAGGTATAGAAGGGTAACAGAGGTAGAAGGTGACACAAAGATGAAAGGGGGAGAGATAGAAGTAGAGTGGGAGGGATATAGTGAGAGGATTGAACGATAAAGAGAGAGAGATAGAGAGAGAAAGAGAGAGATATGGGGGCAGAGAGAGGGAGGTATCAGAGAAAGGGAGAGAGAGGAAGGATGAGAGGGAGGACTTGAGAGAGAGGAACTCGTATCATAGAAGAAATAATATATGACAAGATTAATATATAGGTAGATGGGAGATATGGGAACCCTACCTACCTAAGTAAATTTCTAAACCAAATGTGGTGTAATCATCTGTAATGGTGGTCGATTATATGAGGTGAGGATTTTAAGAGGAGGCACTAGATTTTTAATGTGATATGCAAAAAAAAATACTGAACCTAACCATTTCATATTCACCAATGTTCTCTGTGTATGTGATAATTTGGTATATTTTAAACATGGAAAAGGAGTCTTGTTTTGTGATCACATCCCACGAGGATTCACCAATTGTGAGAATGCAACACTTATGGCTGCACCTTCTAAATCATCATCACTTGCACAAACACCTCATCCACTAACGCTAGTATAAAATGTCTCGGGCTCCAGGTAGTGCAAAGGAACATAATGAATGTGCCCTCAATATCTTCTACATACTTGTAGCTCTCCTCCCAAAACAAAGCCATTAGTGTTGTGTGTTCACTTTGCCCTGAATCTTGTGAAAACATCTCGAGGTAAGGAACTGTTGCACCAAGGTATGGATCCACTATGTGTCATATCCACTAAAGGAGAAAACGTTCAAAACAATAGGCAAATTATTAGAAATATCCCTCCTTGGGATGTTGAGAACTTAAAAATTCCACATGCTCATTAATGAAATCTATAAATTGAGAACTTTCGTATAAGACTTGAAGTCATAGTAAACTTGGACCAAAAGTCTCATGCTGTGGGTATCGCAAAGGAACATCTGCAATATGATTTGTAATATTCTCATCTAGATAATGTTGCATGGATATCTCCTGGAGTTTAAATTTATATTCCATGTTCCATAGAACATCTCCCATGGAAGGCTTGTTGATGCCCTTATCTTCAAAGAAATTTTTGGTAGTCTCCCTAAACGTTTTTAGAGAACTAGGGTTTATGGTCCCAAAAAGGTGAGTGTCAATGATTTTTTCAAGCTTTCCCTTCTTTTGCTAGTGCATTTCCCACTCTGCTATATTAAATTGTTCTCTAGGAAAAACAAGATTAAGAGTCTCCCTTGCACACGAGACCTACAGTAACACTACTCCAAAAGAATACACATCATATTTCTCTATCACTTTTTTCCCTCTGAGTTATTTAGGATCAAGGTACACAAGGGCCAAAAATACCTTTCATTGCAGTAATTACATGAGTCTAATCCTGAGTGAATCAAGTCTTTGAAAGTCCAAACTCTGCCACCTTTTCCTGTGACCCTGTTATCGCAGAGATATCTAGCATTTAGATAAGTGCAGAGGATTCATGAAAAGGGAACCATATTGCAGGATTGAATAGATGCTAGAGCTTCTTTGGTGTCTTGCCAACAAAAGAGTTTTCCAACAAGTTGACGGAGTCTAAATTGGTGCAGTTAAAAATGAAAGGCAAGATTATTCTGCTAAGGCCAAATCCCATGACGCTAAGATTGAAAACCCTCTCATTATCATAGGTCACGCCTTCAATATCTGAGATGGTGATGTTACGGGGGTTTTAATCTTGTATTTGATCCATGGTCACACCTTCAAGCTCTAAGATGGTGACATTTCAAGGGCTTTGATATTTTCTCTAGTCCACTTCGTGAGTTTCAGTCCATAAGCCTAGCACCCTGTTGGGTTAAGGGGAATTATCAATATTTGGCAAATAAATCTCGATAGATAAATGAAATTATGGAGACATTGGCTATCATACATCTTTGGTTCCCTCTGTCAATGTATCAAAGTATAGTCAGTCCTCGAAAAGGAGCTTTCTTCCCATTCTTTCCTCCAAAACTAGGGTTCATTAGTGAGCCTGCAATATATGCTAATAAACCTCCTTCACCGTCTCCCCCATCTGGAAATCCAAGTTGTTAAACACAAATGTGAAGCTCAACCTCTCCATAATCAAGGATTATATGGTATGTCTTGTAAATATTCAAAGAATATTCTTTTCAATATATTCCTTGATGGTGGTATGATGCATATATCCCATTTAATGTTGCTCACTCACCTTATTACCAAGATATGTGGGATGCTATTATAGCTCAAGGAAAAGGCTTCAAATTCCCTACTATGCATGACTTGAGGGGAGCTCTCTTGCAAAAAAAGATTTATTTCTTTGATTATTAATCAAGTATAAAACCAATAATATTGTTTTATTTAAAGCTTAATTTGATATAATCATGTAAATTATGTATTAAATCAAATAAATATATTTTTTGCTACAATTATCATAGAAATTGATAAAACTAAACACATTTATCCATTATTACACAATAAACCATACTTACAAATTTAGAATTACATATTTATAGTTATTAATAAAGGTTTATATATTATTAAAAAATTAAATAAAGTGCATTTCTAAAAAATTAACAAAAGTGCGTAATACCATTAAAAATTAACTAAGGTTCATATCAAACAATTAATAAAATTTCATACACCATTAAAAAATTAATTAAGTTCATTTGTAAATTAACAAAGGTTCATACAATACTCCCCCATGGTGGTGATGTCTGAGAAACATGTGGAAGGTGTCTCACATAAGTACATACAAGTGGAGTGAGGGTGAGGGATGGTAATCCTGGTCCCTTCACCATAACACATGCAGAGGGAGAGGTATCGGCTTGACATTGGAAATCCATGTGAAAAATAATTGTGTGTTGGAGTTTGGAGATGGTGAAAGGATAAGGCGAGGGAAGATGAGTGAGCCTAAAATTTGACTCCTCACTCTAGTTTGGTGTTGGTCATGGTGGTGGCCTTTGGGGAGGAAGTGTAAATGTCGCAGGAAGGTTTACAGAGTGAGTGACTTGTGTGTGCTTGTCATGGGAATTGTTTCATGCCGTGTATTCGGTCATTCCCTATTTCTCAGTTTATCAGCCATTATCTATGTCTGGGTTGAGGATAGGAAATTGAAGTGAAGTGATCTCACTTGTTTCCATTTTTCTTGCATTTCAGTGAGCCTATTTTTTCGTGATAAGAGAGGAAGATAGAATCTCCACTCCAGGAAACCTCGATGGTGGTGGAAGAAAACTAGTTTCTTTTACCAATTTTGTTCCCTCTCACATGGGTGAAATGGTGTTTGGCGGATTGGTGTGTGGTCTATGTGTGGAGAATTTGGAGGTTGGTCGCTGCCCTCGGGGAAGTTACACTCAAGTGTCGGCTACTTTTTCATCGTTTGTTGTCCAATTTCATGTGTTGGTTTGGTAGGTGATGGTATTTGATTTTCCTGGTGGTGACGGTCTTTACCTAGTAGTGGGAGGTGGCTATGCGCTTCCCTACGGTGGTGGTGATGAGATTTGGCTCCTTTACTATTGGTGTTTATTTTCTATGGTGGGGGATCTAGTCTCTGAACTCTGCACATGGGAGGGTTCCTTGACCTCAGAAAATTATGAAGCCCTCACTGCACTATGGCCATTCTCTCTCCCCTGTCATCCATGGCCCTGTGTGAGTCGAAGACTCGAAAATAATCATGGCAGCTCTGCGACAGGGTGGCATGAATATGGGGTGTGCATGACT
Source organism: Pinus albicaulis (assembly GCA_034641835.2). Classification (NCBI taxonomy): domain Eukaryota; kingdom Viridiplantae; phylum Streptophyta; class Pinopsida; order Pinales; family Pinaceae; genus Pinus; species Pinus albicaulis. The sequence continues at coordinate 449,718,691 of CM076582.1, read as the reverse complement.
CACTAGTGTGGGTGTGCATGGGGGTTGTCTAGGAGGTAACTGGTGGGATAGAAAGGGTGGCGTTTCCAAGGTTCAAAATTAGATTCGTTGAGGCGGAGGATCCCTTGGTAGCAAGGGGAATCGTGGGTCTGATTGATATGAGGTAAATGAGGGGTGGGTAATCTAGCATTTCTTCCTATAGAACTGTCGTGCACTTATCAACAACCAGATGGAATGAGTGGACACAATCGAAAGAGTCTATCGTGAGGAGCATGTAGATGAGATGTAAACATTGGAAGGAATGCACTATTTTCAGTGCTAAGCCCAGGAGAGACTGGTAGTTGTTTGACGAGGTCAAAAATCAACTCACTAAGAAAGTAGAAAATCTGGAGATTTGGTTGGCGCACTTTGAAGGTCACATTCTGTGTGACTTTTGTCCTCTGTCGCCTCCAGGAACAGCCCCATACAAACCTGCATCCATCACGTCAGATGCCTAGTATGCTATTTGGTGTTATTTATGTTTTATATGTGTTTTTGTGCCTCAGGCCAAACCATTTGTGGACAATTTTCCTAGTCTCTCTTTTGTATTTTTGTCATGTGGTGCAAATTTTGGTCAAGAAACTCGGTCGGGGTGAGACCACTAGTTTTGTAAGTGGCTATTTCTACTCCTTTGTTTCTATATGAATATAAAATTGACTTACAAAAAGACAAAGGTTCATACATCATTAAAAAATTAATTAAGGTTCATACTTAAATTAATAAAGGTTCTTACCTATTTACTAAATAGTTCTATTAATATATATTTTAGGTTTATTTATTTAGTTTTTATCAAATATAGATATCATGATTTAATACTAGATTTAAATGAACTCACACATTTAACATAAGCAATGTTATATTTATCTATTTATTAATGTAAATATGAATTTTTAAACTTAGATTTAAAAAAACTCACACTTTTAACACAAATCAATGAAGTTTCAAAATTAAACTTTATGGCCAAAGATTAAATATAAATATAAATATTAATTTGACTATCTAAATATTTCCTTTACTAAAATTATAATGAAGAAATTAGTGTAAAGTCAATAGATGGTACATGAAATTATGTTGATTATATATGAATCCATCTACAATGTTAGACTATAGAGACAAAAGTTTATTCAAAATTTTAACACTCTGAATTCAAAGACCCCTTTGTCTCTAAATTTTAACATTGCAGATGGCTTCAAAGACACCTATAGTGAAATGTAACACTTCTATTGGAACGGGGTCCCCTAGTTGCGTTTTTTAGATATATTTTGTAGTAATTAGTCTAGCGCAGGGGATTTTGGGCGGGTAAAAGCCCCCAATGTATTGTAATGAGTCAAAGGGTAGACCTAGAGTCTGCAAACCACAGCTTGCGGACCGTAGGATAGCACAGGCTATGATGCTATAAATACATGGATAGTTTGAGTCTAAGACTAAGTAATATTGATGCTAAGTATGAACTATTGAGTTATTTTTTGGGTGGTATTGGGTAAGGACTCCTGCTGGTTGTGTGCACGTATATCCTCAGTCCTGCTATGTATGGACCCCGTTGGCTGTGTGCAAGGGTTGTGACTTGGGTTGTAACTCGGTTTTGGATGTTAATGAATGCAGAACTTGTTGAAGTATCTCTGTGTTACCTGAAATAGCTGTGTTTACTATTGAAGTATCTCTATGTTATCTGAAATAGTTGAAATTGTGTTATTATGTGATGATAATTACTTATGCATACGTGGATGTGAAGATGTTGCTAAGATTTGCTTAATAATAGTAGCTTTGTTTATGTTTACATGTTGTCTATGAGGTTATAAGCTTCGCTTTCTATACTATTAAGGGCTTTGCAATAAGATTTCTTCTATTTGAACCTGATAGATCTCAATATGAGTGCCTTAATTACTCGCTTTCTCCTAGGGTACGGAAACCTGGTTCCAACACCCACCCATAATACTTTGGGTGAGACCTTGGCATACGAAAGTAGGTCATTTCCGAAAGGGCCAGTAGTATAGGGGTTTTTTGGCCAACCTTAAATCTGAACCTGGGTTAGGACCCCTCGAGCCAATGAAAGGTTCCATTGTCGAGACAAGGAGAATTTTGAGAGAGAGATTGGGTAATGCCCCGAGGCCATTGGCGACTTGAGAAACTGGAGCTCGAAGACTGGTTTGAAAAACAAATTCAGGAATTTTCCATGAAATAGAATCGCAGCACAAAGCTAAGGACTGAAAGGTGGAAGAAAAAATATATTTTCACATAAGTATATGAAATTTTCTTTGTATCTTTCACGCACGAGCTACAGGAGTGGCTAGAAAGGCTAGTAGAATTCTAGATGTGTTGGAAAGATGATCAAGTTACGCAGTTGACTTCGGAATCGATTCAACAATTGGAGAAGGACAACAACACAATCACTCGGACTGTAGATCACTAGGTGGATAGTGTGCTATGAGTATTTGTAACAGAATTCACATTCGATCAGTCTGTATCCTACTCTAAAGTGGAGTGGAGGCTCTTCAAAGGATTCCTAGGTAAGTTCTTGCAAACATTATCGTTGCTGATTAAAATATTACTATGAAAAAAAGGCATTTTTTGTAGCCACACCGAATGAATGACCTTTGATTAGGGTGAGATTACGACACGAAGTGGTAATTAATATAGATTTAATCGAGAAGGGGATATATCCCTCTATATCCTCTTAAGAGAGCCACGTATGCATGCAGGAATCAATCCTCCAGCTAGACGATCGTCAAATCAGCTTAAGGGCAAGAACTCCCCTACCCCTCCACCACTACCAGAAGAAGATATGGCCACACACATCAAGCTTCCCACCTTTAAGGGTGTGGGGAATGAAGACATGAACCAATTTTTGTTCGTACTTGAAACAGTATGGATTGCGCAGAATATTGCTAGTGATGTTGTAAAAAGGGCACAACTATCCCTAGCCTTTGAAGGAAGGACCTTGGATTGGTTCATGGGGTACATTGCCCAACATGAAAATCCATCAATACAAGAAACTAAGGATGCCTTAATACAACAGTTTCAGAAGCCTAAGTCCTACTCTCAACTGGTGACTGACTTGGAATATTTTAAACAGGGACCCACTGAGTCTCTATGGGAGGCTGATCAATGGCTAAATAAGGTTATCAGGGATGGGGAATTTAAGTATGAGGATAGAAAACACAAGGAATGGTTCATTTCCATGCTATACCTCACCTACGCGGGCTTGTGGGTCAATAAGAAATTGACACACAAGAAAATTCCTTGGATGTTTCCATGAAGCTAGAAGCTACGCCAAGAGACGATACCCAGTTTGGGGTACAGTAGATCCAAGGCCAGTTGGAGGCAATGCACCTCGAAATCCAAAATTTGTGAAAGGAGTGAGGAAAATAAGCTAGTCTAGATGTTTGCTGTATAAGATGCAGGGTGTCAGGCTAGACCAAGGATCAGTTCCCTTTGTTGGTAGACTACATGCAGGCTGGGGGGCCCAACCTGTTTCACCCTAAAGAGGATACGGGACCAAGCACCCCCATGCTATGGTCTGTTGACTTCCGAGTAGCCAAACTACATGATACCAGTCACTGCCCCCCATCTTGGTGCATATGTTCAAGAGTTGAAGCAACAATGGTGCCGATTTTGCTCATCTCTAGGACACGATGAGCATAACTGTTGGACATATGACTTAATGATAGATAGAGAAAAACATGTATAGGGTATAGGCTGACCCTTCATCACCACTGTCCCCTTCGGGATGAGGAGGCTCCCCTACTAGAGGCTGGGGGGAAGAGGCGGAAGCGCAGGTTAGGGAAGAGGGAAATTGATCCACTATAATTGTGGAGAAGTAGGGAACTTTGCAAGCGATTGTCTGAACCATGCACGACAATTGGATCATGTGATTGAATATTGTCTAGTACTGATAGAAAAGATGCATGAAAAAGAACAAACACCAATGCAGAATGTACAAAGGGTTAAGGCAAAACCACGTGATAAGGGAGCCAATATTAATGTCATTATGCGCAGTGGCATGGCTACTGGAGAATCTGAGCAAAGAGCTATGGCTGAACCCATTATCTAAAAACTCGCTGTCAAAAATTAAATCTTGGACCTACAGAAGGAGAAATAAACCTTCCTAGAAGCTTGCAAAGAATTTACCAAAAATGAGGCATCTACCTCCAAGCTCCAACAAATCTAAAAGTGAACAAAGAATTTAAACTATTCCTACAGGCATGTATGAAGTTGCTACACAACCATAAGGAAGTATAAAATCATCAAGAATTGATAGATAGATGAGCGGAAAAGGCTGACCCTCCAATGGAAGTTAAAGATGTCCACAAACTTTACAGGCATAAGAAACGCACCGGTCGAGAAATGCGGCTAACTACGTAGATTGGTGATTATGAAATGGATCAGGTCATCCTATATTTGGGATCCGATGCAAATTTCCTACCCAAATAGATGTGGCAGAGGATGGGAGAACCTAAGCTGGAATGGTCTACTATACAACTGCGCATGGCTAAGCAACAAAAGATCATGCCGTTGGGAATACTATCAAAGATTATGGTAGATATTGCAGGAATTAAGGCATACACAGATTTTGATGTAATTTAAATTGTAGAGGATGTAGACCCTTATCCTACACTCCTAGGACTGGAATAGGATATAAACATGGGAGGCATTATCAACTTGAAGAAAAGAAGCATGGTTTTTTAGAATGAGGGTACGCGAGTAATAGTCCCTCTGGATCCAGTAGAGGGAGAGCGGTATACAAAACCCATGCGAGAAGAAGATGATGTTGATCATATCTATAAAATAACTTCCTGGTATTAGGATTGGATTAAACCTATGGTTAATGGCATGCTTTTCTGGGAGAAATACAGTGAATTCCTCTCTGACTCCGACGAGGAGATCGAAAATTGGCAGAACCAGTTGCGTGACGTATCTATGCTGCGGTGTCTTTGGATCACAAACAGCTTCCAGTGTATCTCCTTAGAGGTAAGAGAGCTACCTTAATTTGATGATTCTGGTAGTATTAGGGATTTTTTTAGAGATTTCGAAGTAGAAGTCTAAAGGGAACAGAGAATTTGGGTGCTTAACCTAGCCATGTGTGTGACCCCTGCACGATGGTGGGAAAATAATAAGGGGGATTTTTTAGGATTGGGAGGAATGTCGCAAGATGATGATCCTATGATTTGAATCCCCGATTCAGCTACCCATGGAGATTTTACTCGGCCTCAGGGACTCGTGCAAGCATTTGTTCACATGGATGGAGGTGTGGTGTGAAAGGACCTGGGACAAATGGGTCCACCTGTTTACTCGTACCTTGGGACTAATCCCCACAATATGGTATTTGGATGCAGAACTACATCAGCACACCCTCCACTGGGATACCATGAGGGACGATTTTGTGGGAACATTTGGGTTGATCAGTGAAACTGAGGAATTAGACAAAGCCCTGCAAGACATAGATGCTCTACTATTTGATGAATCATTCCCTCATGTAGAGTATGGGGAACTATCTTGGGATACACAGATGCAGGATATTTCCAACAGTTGCAATCTATCAATGGAGGAATGTGACGAAGACTCGTGAAATATCACTATCCCAGAGTCTGAGGGTGAATGAGCAGTTGCTGGACCCCCACTGTAAGTCATCGATGTGACCAAACCTCTTAAGTTAAGGGAAGTCAACATTGGTACAAAAGAACAACCCAAGATGACTAGAATTGGGGATTACTGGGATGATGATACCATTGGGAAAGTCGTGGAACTTCTCACAGCGTACCAGGATCTGTTTCCCATGAAATTTTCAGAATTCAAAGGTATCACAGGGGACCTGGGGGTCATGTGAATCACTTTAAAACCAAATTCACACCCTATCAAGCAACGACCTTACCCATTGAACCCCAAGTATAAGCAGAAGGTCAGAGAATAAATCGACAAAATGATAGCTGCATGTATCATCGAACCAGTAGAGTAGTTAGATTGGGTAAGCCCTATGGTGGTCCAAGAAAAAAATACTAAAGGAGAAATAAGAATCTATTTCAACCTGCATAAGATGAATGATGCTTGCGTACATGATCCCTTCCCTACACCATTCTCTGATGAAATCCTCGATAGTGTGGGAGGGCAGGAAGCATACTCATTCATTGACAGGTTTTTGGGCTACCATCAGATCAGGATCACACCTGAATATCGTAAAAAAACAATTTTCGCCATAGAATGGGGATCCTTCCAGCACATCGTCATGCCCTTTGGGCTCAAAAATACCCCTACCATATTTTCACGAGTAGTGGTCGCAGTATTCAAGGAGGTCATTCACAAGTTTCTAGAAGTATACTTTGAGAATTGGACAGTATTTGGATTGGTAAAGAGGCACGTATTGAACTTGTGCATGATGTTGCATGCCTGTAGAAAGCACCATATTTCCCTAAATATTAAGAAGTGTATATTCTTTGTACCTGTCGAGATCTTGTTAGGCCACATAGTCTATCAGTAGGGATTGTTGGTTGACCCCACCAAGGTTTCAATTATCATCAATTTAGTAGTCCCCACAACTGAGAAACCATTTCGATCCATCCTCGGGCACATAGGCTACTATGCGAAGTTTATTCAAGGATACGCATTGATCAGGACACCCATGGAAAAGTTGCTAAAGAAGGACGTATCATTTTTTTGGGACGCAGAGTGTCAGAAGATTTTGAGCTACTCAAGGAAAATATGGTCTTTGCACTAATCCTCATATTTCTTGAATGGGAAAAGGTTTTCCATGTCCATGTGGATGCTTCAGGGACCGCCTTAGGAGTTTTCCTTATGTAGCTCGGGGAACGGGACATTGACTACCCGGTTTCATTTGCTAGTAGAAAACTCTCTAGCACGAAGAATAATAACTCTACTACTGAACACGAGGGGTTGGAAATGGTGTATGCCCTATAGAAATACTATCATTATTTGCTGGGCTAGCACTTCAATATGTTCACGGATCACTCAGCTTGGAAGTACCTTGTCAATAAGCCTGTGTTGGGGGGGAAGGTTTGCTGATGGTTACTACTATTTCAAGAATACGACTTTGAGATAATTGTGAAGCCTAGGAGATTAAATGTTGGACCAGACCACTTGTCCCGAATTGAGAGTGGTGAAGAACCAACCAACCTAGAAGAAGGATTGACCGATGCACAACTATTTTCTATTAAGTTGGTTGATGAGCACTTTGTCAATATTATTCAATTCTTAACTATGAGGATGGCACCTGTAGAATATTTGGTACAAAAAAAAAGAGAGTTGGTAACCCGCGCATCTGACTTTACCATCATTGTGGGCCACCTATATAAGCTAGGAGCTAATTATGTACTACTAAGATACGTACTAGAGCATGAAAGACAAGCCATTTTAGTAGAAGCCCACGAAGGCGTAGCAGGAGGTCGCTACGCAGGAAAATAGACGACGTAAAATATTTTAAGAGCTGGGCTGTGGTGGCCCACACTGCATAGTGACTCTCACGTCTATTGCAAAGACTACGACACATTCCAACTGATAGGAAGACCATCGTGCAGGGACGAAATTCCCTTACAAACACAGATAGCCTTGCAAGTGTTTGATAAATGGGCAATAGACTTCATTGGGCCCATGAACCCACCAGGTAAGAAGATAAGTGTCTGATACATCCTCACTGTGACCGATTATGTAACCATATGGGTGGAAGCACAAGATGTGAAGTGTTGCACTGTAGATATCATTGTGCACTTTCATTTTGAGCATATTTTTACCAGGTTTGGTTGTCCGAGGATCTTGATGAGCGATAGAGGTATGCATTTCATTAATGACACAATTCAAGCTTTGACTAAGGAATTTCGAATCCACCACACAAAAAGTACCCCATATCTTCTGCAGGTAAATGAAATTATAGAAGATTTTAATAAAATTCTCAAACATGCGCTTACCAAGGTCCGTAATGTTGATCGAAGTGATTGGGACGTGCACATCCCATCATTCCTTTGGGCCTATCAGACCACGTGCAATAAATTGACTGGGAAAACAATGTTTTAGATGGTTTATGGGAAGGAGACAATTATGCCCATGGAGTATAGCATTCCTATCCTATGCATCGTGGGCTTTACAAACTTGGCAGAGCCCGATATCATGGAGGAACTCTTAGCACAGCTAGTTGCCTTGGAGGAGGATTGATTCATTGCTAACTTTCATCAGCAAGTTCAGAAGGCCGAGGAAAAAGCCTAGCAAGATAAGCATATGAGACATAAGTTTTTTAAACAACATGAACTACTATTATTATATGACAGCCAGTTTTCACGCCACCCAGGGAAATTCTTCCAACATTGGTTGGGACCTTATATCATAACAGAAATTATGAATGGTAGTGCAGTGAGATTGGATACGCTACGTGAGGACCTCCTGCAAGGATACATTAATGACAGTCGTCTCAAACCATACTAGTCCAAGTCGGCGCATACCAAATGACTATATGGCCAGAGTAACTGTATTAGGATGGCTACACATAGGCAAGAGCAAAATGCAGGCAGGCCCGTTATACATGCAAGGGTCGTCCATAGGTTAGGAAGCACGAAAAGGAGCATTGGGCACACAGGGGGAATACACAGCTACAAAAACTGGCTGTTGGAACAGTAAAGCGGGGTAAAAAGCCAATTTTACCTTTGGAAGGAGCGGGAAGTTAGCAATTAGTGCAACAATTTCAGAGAATTTTTTACCGCTTCCTTGATGGTAAGTTTCTGCTAAGTTTCATCTAATTGTTGTTCACTATCGAAAGCTAGAAAAGGAGGAGGGTAGATAAAAATTAGGTTTCGTACGTCCTGAAAGCCTTTTGCCTTGAAAATTTCAGTAACTACTATGCTCTATTAATGTATGGGCACGCTACCCCCTCTGATAGTAGCAACCATAAGTTTGTCGTCCGAGAAAGAATGACTGCGACCAATCCTGCTGAGTCATTGTAGGCCATGGCCTCTACTGAGATATAATCCAATGAAGTATTGGAAGTAACCCCTCAAGTAGAAGAGGTCGTGTCCACACCGACCAAGGGGAAGCAAGTGGAGAAAAAGAAGAATAAGGGGAAAGGCCAAGAGCAAGGGTAGGGAAGGACTACAAAATGGGCTGGGGTGAAGCCACAGACATCCCCTCGGAATGTGAAATCCCCCCAAAAGGGGCCTAAGGCATGCTCGCCTAACCCGGTGAAGCGATATCTATCTTCTTAGAAAGAAGCTCTGCTAGCTACCCCGCTGACTTGGCTACCACCCTATGTTTGGCCTAGAATACCCTCGATTCACACGCCCAATAATCTCGATGTTTTTCACTCCTATCTATAAATACCACGGGTTCTGAATGAAGTCCCTATAATTTGAGAAGCATTTGGAAATCTCCCCTCAGTTAAGTTTTAGGATCACGACCTTTCCATCCTGGAGGCCTTCTCAGAATTGGCACCTGAGCTATATCTCGAAAGAGTATTGGAGGACGATGTGCTAAAGGTAGTACCAATTCCGTGGGCGTGTGGGTTAGCAGGTTCAAGATACTAAACTTGCTGCGGATACCTCACTTTGTTCGATACAATATCACTGATCTAGTTGTACAACAGCTACTAGGCCTGATCCATGACGACAGCTTGTGGATCTAGGACCACATTCCTATCGATTCCACTCTAATTCACTGCATTATTGGTCTCCCCATGAAGGGGCCAAATCTCATGGAGTGCATCGGCAAGAAGTATGAGAAACATATCGTCGACAAGGTACGAGAATAATACCATGTCAAGCGAAACAAAGGAGGGTTCCTGATCAGAACCATTGTTGAACCTAGAGTGCACATGGGTACCCTACTTCTAGCTTGTAAAATGATGCCCAAGTGCTAGGCCACGACTGTCACCACCTATGTGATTCAGCTTGTTAGCCACTACGAAAAGGGGATTTGCTTTAACAAGTTGGAGTTCCTCTGCACCAAGTTTCTGAAAAATGTGTGCGAGGCGCAGGACCATGGGAAGGAATTCTGTTACTCTTGGTTGCTACTCCTAATTTCATTGGTCGCGTTGGAATCCCCTGAAGGAGTGGTCCTCCCTGAGCTCAAACCGGACATGTGTGAAGGGGAACGATACACAAACTTGTGGGATTCAAAGGATGTGAAGCATATTGAGGAAAACAAAGTGTTTTAGATATTGTTTGATGTTGCGCTCATAGCAGAAATTCACTCCGGCCACACTTGTCACCGACGGTTTATTGAAATTATAAGGGCATTGCGGCATTCCAGGTTACGATGCACAATGTGCAGATTCGGGGCCGTAAGGATCTGGCTTGGTTGTCACTACCTTACATGTTCATTAATGATGAAATCAATCGTCTCATCGCCACTTGGCCACCACAATGGAAATTGGGATTCAAATTAGATGGCCTAGTAACGACTGACACTAATGGCCCTGCAATCACTCTGAGTCCATCTAGCTTATGTGTGCAAGTCCAAGCCTGCGCAGAAATACATTTTTACTTGGCCCGACTTCAGGGAAAGCCGCTGCAGGCTCTCCACACATCCCTCTTTGAGGAAATCCAACACAGAGATTGACGAGCACATCAACAGCTAAGTACAGCCGAGCAGACCATCATAGAAAAGACTACCAAGGTGTCCTAGGCATAGGGCATGTGTATCCTTGCCACCGAACAACAGACCAAGTTGAAACGTCTGATCAAAAAACTCTTTGAAGATGTGACCAAAGACATTCCAGCCTCTGCCACCCCCCAGGCCAATATTGAGGGACTCATCATAACCAAGAGAGCTTCTCAGACTGAGATCTAGAACCTTAAGGCCAAGATGGAGTAGCAGATTACTACGTTGCAAGCTACGCTGCAGCCAGAAACCCCTCCTGAGGTACGCACCCAGAGAGATGCACTGGTCACAGAAGCTACAAACACCATTACAGAAAAAATTTCTTAGGGCGTCGAATTATTTGAGATAGATGTGCAGATGCAGTCTACGGTGCAGTGCAACCCTCTTCTACATGATTTTACCCAAGAGCTCTGCCAGAAAGAAGAATAATTCGAGCAAATGGAGGCTACAATTCCCACTCTAATCCCAACCGAATGCCTAGCATGTCTGCGAGCCTGCCATGCATTCAGGGATGACCTGGAGGGGCTTCGCCATAGGAAGGAGGTTCTGAGTGACCACCTCAAGCCATGGGCCGATAAAGCCATCAAGTTATCCCACGAATTGGATATCGTGATCAAATAATTGAATCAGACCCTGGAGAGTGTCACCGCTGCCACAGAAGGCCCAAATTCGCAAAATTTGGTGGACATTGGGCAGAACGCTGTCACATAGAGAGAAGGTGTGTTTCCCCCTCTAGTTGATGTAATCAAGCTTCTCCAGGAAAATATGCAAACCCCACGGCTGCTGTGACTCGGTACAAGTCATAAGATTGTATTAGGGGCCTGTTGGAACAGGGTCCCCTAGCTATGTTTTTTATATATATATTGTAGTAATTAGTCTAGCCCAGGGGCGTTGGGGTGGGTCAAAGCCCCCAATGTATTGTAATGGGTCAAAGGGTAGACCTAGAGTCTGCAAATCGTAGTTTGTAGACCACAGGATAGCATAGGCTATGATGATATAAATAGATGGATAGTTTGAGTCTAAGACTAAGTAAGATTGATGCTAAGTATGAACTATTGAAATATATTTTGGGTGGTATTGGGTAATGACTCCTGCTAGTTGTGCGAGCAGAGATCCTCAGTCTTGCTGTGTGCGGACCCTACTGGCTTTGTACGTGGGTTCTGACTTGGGTTTGTAACTTGGTTTTGGATGTTAATGAATGTGTAATCTATTGAAGTATCTCTATGTTACCTAAAATAGATGCGTTTCTTATTGAAGTATCTCTGTGTTAGCTGAAATAGCTGCGGTTGTGTTATTCTGTGATGATAATTACTGATGTGCACGTGGATGTGAAGGTGTTGCTAAGATCTACTTAATAATAGTAGCTTTGTTTATGTTTACATGTTGTCTATGAGGTTATAAACTTCACTTTATATATTTTTAAGGGCTCTGCAATAATATTTCTTCTGTGTGAACCTGATAGATCTCAAGAGGACTGCCTTAATTACTCGCTTTTCCCACAGTGCAGAAACCTGGTTCCAACACCCACCCATACTTCTTCGGGTGAGACCTTGGCCTGTGAAAGTAGGTCATTTTCAAAAGGGCCAGTATTATAGGGGTTTGTTGGAAAACCTTAAATCCGAACCTGGGTAAGGACCCCTCAAGCCAACAACTTCGGTACAAAAAATACAATTTTCCATTTATGGAGTGACACAATTAAAAATTACTAACATAAATGACTAATTCATATACTTGTTGTACTTGTTATATGGTCATATTTTTATTCTTGGACTATAATATCCATTTACATTAATAATTATTAATTTTTCACTTATTATCTAGTCATATGTTTTAATCCTAGACTAAATTAGTCATTAAAGTTAGTCGCTTTTTGTTTAGTCACTTATTATCTAGTCATATATTTTATCCCTAGACTAAATTAGTCATTTAAGTTAGTCTCTTTTATTTTAGTCACTTATTATCTAGTTGTATATTTTATTCCTAGAATAAATTAGTCATTTAAGTTAGTAATTTATAGTTCATTCACTTAAAATTTCTCAAATTTAGCAGTAATTTACTTGAAATAATTGTGATGACTAATTTTTTTAGTCACCTAGTCATTAATTTCGTCATTTTTTACTAGTGATAAAAAAATCCCTCTTACCTCTCATCCCTAGGTTTTCTTTATGGCAAACCTAACTAGGCAGAAAAATCCCATTAAGTTGATCACTTACAAAGGTCCATGTGTTACCATAATCAGAGAATCTATTATGAAATATTACCAAATAATAAAGGACATAGAGAGGCTCAATCCAAAAGTGAAACAATTGATCAATGACTGGCAGCTTCCAGAATGGACAACGAAATATGTGAAGTAAGAAATAGTCATAAAAACCTTCGTTTCACCTTAACATATCTAGGAAAATCATAAGAGACACAACTACAATCTTACAATGATGAATGGACAGAACTACAATCTTACATTGAGGAATGGACACAACACTAAAAGTATAAAATTAAGTAATCAAGATTTGTACCTCATATTGGAAATTCTCCAAAAGAAGAAAAAGATAATGGATGGAATTATTTACCTTCCATAATATTATTTTGAAACCAAAACTTTTAAATGTTTCACCTTCAAAACAAGAACATTTTCAAGGCCTATAGAAAATAAGGGTATTCTTTTTCTAGGGATAAATAAATGTATAGTCTTCCCTTGCACCATCCTGTAACATAGAAACATCATAAAATGATGTCTAGAAGTTAGTTTCTAATTAGTTTAGAATATCTAGCACTGTTTATATCCACCAGTGCTGATAATATCGTCGATATTTAGCGAAATATCACAAATATCGCGATATTTTCAGGGAAATGATATTTCAACAGATAAATATTGCAATATCTTCATATTTGAAAGTATCACAATATTTTGAAAATTTCAGCAAAATATCGTGATATTTTTTAAATATCGACTAATGTTTAAAAATATGAAAATTTTGATTTTTTTTATGTGTATCGTTATTTTCTGATATGTTGTCGATATTTTCGTCAATATTGTCGATAATATGTTTCCAGGACCCTCGCCAATATTTTTACGATATCAATATTTTCAACACTGATATCCACTATCATATAATTTTTATATTCAATTTCTAAATATAGGTTAGAATATATAGCAGTATATATAATTATATATCTACTATCGTACAATTTTCATCTTCAGTCCAAATGCAATGAAGGAGTTAAAACTTTGTATCTAAATCTTCTTATGTATAATTCCTGAAACCAATCTCAATAGAGTAATTCTCTAGAATTGCCTATGTGAATTCTCTGGGTTCATTTTAACCCCCAAGTCCAATAAACATGCCTTTCATGTAGGCTTCCTAATGAAATCTTATTTTATTTGACTATTCCTTCCATGGTAACCGTAAATAAGAGTGATTGGTGTGGAAGTACCCCTTTATATTTTAAGAGCAAACCCTTCTAAGAAATAAATCATAAGTCCCATGAATGTTAACAAAAATATCTATAATTTGAAAAAAATTCATATTAGAAATCATTCTCATCAAAACATCCTCAAATCAACCCATGAATTTAACATCTGAATTGTCTAATTGAATAATTCGGGTATATATTTTTGTAGGAGTAGCATTAATATTTTTGCAAACAGTATTGGGAATTACATTAGAAGATGATCCTTAGTACACTGAACACTTCCACACAATATAATTAAATATTTTCAATGTTAGAAAAAGTAGGTGTTTGCGACTTTGATTGTTTTCTTACAACAACAACATTCACAGTAGCTTTTTATTTTGTTTTAGAGACCTGTTTTCTATCATATTTCTCCTTAGTTTCTGCATGTTTCTATTTTACTTCAAATTAGCTACTGTTTTTGAAGTGAGCAAGGTAATTTTTTTAAGGTATTATCTTTGAAAAGGAATGCAACAGACATCATTCATGAAGATGTTTTCATTTTTTTTCATGTCCTCAATACCACTAAATTTCATGGTTGCTCTATTCCACTAGATTCAATACCACAATGACATTTTTAGAAATTGTAATGGATTTAGAGACAATAAAAATTGAATGAACATATTTTTTTCCATAAGTCCCATTAAAAAGTTAAACAAAAAAATTTGTAAGATTTGGTCACAAAAGTGAAGTGAATCCAAGGGGAGACACTAAGCAGTGGAGGCTAAAGAATGGGAGATGAAGGGGAGGGTAGAATACTATAATACTTAAAGTGGGAGATAGAGCATTTGGTATATTTTGAAGACAAACATTTTCACTAAGAGAGGCATCACATGCAGAGTCAGATGCTGAAAAGGCCAAAACAATTGTATGCTATAGTTTACATGAATCAGTGGGGTAAGGATATACTTGAATCGTTATTTATCTCCTTCTATGTGCACTAGGATACTATTGGATGTTGTAAATGGAGAGTTGGAGGAAATGAGAGAGATTATGTGATTAAATTTAATTCATGCATAAGACCTTTAATGACTTATACTTCACACACTGGAACATGAAGGGGAATATATCTGGCCACTATCCCTCTTCCATGATGGAGGCTGCAAGCTTAGCATCCGTGTTGCAAAGCTTTGTTTAAATTATTGAAATAAACATACTTTTATTTCCCTCGGTTTCTTATTGAGTGTAAATAAATTGGAAATGAGGGAAGAATGACAAACTTTAAGATGATATTCACATCCAAATGTTTTTCAATTCTTTATAAATCGTTGACTCTGATGTTGGATGTACCTTTTTTTTATTTTTGTTAGAGAAGTTTGAAAAATTCTTGGATGGGAATGACATGCCATATTATCCTTGTATCACATTCTCTTAGATCTTCATAGATCCAGTTTTAATATTTGTCGTTGGATTTTACGGAAAAAGTGGTGTGAGAAGTGCCAAACCAATCACATGGTCATTGCAACATGACCTTTCATTGACACTTGGATTACAATATTCCATGTATATTTTTGGTGATTCTTGACAGTTCATGACTCTTCATCAGCACGATGGAAAAAAAAAATTGATGCTATGAAACATGGTCTAGGATCTATATAATGGTGGTATTTACTATTATATCTCCATAAATCTAAAGTAGCCAAATGGAAGTGTCATGAGTTTTATCTCTATGACCTTAATGATAAAAATAATTTCATGATATATTTATGAAGGTGGGTACATAAAAGTAATCATATTTTATTGTTGGAGGTTGTAATTATATGGATAGTTCATGTGAATTGATTTTACTTTTGATTGATTGCACATGAGTTGTGATTTTAGGTCTCAGTAATCACAAGTTCCATATTTTTTTTGTTCAGCCAAATAATTCCAAACATTGCAGACTCTATTTTATTATTTGACTCCCTTCAATCTTCTCATGATGTGTTTAGGTTTGGTCATGTTTACTTCCTTCATTTTTAGTTCCTAATTAGTATCATTATTACAACCAAATGAACAAAATTTTCCAATAAATTATGATATGTTTGTTGTTAGGTCAGAATATTAGGTGAAAGAAATGAGTTTTTTTGTTGAGTTTGTGATTTTTCCCTTTGTTTTCTACCCTTGGATATGAAAATTTCGAATTTTATGTCACACTGTAGCCTTTCACACTAAGAAAACAAAACCGACGTTTGTTTGTTTTCCTAGGAATACTTACCAAATGTATCTTGATAAATCTTGAATCTTATGTATTTGATCAAGATATAAATATGATATCATTGATTATGGGGACCAATTATCTTCAACACAATCTATCAGTTTCCTAACACGTATAGGGTAATCTCAAATTTCAATCCTATAAGTTCTCCCAACCATGCCCACTAATTCAGATTGTCGATGTCAAATAAGGTTAAGGTGTTAGCCTGCGCACTAATTGTAATATACTTTGGTAATTTTTTGGTTTGTATTCTAGAATGTTGCTCTATGATCGAGGATTTTGGTTAGGGGATTCTCTAAATTTGATGAAATTGTCAGTTGCATGTATTTACTTTAATTTTTTGTTTTTTCCATTTATTTTTTACTTGTTGTGTGCATTTTTGTAAGATGGGCATATTCATGAATGTTTTTCGTCATATTCGGTATATCTTAGCACCCATTTCGCTACATTTTACACATTTTTTTCCTTTTAAATATTTAACAAGTCTGTCCACTGCCAAAATTTATTAGCAATATTTTCTTGCTTAACCCTTACAATGGAAAACCATACATACAATACCATCAGATATACACATTTTTAACCTATATCAACCACAGTTTTATTTTCAATCTTCTCAGCCTAAGAACACATATTTTTCCATGTCCCCTCCTGCCTTCACATTGCATCCAAACACAAAAATAGATTTGTGATTCATGGCAACTTCTATAGTCATGTGACGTACTTATGCCCATAATAGAGACACTTATTTTTTTCAATACTATATCATTATATTCCAATAATATCATTCAAGCTTACAAGTTTTCTAAATTGTATCTCGACGTTTTTTCTAGACCTTAAAATTTCCCCTTCTACATGTTAAGCATAAAGTGAATGATTCATCCAGCTTGAGAAGAATCCAGGTTTGTGAGTGTCAAAGGGATCTATGTAGGACGAATTAAGTTGGATTCTCCAACTCCAGCTCATGAACATATCTCACCCAAATTCACCATCTTTGGTAGATAATGTTCTACACAATCTCATTTATGGATTCGTAGGCTTTTAGAACTGAATTTCTGCATTAATATTTTGGGTGAATGTAAAGATGGATAGTCTTGTTCAAGTGCATAAAAATGAGGTGAGGATAGATTTTGAAGTGGGATAAAAATGTAGGACAAAAATTCACCTTAAGTGTTTGATCAACACAATACCTATTGCATTCAAGGTGCAGACTTCAACTCTTGATAAGCTTTTAGTCAAACCTCCCAATGGATTCATATCCCCACTGAGTGATTTTTCTTTTGAAATAACATTAAATCCAATAAAGGATCTCTCATAGGAGTTATCTCATTCAAAGGATAGATTTATTATAAAAAATACAATGGAACCTAACTCCAAAATGGATGGAAATTACTTACTAGATAGGGCATCGAATGAATGGTTTGCATCGCGGAAAAAACAGGTTCTTGTAGATGCCACGCTGAAGGTTGTTTACATTGGAGGCTTCCTGCTTTGCCATATAGTTGCAAAGGGTGATGTAGATTTTTTCAAACAAATACTTAAAAGACATAATTTTTGTAACCATGTTGATGAGGAGGGTATAACAACATTGTAGATTTCTTCGAAAAGTGGAAATTATGGGACGTTGAAAATGTTGTTGAATGCACAAATTTTTTTTTAAAGATTTGGTCAAAGAAGTGAAGTGAATCCAAGGGGGGAGACTAAGCAGTGGAGGCTGAAAAATGGGAGATGAAGGGGGAGTTGAATAATATAATTCTTAAAGTGGGAAACAAATCATTTTCTATATTGCGAAGACAACCATTTTCACTAACAGAGGCATCACTTGCAGACTCACATTCTGAACATGCCAAACATTTTACATTTTCCGCTACATTTCACATGATTCAGTGTGGTAACGATATAATTGAATGGTTATTTATCTCCTTTTATGTGCAATAGGATACTATTGGATGTTATATATGGATATTTGGAGGAAATGAGACATAGTAGGTGATTAATTTTAATTCATGCATAAAACATTTATTGAGTTACAATTCACACACTGGAAAATGAAGGGAAAGAACTCTAGCCACCATCCCACTTCCATGATGGAGGCTGCAAGCTCGGAAATGGTGTTGCAAATATTTGCTTGAATTATGGAAAGCAAGATATTTTGATTTCCCTTCGTTTCTTCTTTCTTGGCACTAAATTGGAAATCTAGGAAGAATGGAAAGCTTTAAGATGATAGTCGCATCCAAAAAAATTTCAATTCTTTCTAAATCAATGGCTCGGATGTGGGATGTACCTTTCTTAATTTTCGTTAGATAATTTTGACATATTCTTGGAGGGGAACGATATGCCAGATTATTCATCTATCATATGCTCTTAGAGCTTCATAGATCCAAGTCAAGACATCCATATACTTTCTAAACAATTGTGTCTATGCTTGTTTTTCTGCTTCTTGATAGTAAAATCCAAGGTTCATGTTCTAAATATCTTTTCTCTCTGCCAAAATTAATGGACTCATAATTCATATTAGAATTATTTATTTTTACCTTTACAGATTTTCTAGATCTACCCCTTTGGGAATTGAATTCTAACTTAAATTTCCCATAGAATGTTGACAAATCTCCATAGATTTTTAATGCTCTTCATCATATATTACTACATTCTTAAACATTTTCTCACTAATCTAACAATTGGATAATCTATTTATTGTCATTGAACACCCAAAAGTTAATGACATTTTTTATGATTAAAGGCTTCAAATGGATTTCAATATAAATTTGTTGGTAGAATATCATCTAATGGAACTATCCTAGAAGCAAATTTAGCTAGGGTACTCACAACTAAAATATTACATTCAGGAATGGACACAATACTAAAATCATAAAATTTAGTAGTCAAGCTTCATACCTCAGATTGAAAATTCTCCAAATGAAGAAAAATAAAATGGATGGAATTTTTTACCTTCCATAATATTATTTTCAAGCCAAAACTTTTAAATATTTCACATTCAAATCAAGAATTTTTTCAAGGCATATAGGAAATAAGGGTATTATGTTTCTAGGAATCAATCAATATACAATATTCCCCTGCACCCTCTTGTAACATAGAACCATCATAAAAAAATTCCTAGAAGTTAGTTCTAATTAGGTTAGAAGATCTAGCACTATCCATATACATGAATATAAACAATTTAAGAGGAGTCGAACATGTTATCTAGGAAGATGAAAGCAGTAGGATATGTCTCCATTAAAAAAATTGTTTGAATGATGTGGAGGATGAGCAGAAAGAATAGGCTCCTTTTTACCATAGTGAAAAACTGGCAATTTCTTTTTTGGCTCTGTTATCACCCCACCAGATTCCCAAGGCTAAAGAAGGAATCCCAACAGAGGTAACCACAAACCAAACTTTTAACTTGGTAGCTAGCCCTATCATGTCGGAGAGGGCTCTCTCCACAAGTTCATAGCTATGAGGGCTAGAGGATTTATGGTTTTTAGGCTAGATATTGAGTGCATGGGTTGTTTTTATTTGTTTTTTTTAGGTTTCACTGGATGAAGAAGTTAGGTCAAGGGAGCTAGATGAGGGAAAATGAGATAGGGTTGTCGGGATTCAATTGGGAAAGGTGTTGGACATTGGTTCAATTCTCCCCTTGTGTTTCGCGACATGGACTAACTGCCTCTCATGGATCCTAACTCTGGCGATTGTAGTGGAGACTAATGCCTGCGAGTTTTGGTCTAATGGCAATCGTGATTCCAACAATTGGTATCAGAGTGACAGATATCGAGTTCAAAACTCACCCGACTCGAGTTGGGGGGGGAGATTTTTGGACATTGGTTCAATGCTCTCTGTGTGTTTTGCGACATGTACTAACTGCATCTTGTGGATCCTAACTCTGGTGATTGTAGCGGAGACTAACGCTTGCGATTTTTGGTCTAACAGCAATCGTGATTCCAACAGAAGGTAGGCATAAGGTTTACCACTTTAAATATGATTGTGTTGAGATGGTTTTGAGACTTATTAAAAGCTACGAAGAGCATGAGAGTTGTATTCTTCCTGAACAGAGTAAAATAATCAAATTATTATCACTTTCCCAAAACAGAGCATGAGAAAGCATGTTTTCTCCCTATATAACTTTAAAGATATCATACCATATAGATGTAATGAACATGAATTAAACACATTCTAACATATGAAAATGAAGAAAAAACAATGATAAACATCATAACACATGTATCCCAAAAAACGTTACAACGCTTCTTTATTAACTGGCCAAAAAATGAGTACAATAGTTCCTTGATCAACAAGCTAACATCCAAAATGATTCCAACCCTGTCTAAAAGTGAAGAAAGGGACTAAATAGACATCAAAAAAAATTTCACTCATCTTTAGGGGCCGAATCGATGAGGTGAGGAAGAGATCCACAAAGTACTGAATTGGAAGTTGAATTATAGGATGGTCCAAGTGACTCATTCCTAATTACATTCAAACTGAGTCATTTTGAATCAATGATAGCTTTAATCTAATGAATCTACTTCTAGGTAAATAATCCCAAGAATAATTACATTTACCATCATTAATTACATAGGTAGAAGCATTATTTTCTTAAGAAAAGTCAAACTTTGAGAGAAATTCAAAAAATATCAGCAAAATGGGCATTTGCACCCTCAACTGTGCATTTTTTCCCTCACAGTGTCATTTGCGCACTCCATGTTCAAGGCCAATTTTTACTAACCTATAGGTGTCCAAATCCTGCCCAAGATGACTTTTTTGAAATCCCTTCCAGTCCTCATTCTGAATATGCCTCTCGCTTTCAAAAGGGTCATTTTCCCTATCAAAACATCATTCTCCCAAGACTTGTATTTACATAGCACCTAGGTCAAAACAAGGGAAGAAAGGTAATTTTTGGGTGGTTTTCTGACATTTTCACCTATCAAAACTGCAAACCAAGATAGCAAACATATTTTTATGGAATTATTATGTCTTTAGGAATCCAATGGTAGCTTTCTTTCCCTAAAAACGTTCCCCAATCATTTGTGGAGCACCTAGGGTGTTGCGCAAATGACCAAATTTCTGCTAAATTCCTATTACAAAAAACTCAAAAAATCCCATATTTTTCAAAAGAAATTCAAAATTCCTCAAAATTTGTAGAATAATTGATGATGATGTGTTTAAGCTTGGAGGGAAGCCTCAGCAAGAATGTCCAATTTCTTCTTCTCTTCCATGGTCAAATCATCAATTTTTGCATTGGCTCTTTTGAGCTTGGCCATTGCAATTTTCTCCTTTAGGGAATGGTGTTTGAATTTACTCCTAAATAAGTTAGTATCTTTGTTATCTTTTTCTAGTAGCTTCTCCAGGTTCTGATTGGCTCTATCAAGCCATCGTTCCCTGTTTTCATTGATCACTATAGAAAGCTGCTCATTTAGGGTTAGTTGATCAACAAGCTCAGCTTCCCTTTGTCTCTATAGAACTAGAGCTCTTTTCAACCCTCTAGTTGTATGTCTCTATCCTGGTACTTGTTCCTCATATTCATCAAGTAAGCCATACTTTTCAAGTGTTTCATCTAGCATGACTTTCGTTTTTTCTTCCTCCCTGTGAGCAGTGAAATACTTGACCTCATGAATGACTTGTTTAGTCTGCAATTGCTCATTCTCCTGCTCAAGGAATTTTATGACATATATGGCCCTGTCAAGATTAGTTTTGAGCTTCTTAATCTTTACATCCTTTCCTTTGATGGTTTCATTGGTGATTTTTTCATTTTCATCCTCATCCAGGTCAACAAGCTAAAATTCTTGTTCTCTTTCATGAAGATACTCCTCATCATGAATGACTTCCTCTATCACCTTTTCTTTATCTTTTTCCATATCATTTATTGTTGTAGAAGGCATGGCCCCTTCCACTCTATGTGGAGAAAACAAATTCCTATAGACTCTCTGGTAGGATTTTGGCAATGGCTCAACCTGAACCATACTAGCCCACTTAGGTTCAATGTCCTCCATCATGCTAGGTGAGCCAATGTCATGATGAGATGGAGATGAATGAGGTGAAAGGGAATAATCTGATGATGATGACTGTGATATGGGCTAAGATGGAGGGATGGAAGTAGATGGTTGGGATGATGAAGGGACATTTTTCGCATGCTGAGTGGATGTCTCATTGTAAATATCATTAAATATGAAGGTGCTCCATGCAATTTTTAGTTGATTGAGATGGTGGAGGACTGTTATTTTTATGAGGGAATGATGGAATAGGCTTTTCATTTTTTTTTCCTACTCCTTTTTCTGGGCAATGTATGCCATCTTCTCTATACTCTAAAAAATATAGTAGGTTATGTTAAGCATCCTTACCCTAGTGAAATGAATTAAAAATCTGATGTGATAGGAATAAAGCCTTGAAAATCTACCTTCAAATGAAAAATATTTCATGATTATATTCATCATTGGTGCATATCTGTCCAAAAGGTGAGAAAAATGAAATAACCACTTTTTTATTTTTTATTTTGGTGTCTTGGTTTTAAAAAGAATTCAAAGTATTGTTTCTTCAAATTACCTTTCTTGAACCACTTCTCCCTAACATTTGGGATCCCTGTAGCTGTTGAAATAATATCAGTTGATGAATCCATCTAAAGTAACTTGGTTATCATGGAGTCATGATATGAAAATTCTAGTTAGCATGGGATGGTGTTTAACCCTCTGAATTTTCTCATAGAAATCATAACAGCCAACATGCTTGAAGCATGTCACTATCAATGGAGAAGCCAAGAGTTCCCTAGTGTTGGGAGGTTCAAGTCTGAGTACTCTTCCACCTTTATGTGGCCTCCTCTTCTTTGTTTCCTCTCTTTCACTGAATGACTTTTTTCCTTCCTCTTTTGCCATGGTGTTTTTGTGAAAACCCTAGGGAAGTGGGTGGTGTGAAATATGTTTTTGAGAATGGGGAATGGGAAAGGGAAAATGAGGGATATGTTGCTTAGGGGTGTATGAAATGGGGGAGGGGATAGGGAGTAGTAATATGATGAGATTTAGGATGAGGAATTGGGGATTGGAAGCCTGGGTAGATATAAGACCTAGGGCTTAGGGTTTTGTGAGAAAGGTTTAGGAAAAAGGGATTTTGAAAAACATGGGTTTGGGAATGGGTTTGTGTAATTGTAGGAAAGATGCAAAGATATAGGGGAGTAAAATTTGGGAGTTTTCAAGCATGCAAATAAATACTAGGGTTTTAAGAAAATTCAAACACCAAATTATAACCTCAATTTTGACAAAACCTCAACACATAAACTTTGTGAAAATGGTTTTAAATGGCATAAGCTCTTACATATTTACAGGAGGTCAATGAGTGACTTGATGGAGCTTTAAAGATGATTTTTTTGCCACTTAAACACATTGTTAGGGCTTACTAGTCATTTGTGCCATCCATGGAGAATTTGCGCTCTCACCAAAGTGTTTGCACCCTCGACTGAACAATTGCACCCTTGACTGAACATTCGCACCCTCGACAGAGTATTTGCGCCCCACCTAAATAATTTGGGCCCTATGCTCAGATTTTCTTTCCAATTTCGTCGAGAAACTCAAAAATTTTCTGTGTGAGAGTGCTTTCTTGGTGTTTGGAGGAGACAAATAGATTTGAAATGATGTCAAGGAGTCATAAATAGCTAAGTGAATTTCAATTTAAATTGAAAACCTCACTTTTCTAATGTCTCATTTCACTTTTTTGAGGACATTGTTGATTACCCTTTTCCTTTGATTTTTTCTTCTTTGGAGGATGATGTTGTTACAGTTTGACACTTTTCATTTGTTTTTGCTTCTCTTCAGCTTGGCATGTGAAGTTTTGAGTTGGAAGCTTGGGAAAAAACTTATTACATATTATGAGCATAAAATTACATTAAAAATAAAAATAAATTACATCTATGTTTTGAATAAAATTATATATTAGTATGAAAATCACACTCTAAAACCAAAATTACAACTTTAAAAATGATATTTACATGTTGATAAATCCTCTAGAGATGTTTGAGAAAGTATTATTTGAGTCACTCTCACACCTTTGCTAACCTTATTGAGATTAAATAGCATATTTATGAACCTTGGAAAATGAAACCTAACTGACCTAATGGGACCTTGGATGACTTGACTCCATGGTTTAATTTGACTAACATAATGTCATAATGAGATGAGCTTTCAAGATTTTTTTATGCTCAACAAGACATCAAGGTGGGTCATCAAATTTGAAATTTTTAGGAGTGATATTTTATGACTAGGGCTACTATTAGTGAATCAATTTTTTGCATGACCTAATGGAATGATAAAAAAATTCAGAGTGGGAACCCTAAAATGAATATGAAAACACTGATTTTGATCACTGATGGCAGAATGAAAATTATGGCACTAACATCGTCCTTATTGGAGATGGAAGCTCCTTGCAGGTGTGAAGAAAACCGTAGACCAAGTGCCTGACCATTGGGCCAATAAGGTCAAAAATTTCAAACTGAAATGCATGACTGAATATTGAAAACTCAATGACACAAGCTGACTTTGAAACTCACTGAAATTGACTCTAACAGTGACTAAAGACTTAGCTTACTTTTCTGAAAACTGAACCTGAAAATCATATAATCTCAATGAAGCTCCATGGCCTTCACTTAGGGCTTCGAACTGCAGTGATTTTCTACTTCACACTTGCAGGAATATCAAAATGATATATACAATGAGGATGAATTTCTTTTCACAATTTTAGATTAAAAAATATAGTGCTTCAAGAGCCTACCATTAACTGGCCCTCTTAAGCAATTTTTTCCATCCATTTCTTCCAAGAGATATGCCTTTTTTCCACGAGAAGTTGTAATCTTAAAAGGCCCTTTCCGTAAATTATCTAACTTCTCGTGCTTACCCTTGTATTCATTCCTAACATCCCAGTGGAGTACTATATCGTCAATCTTGAAATCATCTTGCTTGGTTTTTTTGTCATAGATTTTCTTAATCTTATCACAGAGCTTGGAAGTGTTCTGAAACACTTATTCTCTTGTCTGTTGCAGGTGAATCATTTGGTTTATTCTATGTTTTATGTAATTTTCTTCACTTCCCGCTTATTATAAAATTTTCATGACTAGAAAAACCAATGAAGAAGGGAAAATGGTGTCCACACTGTAACCTACCTGAAATGGAGACATGCCAATGGATTTATTGTTGCTTACCTAATCTTACGATAGTGCATTAATTAGCTTCTTGTGCTAATTCATCTTATTCACCTCCAACATATTTTTGATTATGTTGATCAAAGACTTATTAGAGGACTCCACCACTTAGTTTCCCTATGGATAATATGTTGTAGAATGACCCAACTTAATGTTATATCTGTCAAAAACTTATTTCATACACTTTTATTTAAAGGCTTTGGCATTATCTATGATGATATTTCTAGGACAACCAAACTGGGACAAGATTTTAGCTTCTAAAAATTGAATTATAACAGTATGTAGCTTGCCTGGTTGGGATTGCCTTGATCCACTTTGTGAACTAGTTTGTGGAAGTAAGTACCCATTTGTGTTGAGAGGATGAGGGTAGATGTATCTCGCCAATAAAATATAAGCCCCACTTTTGGAAATGACCTTCAACTGAAATGGGTTGTAATGGTAAAGGAAGAAGCTTACGTTTACCTTGGAAAGGTTGGCATTCATGGTAGCTCATGAGTGTCTTTTAAAAATCTACAAACAATTTCTGCCAATAGTAACCTGCTCTCAGTACATTGTTGGCCGTGGTATTCCAGTATAAGTGACCTACACAATATCCTTTGTGGAAATCCTTCATCACTTCTTTGGACTCATCTTCAACGAAGAAATTGAGTAACATGCCTCGAGGATCCTTGTAGTACAGTGCACTATATAGTATGAAATATTTTGAAGCCTTAAGTTTCAAGGATTTCCTCTTAATATTTGACATGCTCGGAGGAGGGTTCAAATGTTGCAAAAAATAAATGATATCAGCATAGTGTGGAGATGATGAAAAGAGATCTGATACCTGAATAATACTTACACCTTCTTCTTCATCGAATAGTGCTGATATGAGATTAATATCAAGTGCATGTAGATTTGACTCAACCATTAGCTTGGTTAAGACTTGCCCTTTGATCAGCTTGATCGGCTTGATCTCAAGGTCATACTCCAAGAGAAGTTCTATCCATCGACCTCTTCCTCCTTCTAGATCTGTTTGCATGAGTACTTCTTTAATAGCTGTGTTTGGAACATATGCCAAAATATGTGAGTGTAGAATATAAACATGGAAGTCCTTGATTGTTTAACAAAAGCCAAGGCCTTTTTCTTGGTTATGTTGTATCTGAGGGCTGCATCCCTTATTGTGTGACTGAAGAACGCTATTGGTAGCTCTTTCCCATCTTTTTCTGCATTAGTACCACTTCCAAACTATACTTAGAAGAAAAAGAAAATATAATGAAATATAGTGAATAATCGAGACTGGTCAAAACTGGAGTAGTGGTCAAATAAAATTTCACCAAGTTGAATGACTTACAAGAATTTTCAGACCATTTAACGTCATTCTCCTTCTTTGTAATGTTAGTTAAATCTCTAAGGTTCTCTGCTAAGTTGGGAATGAACCTAGGTAGGAGATTTATCCTATCGTTGAATGCTTGGACTTCTTTCTTGTTACGATGGAAATTAATTTGTCGTATCGCTTCAACTATAGAAGGATCTATCCAGATCCCATCCTTTAAGATGATGTGACCCAACAATTTTCCTTCTTCCATAGAAAATAGGCACTTTTTACAATTAAGAGATATCCCAAATTTTCTACATCGTTGGAACACAACTCTTAAATGATGTAAATTCTGATCATCTGAATTTGAATAAACAGTAAAATCATCTAAATAAACAACAAGGAATACATCTTTCTCATTACTGAATTCTATGTCCATGGCACACTGGAAAGTGGCCCCAACATTCTTCAAACCAAACAACATCTTAGCATATTTAAACATAACCCATGGTGTAGTGAACGATGTATTATTCAAATCATCTTCATGCACAAGAATATGAGTGTACCCTAAGTAACTATCCACCAATGACATCTCAATTTCTCCTACAACTCGTTGAAGTATGTTGTCCATTTTGGGCAGCGGGTAATTGTTTTTCAGGGACACTTTGTTTAGATTTATGAAATCTATACATAGTCAGATTTCACCTGTCTTATTTCATACTGGAACCAGATTGGATATCCAATCAGAAAATATTTCTGGAACAATATTACCTTGCTTACAGAGCTTATTTACTTCCTTCTCAATGGATGGCAACAACTTTAGGTTTATTCTCCTAAGCTTCTGCCTAAAAGGCTTTTGGTCTGGATTTATTGGGATAGTGTGTTGAATGATATCTTTATCGTACACCTTTATATCTGAGTAATCCCAAGAAAAAACATCTCAAAACTTACTAAATAAATAAAAATATCTATTCTTTACCTCGAGAGACAAAGACTTTGAAAGGTTGATGAACTTTGGCTAATCCATTGTTCCAATATTAACATCTTCTACACCTTTTTTTGTGGGGACCAAAGTAGGTTTTCTTTCCACATCATCTTGATTAAATAATTATTCAAAAGGTATAAGACCTTTTGGAATATTATTATCCTTGAGATGAAGTATTTCAATCTGATCTTCCTCAATGACTTGGTCATCCTTGTCGTACACTTCATCCATAGAACAATTATCAAACTCACCTTCACTTTGAAGGAAATTGTTCACATGACTATCGTCCCAGAATACTTGCCAAAATTTCAAGTTATCAAAAATGGAGGGCATGTGCTTTATATAAATCTATATTTTTTTATTTTAAAACATTATAGATCTAAAATTACTTGCAGCTGTGGCTAATGAATCAATCATCATATTTTGCAACCTTGGCACAAATTTAAGTGTATATTTTAAAAACATTCTCAAAATTTCAAGAGTTCCATTCCTATATTGCCTCATCCTTGCGTGGTGTTAGAGTCCTATAATAATAGGGTTCATAATTTTTGAATTGACATTGATAGTCTTGTAAATATGTACATACCTTTCTTTTTTCAAGTTATTTTCTCATATTTTGAAAAAATGAAAAAATAAATAAAAATGAAAAGAGGGTAAAAGTCCTAAAATAAAGATCAAAGGACTTAGAAAAAGATAGACCCCAAATGAAAAAAGAGATAAAAACAAGACTTGAAAGTGGGCAAGTAAAAATGCCACTAATATTTACTTTACTGCAAGAATAATGATTATGTGTAGATTTTCAATAAATTCCATTATCCGTGATCAATTAAACATCTTAATATTAAGTTTTCATGCTTTGAATTTCATGTTTTAGATAGATAATAAAGATATGTCAAACAGTATAAACTTGATAAATCAGTATAATAAATAGATAATAAATGAGGAGCTCAATAGTTTAACCTGAGCCCTCGGATGAAACAAGGTTACACTTAGATATTTTTTATGCTTTTAAAGAAAATTGATATAGGATTGCAAGCCTAAATGCACCCATGGAAATGAAGTAAAAAATGTTAGAAATAAATATGGATAGGTAGAAAGAAGTTGTGCAAGCATGTAACAAAGCATCATCGGGAAAAAATCACTAATTTCCCCTCCCCTACAATTACTCAGTATTCTAAACTTTCAGTTAAAGAGGTTCAGAGAATTTCTCTGACTTTTGTTGGGACCAGACCCAAGGCTCGATGACTGATTGGTTAAAAATATTGAATTCCTACATAAAACCCATATTCATCAGCATTTACCCTTCATCCATAATCATGATCCGTTTTCCTAAGTAAAAACCCATTTTTACATAGTAAAAGGGAAACCCTAAATAACTAATTTCATTTCCTTTCAAAATTCATTCAAAAAGCCCATAAAATGCATTTATCCTAAGTTAAAGTGTGAAAAAATACAACAAAGACAAGCTATGTTTTACTTAGTGTTAGAACATGCACTTTTGTCATTATATACACTATCCCTTTTTCATATCAACTTCTAACTTAATTATTAAATCCCTAAACTACACCCTCCCGTATAGTATTAAACCCTTATATTCAAAACAACCCATAAAACCCTCTATTTTATGTTTAAGCCAATGTTTAAATATCCCATGTGCGGAATATAAACCCCGCCCTTATCCCATTGGTTTAAACCTATCGATAAAACAAAAAACCCCGCCCCTATGGTTTTAAACAAATATCAAACGTTTAAAAACCATATAATAAACTCATACATATGTATTGATTAAAACATTATGAAATGTTTTATTTTCACATATAAACCTTACCTCTCGCCTATCCTATAATACGAGGTTTAAACTTTAATAAATGCATATTAATAAAGTTTAAAACTTGTCCCCAACGCGTTAATACACCTCGGCCCTACTCCAAAATCCCGATGCTGCTTTCACAATAGATTAGGGTCATTTGCAATTGAACCCCACGATCCGACAGCTAACAAACGAAATCAAAAATAAACTTGCGTGATAACCACCATCTCATTTCTACGCAAAATGGGTGGTATTTTGACTTTCTCTCTCCTCCACATGTTTCCTTCCTACTGGATCACGTTAATTTCAACCAAAACAGCTTACCACCTAAATTGAAAGCGATAACCACTCATGGTGACCCTTTAAGCTCGAGAATTTCCATTTTTATATGACTGCCATTTATTGCAGGCGCTAATTAGCCTTAATTTTCCTAAAAACATTGGAAAAACACTGATTTTCTATCTTTTATACGCATAACCACTGTATAACCTATCTCGACTTTGAAACAAGCATTTTTTACCATTTTCATGCCAAAAGCCTCTGAATTTCAGCCTGTACCCATTTCATATTGCTAAGAAGCTCCATAAAGCTCCTGAAGACCAGAAACAGAGAACAGAACCTATTCAAAAACCTTCAAATACGTCTTCAAAGACTAGTACTTGCATATAACAGGTATTCCTCTAGCAATTAAAGCTTATTTTGATTTGAAAATACTTTAAGAAGAAACAAATTACATTCAGAATTTGAATCCACCCTAATAAGCCTATTAAAATATCCAGAAAATAGGCCAAACCTACCAAAATTTTTGAACAAAACCTTTTTATGCTGCACATTGTTTTAAACCCCAAATTCAACCCAGAAACTCTCTGAAGGTAGCCTAAGCCTCTGTGCCTAATCTCAAAGGACTTTAGCCCAATTACTCATTGAAAAAAAAACTCAGGAAACCCTTGTTTCTTGTTTAAAACCAATAAAGGTTTGTGAATCAAGTTGAAGATTTCAAAATTGAAAGGAAAAGACAAAGAAAGACTATATTTTTCCTATTTTCATCCAATAAATCTCTGTTAGAGTAAAAATACTTCTGCAAACTATTTAATCTTGCAGAAGTAGCTAGAAAAGCCTAAAAGCAGAGTTTTGTAGTCCAAAAAAGCTTCAAAATGCCTAAACCTACTCCAGTTGCATCTACTAATACTGCCATAGTTATAAATCCTCTACAAGCCCTTGTCTTAGATATTGAGAACACTCCATTAGCAGATGTTGACTATAAGATAGTATATGTAGAATTCAATTTGTTGGAACTTCATAACTAGAGCTATGAAAAATCTTTGGATAATATTGTACAATTTAAAATTTGGGAATCACACTTACCCAAATATGTGGTTCTAGTTACCCACTCATGTCCAGAGGCCATTAGATTATGCCATCATCATTATATACCTAAGCAAAGAGCAATATTCAATGCCAATAAAGAATTACTTTTCACCATTACTGCTAAATCCATTAATCAAATGCTACAGCTCAAACCTGGTCCTCAATCAGTTCCTATGTCCATTAAAGCACTTACCAAGTTGTATATTGGCCTTGATTTTCCTAAAAGATTCCAAATATTCCAAATATTCATGCCTTTAAATGTATAAATTCCTCAAATTAATCCTCCATATTCCACTTCAAAATTTCCAGAGCGTTCTAGGCATGTAATTTCCATGTTATCTTTCATCCTAGGGTACTTTACTAATGAACATACAGATGAATCCATCTTAGGCTTCCTATCCACTTTCACACCAGAAAAATCTTCATCTGTTATCTATGATTATGTTGGATATATTGTTGATAATATTAATGACCAAATGGTTAAATTTCCAATTGAAGGAGTGTTTAGATACACATCCTTCCTTTCCCACATGTTCTCGTATTTTCAAGTAGATAATTTTCCATTAACCCTTCAAAAGCTTGACATAGAATGGAATCCTCTTGCATTTATTTTCTGGACCTCTTTGATCAGGAAAAATTCTACAGAGTTCACATATATAGAGTTTTCACATTCCTTCATCCATCCATTAATTAAAATATTGACAAATACTGAACAACCAAGGATAAATGATGAGATGAAGAAGATTTTACAGTTATAAGAGAAAACCCAAACTGGTGATTGGTACTTGTATGAAAAACACACTGAGATTAGAGTGTTTGGATTGAATTTGTTACCCTACAAGCTACCCAAATTTGTATCAATGAGGGTTTTTTCCTTGGAGTATATTAGGAAAATATTAAACTTTGATTCTATCAATTTCCTAGCAATGAAGAAGAAAACATAGTTTAAATTGAAGAATTAAGGGGGACCATTCATTTGTAATCATAGAGATGCAGAGGAAGAAGCAGCTAAGTATTTATTAGAATACAGGTTTGAAGAGAGATTTTCTTGGAATTATGATCCACAAGGGATACTAAGTAAAATGAGGGTTAAATGTAAATCGAAACCCTTCATTCATGAGACAAAACTAGAGATAGAGAAATATGCCAATCAGATTGAGTGGATAGAAAATATTTTAGTAGTTGTCGTGAAGAAAGATGATACTAGTCACACTATACAAACTGCAGATCAGCCAGAAAAAGCCACCAAGAGGGTCAGAGAAGAAGAAACTTATGTTGTTGAAACCACTACTGAAAATAAGTTCAAAATAAGATGTAATAAAAGGCCTAAAATAGATTCAGTGGGTAAAGAGAAGGTAACCATTGATGTTGAAGAAAAAGATCTCCCAGACACCAACAGAGATGTTGTAACTGTTATCATAAATGAGCAGAATACAGAGAATAGAAATGAAGAAAAGGTTAATAATGGAAATACATAGTTGATAGAGAAACAACAGAACATGGAAGATTCATCCTCACAAACATCTGTGGAGAAATATTTAGATATCAGGGAAAAGTACAAATAGATCAAATTAAAGAATGAGGAGATCAAAAATGATATCTACTCTCAATATTTTAAAAAAACACCAAGTGTCCAAAATATAATTTTGTCTACCTTTGATTATTCAAACAAAATTATAATCATGTCAGTATTGCAGCCTATAGTGAAAACTCCAAAGACAGTGGCAGATTATAAGAAGATTGATTTAGAAGGTCAAATAGAAAAAATTCATGCTCTTGATTAGATATAATTTCATAGACAGAGTTCAGAGATGTTGTACTCTACTATTACAACCAAATACAAGAGTATTTAGAAACTTCAGAACAATATCACAAACATGAAATATCAAATGAAACTGGACAAAACATTCTTAAATGCTAAAGATCTCAGATTAAAATCCTTGGAAGAACTCATTTTGCAGGTTGGATATGACCCTGCAAATGTCAAAGTAGCAAAGAAGTTAGTAAAGAAGAAAAATGAGGGCTTTGAAACATTGAGGAAACAACTTAAAATGCCATCAGGTGAACATCCTCAAGCCAAGGAAATAATAGAAGTATAGAATGAGAAGGATGAAATGATGACTTTTATCTTCTAGTTGATAGCACAGATCAAAGAAATGAATATTCAAATGGATAAACTTGTCCAGGAAAAAGAAACACCAAATGTACTATAAATTCCTACAGTTACTCATGTAATCACTACAGCTGTGTCATCAACTCTAGCAGAAGAGTTGGCACCCAAAGAGCCACTGGCTACTGCAGTTCCAGTGACATCATCCACAACATCAACTACAGAGTCATCCACTACAGCAGCTCACCCTACAAATGAGGCCAACAAACTAATGAAAGCTATGGAAGAAATGTTACTTCAAACAAGTGAAATCAATAGATTGAAAAATATTGTTGATAACATTGAAAATACAAACAAGTTGGCTCAAATAAATGCCAAAAAACATGAGAAAAAAGCCATTGGAATAAATTAAGAATTGAAGAAGTTACATAAGGAATTAATGTTAAAGGAACATATTTCATATGTGAAAAGTCATTTATGGAACAAGATCATAGAAGCCATCAATGAGGTGTGGCTCTCAATTCAAGTGATTTTTGAACAGAGAGATTTACTTAAAGCAACATTAGAAGAGATTCAGAAGACTAAAAAGGAACTTGATAACAATTCAGAACAAGCTATAGAATTGATCAATTTTCTTAACAATAAAAACAAGCAAGATCTAGAAGAACTTGAGATTACTAACATGATTGAAACTATCCTTGAGATAAGGAAATTCATCACCAAAAAGAACCTGATGAAGCAGCTTGAAGAAAAATGTGAGAATATGAACATCACCATAGCTAGGTTTATGGTCATATTTGAGAATTTGAGGCAAAGAAGTTTGCCTAATATTTTGGTCATGAATGAAAAATTAATGCCTCGGGAGGATTACAATAAAAAGATCAGAGAATATGCAAAGGAGCAAGTTGAAAAATTAGGTGGACAAGGTACTCCAACAGGAAAAATTTTACTCAGAATTTTTGAGGACTTATTTTATTTGCAACATGAGACAAGACAATTGTTTGTCATTAAACCAACTTTTTTCAGGTATACAAAAGTAGATGAAAACTTCAGGAAGCTGAAGAAAATACAAATTCCAAGTGATGAAGATTGGGAGTCATTAACAGATTTACTATCAAAGATAAAAAGGAAGAAATATAAAAGAGAAAAATAGTTTGTTGAAATTACAGTTAAAACATATTTTTATTTACAGCAGTAAATATATTTCACAGAGGTTAAAGAGTATGCAAGTTTAAAAGAGTATCAGAGGTTAAGGGGAATCTGTGAAAGAGTATAAGATAAGAAAATTAGATTTCAAAACCAACTTTAAATATCTAAAGCTGGCAAGAAATACACCAAGGCAGCCAATTGCACCTCATCCATAATCAGTTACTATTTCTTTTGGATAGATAGGACAAATTGTTGATTTGTTAAGTAGTTGTCTCTATTTTTTTGAAAAGTGATTTTTATTTTCCTTAGATAATTCCTAGATAAATTCTAGGATATTTTATAAACAATTATGTATAAATACTTCATATTTAGAAGTATTATTGTGGAATAAATTACTGAAGATTTCTATAGTCATTTTTTATTGGACATGAAGGCTTTTATGATTCATATCT
The DNA here is from genome assembly GCA_034641835.2 of Pinus albicaulis. Lineage (NCBI taxonomy): Eukaryota > Viridiplantae > Streptophyta > Pinopsida > Pinales > Pinaceae > Pinus > Pinus albicaulis. The sequence goes on along the minus strand of CM076582.1, from coordinate 449,684,099 downwards.
CGACTAGACAAATGGATTGGATCAATTGGCATCATATTTCAGGATTCATGTGATGAGCTATTGAAGTGAATTATTTCCTTCTTGTCATTGTTATCTTTCTTTGTTACATGCATTCATAAATGTTTTCCAAATTTGAATGAATAAACAAGAGTATTACTTTAGGATTTGTTAAAAGCACCCTATCTTTACTATTTATCATTTTTATGTTTTCTATTGATTTCCAGAGTAGGGAACCCTTAGTTTCTCCCTCTTTCATTTGACCTCTACCTACTACTTCCCTTTTCCAGGTCAAAAAACCCTTCATTTCTCTTTATCCCAATCATACCACCTCACCAAACAGCCTCTGAAGATCTTCATGGGTTATCTATCTTGCCCTGAAAACATTTTACTTCTTGACCTTAATCCTAGCTCTGTTTACTTGATTTTTGACTCCTTAGCCCAATGGAAAAATATATTTCCCACTATCCATCTCATTAGGTGATTTTTCCCACCAAATCAAACAAACCAAAACCAAATTGCACCACCATAAGTAGCCTAATATTTTATAAAACAAACAAAGTTAAATATTATAGAGAGAGCCCTCTCTGAAACCTAAGAAGGCTAGATATTAGAGTTTAAAATTTGTTCTGTGGTTACGTCTAGTGTTCTTAGACTTTAAACCAATATCTCACAAATTTAGAATTACGAGAGTGATAACATACTGGCGACCATACTCGGGACTTAACAAATCCTCCGTCATAAAATAAGTCTTACATGAACTTTTTTCATTAACTCTTTGCCTTTGAGACTGTTTTATAAGTTGCAAGTATCATTTCATAAAAACAATGGTAGTTCTAGGTTCTAGGAAAGTTTATTATACCAGGTCTAACCCGGATCCTAAACTTTCTTTTATAGTCAACAACCCAGACAGAATTGGCAAAAATAAAAATAGATAGAATATTTAGATGTTAAAATTTCATTTAATAGAGTCAATTCATTACCACAAGAATTAGTGAGTTTATAGGATATAGAGTTTGATTTGAGATTTGAAAATTCTTTTTTTAGAAGAAAATCTGAAAGTAATTCAAGTACTACTGTTTTAGACCATGTTTTTATCTAATTTTTGGAATAAAAATAGAAAAATATTGTAGCAAACTCTGAATTAAAGAAAGTAAAAAATCAAGACAAACTTGAAGAGATTAATGCCACTATTCTTAAAGAAATTGATGAGGCAATAGAATTAGATCAACTTTTAGCATATACATCTAAACCTTCCATTTCTCATTTAGATACCATTACATCATCTATAGTTTCTACTTCCATCCAATCTACAAAGCCCTAGATTACCCTTACAACCCATAATATTATTTCTTTCATCCCCTACATCCATTTCATCCACTAGTTTACCTTCTACTTTTTCAAACACATCATTCTAATTCCCTACTAGTTCCTCATATAGTTCAGTTTCACTTCCTAGTACGTCCACTTCATCTTTTAGTTCTTCCACTACCTTTTCTAGGTCATCATTTTATAGTCCATTTTCATTATCTTCTTCCTCCAATTCAGCCCCAAGTACTTCCACTTTATCTCCTATCCAATCTAGAATTCAAGCTATGGCTGCTATATATGCTCCCTTAGTTCTTCCAGGACAACTTCATAACATGCCCCAATATTAACAAAGTAAAACACCACAGTTTGATGCTACTACACATTATACTGCACAACATCACATAAACAAAATCACAGATTACTTTGAACTCCATGATATAGATGAATCATATGTACAAATGAGGTTGTTTGTACAAACATTGACAGGAGAAGTAAAGAAATGTTTTAAAGGTCTTACTGCAGGTAGTATAGCTGATTTAGTTATTTTCCATAGATTATTTAAAAATAAATAGGAAAAGAAGAAAAACCCCCTACAAATATTGTCTAAATTTGATGCAATGAAGAGAGCTCCGAATGAATTAGTACAAGACTACTGCACTATATACAATAGTGCTTACAATTCAATTCCTGCAAATATAAAACCCACTCCTGAATCTGTCTTGCTCAAATTCGCAGATGAGTTTAACATTGACATGGCATATCCGTTAAGAGAAATAAATGCAGAAACATTAGAAAGAATGCAAACAGATGTTGTAGGTGTAGAAGTAAATATTTTAGCTAAGAAAGCCAGATTGAGAAATGAGAGGAGAGTAACCATGAAAGAAGAAGCCTCTAGTTAAGACACAAAAATAGATATGTTAGCTAAGACTTTAGAAAGAATGATTAATAGATTAGATAACATAGAAAGAAGACCTCAATGGGATAATCAAGAGAAAATCAGAAATCCCAATTTTAGGAAAAACATAAATTCAGGAAAATCAAAAGAATCAGTCCCAGACCAAATAATAAGACCTCCATTTCAGGAGAACTATGTTGAGAGTTCTCAAAACAATGTTGAGGATGAGGATACCATAAATTTAATGGGAATAGATGATAATAACACTATCTTTCTCACACAGTAAGATCAAGAGTTATTTGAACTCCAACAACTCCAATTAGATTTAGGGGAATCCTTCAATTATAAACAAGGTTATGATTTTGCCATAAATGAAGTTCACAAACAATATAACCTTAGGAGTAAGAAAAATATTGAAACTTATAATAAGAAAACAACACAAATTGAAAATAAGAGAAAAGTAGAAGCCCCAACAACAAAAGTTCTGCAAATTCTCCCTAGGGAAAATAGGAAAAACTCCAGTTATTCCCAAAAAGTTTTTGATCCTAAAATTTCACCAAGCCCTAAGATTGTTAATATAATAGATGAAGTTGATAAAGCTACAAAATATTTACAAAAATCTGTTGCTACAAAAGCATCTGATTTTGACAAAACATAAAACTTAGATCCTAAAACACCCACCGTTGATCTAAAATCAACAGATCCAAAAGATGCCACTACAAAAACAGCTTTTGATAATTCTAAATCTGAAAAAACATCTATTGTTTCACAAACCATCCCTAAAAAGAAAACAAGAAGTAGTAAAACACAAGAAACTCAAGCTGAAAATGAAAACATAGCTATAGAGAAACAAGATAAACCAACACAAACTATAGTTACCAAAGAAGAGTTAATTCAAATAAGTAAATCTCAACCTTCTTTCAAAATACAAACTGAGATTTCCAAGTTGAAAATACCAATTCCTTTAACATAATTGGTAAAACATGATTTATATAAATCAACCGTCACTGAAACATTAAACATAAATGATGGAGAAGACTCCATAAACTTGAATGATGATCAACTAGAGTTGATATTTGGCCCAGATGTAAATGGAAAGCATCAAGATGGATCAGTTCCTCCATTTTACATCAGTTTAACCATTCATGATCAAATTTTACACAGCAAAATGTTAAATTCAGGAGCTTCACATAATTTAATGCCCAAAGCTATAATGGAAATCCTAAACTTAGACATTACAAGACCTTACAAAGATTTATTTTCATTTGACTCAAGCAAAGTAAAATGCCTAGGATTAATCAAAGATTTATGTGTAACACTAGTTCAATATCTTGGCAAGAGTATACTTATGGACATTGTAGTAGCTGATATCCCACCTAAATATGGAATTTTATTATCTTGCTCATGGGGAGCAAAGTTACAGGGATCTCTACAATTGAACATGTCTTACGCTACTATATCAGTTTTTGGTCAACCTAAGAAGTAATATAGGGAAGCATTAATGAAATACATGGTAAGTAATGCAGCAAGATCAATAAATTACCCAATTTATGCTACACCTATTGACCTAGATTCATTCATCTTATGTAATGCTGAAACTGATAACGAAATCGAGAGTAAACTAAGGCAAGAAAAGAAAACACAAAATAATGATAATATCTTTCATGAATATTTATGGAATTTATATTTTTATGGCTCAATAAACAATTTAGGAGTAGGAGCAGGAGTATGGACAACCAATATAGAGAAAAATCATGCAGAAGGCCATGCTTTTAGACTGAATTTCAAATGCACAAATAATATGGTTGAGTATGAAGTCCTCATTTTAGGACTCCAAATAATCAGAAATTTATGAGGAAAAATAATAGCAATAATGGGAGACTTAGAGTTGATTGTAAAACAAATTAAAGGCGAATATTATGTTTATAACCATATATTAGGCCAATATAGTGAGACTGCACTAGATTTGATTGATAATTTATTGGAATGTAATTTCTCTGCAATACCAAGAGGGAAAAATTTATAAGCACATTCTTTAGCAACATTTGCTAGCACTTGTAATTTACCTTTTCAGCCTAATCATATTATACTTCAGAAGTAAAACACAGACCAATAATCCTAGACAACCTAAAATATTGACATAATTTTTCACAAGATCAACATATTTATAATTTTATGAATACTGAAGGTGAATTTCAGAACTGTAAGATAGACACTAACTGTACCATAAATCAAGATTTAGATAGTGAAATAGATTTCTTTAATGTAGATGTAAATAAATTAAAGTTTGCAAGACCAAATAAATACAATCAATCAGATATAGATAAATTAGAGCGAGTATAGATTGATGAGATAATTGATGAAGAATCTGATATATTAAATCTCAAAGACAATTTCTTACCAAAAGGTTTAACTCCATTGAAAGATTTATTTGACTCAAATGATGTTTCTAGAAAACCCAAAATGGAGCCACTTAGATCTGACATTGAGGAATGCAACATAGCCACATAACTGAACCCAAAATGATAAAACTTTCCAAAGCCTTACCTCAACAAGAAAAGGAAAAATATATTGCTCTTGTTAAGGAATTCCAAGATGTTTTTGCCTGGAGTTATGAGGACCTTAAATCCTATGACACCAACATAATTCAACATAAAATTCCTGTAAAAGAAGATCAAAAGCCCTTTAGACAAAATTTAAGGAGAAACAACCCTATTTTGATACCCTTAATAGAAAAAAAAGTTAAAAGAATGTATGATGCATAGATAATTGCACCAATAAAATATTTTGATTGGGTTTCTAACCTAGTTCCAACTAGAAAGAAAAAAGGTGAGATTAGATTATGTGTTGACTATAGGAATCTAAAAAAAGTATCCTTAAAATATAATTATCCTTTACCAAAAATGCATCATATTTTACAAAAGGTAGTTGGATCTTCTAGGATTTCTCTTTTAGTTGGATTTTCAGGATACAACCAGATTTTAGTCCAACCAGAGGATCAAGAAAAAAGAGCTTTTAGTACTCCTTGGGGCACTTTTATGTATGTAAAAATTCCTTTTGGTTTAATGAATGCAAGGGCAACCTTTCAAAGAGCTATGGATATAGACTTTGCAAAGGAAATTCATGAATTATTGGTAATTTACTTAGATTTCATAATTGTATTTTCTAAGTCTGATTATGAACACTTAGATCATCTTAGACAAGTCTTTGTAAAATGCAGAAAATTTGGCATCTCATTAAATCCTAAGAAAACATTATTTGGATTAGAAGAAGGCAAGATACTAGGACACATAATTTCTAAATAAGGAATTAGAATAGATCCTGCAAGAATAGAAACAATTCTTAACATCAATCCACAAAGAAACATAAAAGAGTTACAATATTTTCTAGGTAAGATTAATTCTTTAAGAAGATCCATATCCAATTTAGCTGAGATAATTAGAAAACTAAATAACATGCTTAAAAAGGATTCAGTTATTAAATGGACTGTTGAGGCCAAACAATCTTTTGAATCCATCAAACAGGCCTTAACCAAAACCCCAGTCCTTATAAGTCCTAGTTTCAAAAAGGATTTCATCATTTTTTCATTTGCTTCAGAACACACCATTGCTGCAGTTTTACTATAGAAAAATGACCAAGGTTATGAACATCCCATTGCTTTCTTTAGCAGAACACTTATAGATGCATCTTTGAAGTACAATATTATGGAAAAATAAGCCTTAACTTTGGTAAAGGCCATTAAATACTTTAGAGTTTACATTCTTTATTCTCACATTATTTCCTATGTCCCAAATGTTGTAGTAAAATACATTATTACTCAGGATGGTCCTTATGGAAGAAGAAGTAAGTGGATTGCCACTATATTAGAATATGACATAGAGATAAAACCCATAAAGTTGAAAAGGGTCAAGGTTTAGCCAGACTTATGGCTAAATCTAATTTTCATGCCCTAGACATAAATTTTATTGCTCAAATAGATGATCAAGAAGAGATGGAAACTCCACAGATCAGTGAAGCCTTTTCAGACTCACCATGGTATGCAAATATTATATTTGTATTACTAAACTTACAAGCTCCTCCTGGTTTATGAAGAACAAAAGCCAGATTTCTAAAGCTTAAATAAGTAAGATTTTGTATTTTAAACAGTGTACTTTTTTGGAAAGATCAAAGTGGGATTTTATTAAATTGTTTATTAAAAGAAGAATATGACAAAGTACTACAATAATTTCATGTAGGTGACTGTGAAGGACATCTATACTAGAAAACTACTGCATACAAGATCATGAGAGCTGGTTTTTACTGGCCTAACTTGTTTGCAGATGTCAAAAAATATGTGACCTCCTGTCATAAGTGCCAAATCTTTGAGGGTAAGAAAGAGTTGTTACCCCCGCCCTTAAATCCCATCTCTACAGAAATTCCATTTAAACAATGGGGTCTTGACTTCATTGGAGATATTCACCCCCCATCATCAGCCCAACATAAGTGGATTTTGACAGCCACTGATTATTTTATCAAGTGGATTGAAGCCATACGCTCTAGGCAAACCACAGATACTGTCATCATCTCATTTCTAGAAAGTACCATTCTTTCAAGATTTGGATGTCCCCAAAAGATAATTACTAATAATGCAACAGCATTCAAATCTAAGAAAATGATTGAATTTTTCCATAAATACCATATTACCCTAGGTCATTCTACTTCATATTACCCTCAAGGTAATGCCCTAGCTGAATATTCAAATAAGAGCCTTGTAAACATCATCAAAAAGTTACTGGAAGATAACAAAAAGACTTGGAATAGGAAGTTAGTAAATGCCTTATGGGCAAATAGAATTACAACTAAAAAATCTATTGGTACATCCCCTTACCAACTTGTCTATGGAATGGATATTTTTTTTCCATCCTCCCTAGGTGTACCAGTGATGAAGATTATCCAAGTGTTACAAGTTGAAACAAATGACATTCAAAGAAGGATCAACAAAACTATTCACTTGCAAAAAACAAGGGAAGAAGTTTATATCAAATCTCAAGTTATCCAAGATAAGATAAAGAAATTTTTTGATAAAAGGACTAAAGAAGATGATTTTTACATTGGAGATAAAGTGTTAAAATTGGATTCAAGAAGAGAAGACAAAGGCAAACATGGAAAATTTTATTTTATGTGGAGAGGACCTTTTGTGATTTATGGATATAGAGGTAATAACTCTTTCTATTCGAAATAAATGGATGGATCAGCTATGCTAGATGGACCACTAAATGGCAGAATGTTGAAGCACTACTACTCTCCCGAGTTAACAAATAGTTAGTTTCATTTAATTTGATCATTGTACATATACATTGAAAATTTTAGATTGGATTGGATGTTTCCTAACAAATTTGAAGCCTAGACAGAAGGCCTTAAGCTTTGAAAGGTAAAATATCATAAGTATGAATAAATGCAAAGATCAAAAAGATACTTACAGGGTCACCATAGTCAAATTTCGAAGGCTACTAGTCTAAAAGTTCTTGACATTTCACCAGGAAATGCCATCCCCGTGTGGAGCCACTGTTAAAGTCCTATAATAATAGGGTTCATAATTTTTTAATTGACTTTGATAGTCTTGTAAATATGTACATACCTTGATTTCTGCAAGTTGTTTTCCCATATTTTGAAAAAATGAAAAAATAAATAAAAATGAAAAGAGGGTAAAAGTCCTAAAAGAAAGATCAAAGGACTTAGAAAAAGACAGACCCCAAAAGACAAAAGAGATAAAAATAAGACCTGAAAGTGAGCAAGTCAAAATTCCACTACTATTTACTTTACTACAAGAATAATGATTATGTGCAGATTGTCAATAAATGCCATAATCTATGATCAGTTAAACAACTTAATCTTAACTTTTCATGCTTTGAATTTCATGTTTTAAATAGATAATAAAGATATGTCAAATTGTATAACCTTGATAAATCAGTAGATTAAATAGAGAATAAATGAGGAGCTCAATAGTTTAATCTGAGCCCTCGGATGAAATAAGGTTAGACTTAGATATTTTTTATGCTTTGAAATAAAATTCATTTAGGATTGCAAGCCTAAATGCACCCATGAAATGAAGTAAAAAGTGTTAGAAATAAAGATGGGTGGGTAGAAAGCAGTTGTGCAAGCATGTAATAAGCAAAAATCACTAATTTCCCCTCCCCTACAATTATTCAGTATTCTAAACTATCAGTTAAAGAGGTTCAGAGCATTTCTTTGACTTTATTTGGGATCGGATCCAAGGCCCGATGACTGATTGGTTAAAAATATTGAATTCTTACATAAAACCGATATTCATCAGCATTTACCCTTCATCCATAATCATGATCCCTTTTCCTATGTAAAAACCCATATTTACTTAGTAAAAGTGAAACCCTAAATAACTAATTTCATTTCCTTTCAAAAATCATTCAAAAAACCCATAAAATGCATTTATACTAAGTTAAAGTGTGAAAAAATACAACAAATACAAGCTATTATTTACTTAGTGTTAGAACATGCATTTTTTTCATTTATATACACTATCCCTTTTTTCATATTAACTTCTGACTTATCTCTTAAATCCCTAAACTACACCCTCCTGTATAGTATTAAACCATTATATTTAAAATAACCCACAAAATCCTTTATTTTATGTTTAAGCCAATGTTTAAATATCCCATGTGCGAAATATAAACCCCACCCTTATCCCATTAGTTTAAACCTATCGATAAAACAAAAAACCTCGCCCCTATGGTTTTAAACAAATATCAAACATTTAAAAACCATATTATAAACCCATGCATATGTATTGATTAAAACATTATGAAATGTTTTGATTTTCACATATAAACCTTACCTCCCGCCTATCCTATAATACAAGGTTTAAACTTTAATAAACGCATATTCATAAAGTTTAAAACTTGTCCCCGTCACGTTAATACACCCTAGCCCCACTCCCAAATCCCGATGTAGCTTTCACAGTAGATCAGGGTCATTCGCAATTGAACCCCACGATCCGACGACTAACAAACGGAATCACAAATAAACTTGCTCGATAACCACCATCTCATTTCTACGTGAAATGTGTGGTATTTTGAATTTCTCTCTCCTCTACGTGTTTCCTTCCTACTAGATCATGCCCATTTCAACCAAAACAACTTACCATCTAAAGTGAACGCGATAATCACTTAGGGTTTTTGACCCTTTAAGCTAAAAAACCACCATTTTTTATATGACTGCCATTTATTCCAGGTGCCAATTAGCCCTAATTTGCCTAAAAAAATTGGAAATGCACTAGTTTTCTATTTTTTCTATGCGTAACCACTATATAAACTATCCCGACTTTGAAACAAGCATTTTCCGCCATTTTCATGCCAAAAGCCTGGGAATTTCAGCCTGTACCCATTGTAGAGTGCTAAGAAGCTCCACAAAGCTCCCAAAGACCAGAAACTGAGCACAAAACCTATTCAAAAACCTTCAGATGTGTCTTCAAAAACCAATACCTATGTATAAGAGGTATTCCTCCAGTAATTAAAGCCTATTTTGATTTGAAAATACTTTGAAAAGAAACAAAGTACATTTAGAATTCGAATCCACCCCAATATGCCTATTAAAATATCCAAAAAACAGGCCAAAACTTACAAAAATTTCTGAAAAACCCTTGTTTATGCTGCGCATTGTTTGAAACCCCAAATTGAGCCCATAAAACCTCTGAAGGTAGCCTAAGCCTTTGTGCCTAATCTCAAAGGACTTTAGCCCACTCGTTGAATAAAAAACTCAGGAAACCCTTGTTTCTTGTTTATAACTAGTAAAGGTCTATGAATCAAGTTGAAGAGTTCAAAATTGAAAGGAAAAGCCCAAAGAAAGACTATTTTTTGCCTATTTTCATCCAAGAAATCTTTGTCAGAGAAAAAATACTTCTACAAACTATTTAATCTTGCAGAAGTAGCTAGAAAAGCCTAAAAGTAGAGTTTTGTAGTCCAAAAAAGCTTCAAAATGCCTAAACCTACTCCAGCTGCATCTTCTAAGACTAACATAGTTATAAATCCTCTACAACCCTCTGTTGTAGATATTGAGCACTTTCTATTAGTAGATGTTGACTATAAGATAGCAGATCCTATTGTAGAATTCAATTTGCTGGAATTTCATAACTAGAGCTATGAAAAATATTTGGATAATGTTGAAGAAGTTAAAATTTGGGAATCACACTTACCCAAATATGTGGTTCCAATTACCCATTCTTGTCCAGAGATCATTAGATTATGCCATCATCATTATATGCATGAGAAAAGTGCAATAGTCAATGCCAATAAATAAGTACTTTTCACCATTACTACTAAATCCATTAATCAAATGTTACAGCTCAAACCTAATCCTCAAGAACTTCCTATGTCCATTGAAGCACTTACAAAGCTGTATATTGGCCTTGATTTTCCTAAAAGATTCCAAATCTTTCAAATATTCATGCCTTTACATGTCAAAATTCCTTAAATTGATCCTCCATATTCCACTTCAAAATTTCGAGAGGGTTCTAGGCATGTAATTTCCATGTTATCATTCATCCTAGGGTACTTTACTGATGAACATACAGATGAATCCATCTTAGGTTTCCTATCCACTTTCACACCAGGAAAATCTCCATCTGTTATCTATGATTATGTTGGATATATTGCTGATAATATTCATGACCAATTTGTTAAATTTCCAATTGAAGGAGTGTTTAGATACACGTCTTTCCTTTTCCACATGTTCTTGTATTTTCAAGGAGATAATTTGGCATTAACCGTTCAAAATATTGACATAGAAGGGAATCCTCTTTCAGTTATTTTCCAAACCTCTTTGATCAGCAAAGAGTCTACAAAATTCACATATATAGAGTTTTTAGATTCCTTCATCCATCCATTAATTAAAATATTGACAAATACTGAAAAACCAAGGATAAATTATGAGATGAAGAAGATTTTATAGTTATCAGAGCAAACCAAAACTGGTGATTGGTACTTGAATGAAAAACACACTAAGATTAGAGTGTTTGGATCTAATTTGCTACCCTACAAGCTACCAAATTTGTATCAATGAGGGTTTTTTCCTTGGAGTATATTAGGAAAATATTAAACTCTGATTCTATCAATTTCCTAGCATAAAAGAAGAAAACGGAGTTTAAATTGAAGAATCAAGGGGGACCATTCATTTACAATCATAGAGATGTAGAGGAAGAAGCAGCTAAGCAGTTATTAGAATATAGGTTTGAAGTGAGCTCGTCTTGGATTTATGATCCACAAGGGATACTTAGTAAAATGAGGGTTAAATGTAAATTGACACCCTTCATTCATGAGACAAAACCATAGATAGAGAAATATGCCAATCACATTGAGTGGACATAAAATACTTTAGTAGATGCATTGAAGAAATGTGATAGTAGTCACATTTTACAAACTGCAGATCAGCCAGAAAAAGCCACCAAGAGGGTCAGAGAAGAAAAAACTTGTGTTGCTGAAACCACTACTGAAAATATGTTCAAAATAATATATAATAAAAGGCATAAAACATATTCAGTGGGTAAAGAGAAGAAAACCATTGATGTTGAAGAAATAGATCTCCCAGACACCAACATAGATGCTACAACTGTTATCAGAAATGAGCAGAATACAAAGAGTAGAAATGAAGAACATGTTAATAATGGAAATACACAGTTGATAGAGAAACAATAGAACATGGAAGCTTCATCCTCACAAACACCTGAGGAGAAAGATTTAGGTATCAGGGAAAAGTACAAACAGATCAAATTAAAGAATGAAGAGATCAAAAATGATATCTACTCTTAATATCTTAAACAAACAACAAGTGTTCAAAATAGAATTTCGTTTGCCTTTGATTATTCAAACGAAAAGCTAATCATGTTAGTATTGCAACCTACAGTGAAAACTCCAAAGATAGTGGCAGATTATAAGAATATTGATTTAGAAGTTCAAATAGAAAAAATTCATGCTCTTGATCATATAGAATTTCATAGACAGAGTTCAAAGATGTTGTACTCTATTGTTACAACCAAAGCTATGAGTGTTCAGAAACATCAGAACACTATCACAAACATGAAAGATCAAATGAAACTAGACAAAGAATCCTTATATGCTAAAGATCTCAGAATCAAATCCTTGTAAGAAGTGCTTTTGCAAGTTGGATATGACCCTGGAAATGTCAAAGCAGCAGAGCAGTTAGTAAAGAAGAAAAAGGAGGACATTGCAGCATTGAGGAAACAACTTAAAATGCCATCAAGTGAAAATCCTCAAGCCAAGGAAATTATAGAAGGATAGAATGAGAAGGATGACATGATGACTTTCATCTTTCAGTTGACAACATAGATCAAATAAATGGAGATTAAAATGGATAAACTTGTCCAAGAAAAAGAAACACCAAAAGTACCAGAAATTCCTACAATTATTCTTGTAATCAGTATAGTTGTGCCATCAACTCTAGCAGAAGAGTTGGCACCCAAAGAACCATTGGCTACTACAACACTAATGACATCATCCACAACATCAGCTACAGAGTCATCCACTGCAACAGCTCAACCTATAGATGAGACCAGCAAACTAGTGAAACCTATGGAAGAAATGTCACTTTAGACAAGTGAAATCAATAGATTGAAAAATATGGTTGATAACCTTGAAAATACAAACAAGTTGGCTCAAATAAATGCCAAAAAACATGATAAAAAATCCATCAGACTAAATGAAGAATTGAAGAAGTTACAGAAGGAATTAACCTTAAAGGTGCAGATTTCATATGTGAAAATTAATCTATGGAACAAGATCATAGAAGCCATCAATGATGTCTGGCCCTCAATTCAAGTGATTTTTGAATAGAGAGATTTACTCAAAGCAGCATTACAAGAGATTTAGAAGACTAAAGAGGAACTTGATAACAATCCAGAACAAGCTATAAAATTGATCAAGTTTCTTAACAATAAAAACAAGCAAGAGATAGAAGAACTTGAGGTTACTGACATGACTGAAACTATCCTTGAGATAAGGAAAGTCATCACCAAAAAGAACTCGATGAAGCTGCTTGAAGAAAAATGTGAGATTGTGAACATCACCATATCCAGGTTTATGGTCAAATTTGAGAATTTGAGGAAAAGAAGTTTGCCTAATTTTTTGGCCATCAATGAAAAATTAATGCCTCAGGAGGATTACAATAAAATTTTTAGAGAATATGCAAAGGAGCAAGTTGAAAAATCAGGTCGACAAAGCACTCCAACAAGAAAAATCTTAGAATTTTTGAGGACTTATTTTATTTGCAGCATGAGATAAGACACTTGTTTGTCATTAAAAAAACTTTTTCCAGGTATACAGAAGCAAATGAAAACTTCAGGAAGCTAAAGAAAATACAGATTCAAAGTGATGAAGATTGGGAGTCATTAACAGATTTACTATGAAAGAGAAAAAGGAAGGAAGATAAAAGAGAAAAACAGTTTTATGAAATTACAGTAAAAACATATTTTTATCTACAGTAGTAAAGATATTTCACAGAGGTTAAAGAGTATCGGAGTTTAAAAGAGAATCAGAGATTAAAGAGAATTAGTGAAAGAGTATAATATAAGAAGATCATATTTCAAAACCAACTTGAAATATCTAAAGCCGTCAAGAAAGACACCAAGGCAGGCAGCTGCACCTCATCCATAATCAATTACTATTTCTTTTGGATAAATAGGACATCTCGCTGATTTGTTAAGAAGTTGTCTCTATTTTGTTGTAAAGATATTTTTATTTTCCTTAGATAATTCCTAGATGAATTCTAGGATATTTTGTAAACAATTATGTATAAATGCCTCATCTTTAGAAGTATTATTGTGGAATAAATTGCTAAATATTTCCATAGTCATTTTTTATTGGACTTGAAGGATTTTTTGTTTCAAAGCTCGAGTAGCAGACTATATTGGATCAATTGGCATCATATTTTAGGATTCATGTGATGAGCTATTGAAGTGAAGTAATTCCTTCTTGTCATTGATATCTTTCTTTGTTACATGCATGCATAAATATTTTCCAAATTTGAATGAATAAATAGGAGTATTACTTCACGATTTGTTAAAAGCACTTTGTCTTTACTGTTGATCATTTTTATGTTTTCTACTGATTTCTAGAGTAGGGAACCCTTAATTTCTCCCTCTTTCGTTTGACCTCTGCCTACTACTTCCCTTTTCCGGAGCAAAGAACCCTTCATTTTTCTTTATCTCGATCATATCACCTCACCAAACAACCTTCGAAGATCTTCATGGGTTATCTATATTTCCCTGAAAACATTTGACTTCTTGACCTTAATCCTAGCTCTATCTACTTGATTTTTTACTCCTCGGCCCAATACACAAACAGATTTCCCACTATCCATCTCATTAGGTGATTTTTCCCACCAAATCAAACAAACCAAAACCAAATTGCACCATCATAACTAGCCTAATATTTTATAAAACAAACAAAGTTAAATCTTATAGAGAGAGCCCTCTCTGAACCCTAAGAAGGCTAGATCTTAGAGTTTAAAATTTGGTTTGTGGTTACCTTTAGTGTTCTTAGAATTTAAACCAAAATATCACAACTTTAGAATAACTAGAGTGATAACACGTGGTTAGCTTGATACTCACCTTTGATTTTTTTAATTACCATATCTGAATCACCGTAGACTATAATTCTTCTAGCTCCCAATTTTTTCAAAATTTTCAGACTAGTAAAGAGTGCCTCATATTCAGCCTCATTGTTCGTACAATAGAATGATAATTTGTAGGAACACAATCTAACATTATTTGGGACTTTATTTTTTTTTTGAAATGGGTTATGGATCCATAAACCAATACCAGCCCCATCTTTTCCAATGACACCATCAAAGTCCATGCTCCAAAGAAAATTTTCTTCCTCAAGATGCTAAAACTCTTGACTTTGATTTGACAAAATTTGTTGATCTGATTCTTTATGTAGTTTTGAACTTTTTTTTGCCTTCTCTGATGGTTGTTTGGATACAGTAGGCAGATTCTCTTTCTCTTTTTCTAACACTAATCTAATGCAATCTGAAATCTTAGGAACAACCTTTATTTCTACTAATTGACAATCTACATCATTTAATACAAAATCCTTGTATAATATGAAATACTCTAAGTATGTATGTACAAGGTTTATAGGATGATTATTAGGCCTTTTCTTGTTTTTGATCATGTATTTCATTTTAGTCTCACGATATTGTTTTCTCATTTGACCGAAGACAGGAATTGTTGTGTAGGAAAATTCCAACTGCAGTGTACCTCTCAATTCATCCCCCCAGGATCTTGATAACAACATACTGAAACGTGGAGGAATATCAGCAACCACCACGTCCATTAGAACATTTTTGGCCAGGATCTGTTCTAGGGAGAGAACTAGATCTTTGATTAGACCTAAACAATGGACATGACGAGAATCAAAATAATATAAATCATGATATGGTCAGGTTATGTCAAGGCCAAGATTATCCATGATAGCTTTGGGTATGAGGTTGTGGGAGGCCTCACAGTCTAACATATTGTTATGAAGGATGAATTGGTGGACTTTGAGACTCAAATAAAATGGGGGGACCTCATTATCTTCAGACTGACCATCGATTCCAAGACCAAATATTAGCTCAAGTTGATCATCCTCTATATTAACCATGTTGGATAAAGGATCCACTTTAAAGGTTTTGATTACATGAGATTTATAATTATCAACTTTCACCAATTCAGTAATAGGGATATACACCTTTAACTTTGAAATTTCTGACTGTAAATTGAAAGGTATATTTTTTCTACCTCATTTATGACAATATCTCTTTTCTCAACATGATCTCTTGGTGCAGCCTCTTTCCTCTGAATATCACTTTCTTTGACAGGTGCACTTGTAGAAGGTTGATTTTTTCTATTATGATTTGGAGCTACAATCTCTTTACCCTTATTTTTATTGGCTTGATAAACTTGCTTCTGTGGTACTTATTTCTGCTCAATTGTCTTCTTCATAGATGGATTGATTGGAAAATCATGGCTTCTCAAGGAGTACTGCCTTTGTTGGGAACTCAATGCATTCAGGTATCCTTTCTGATAATCATTAGATTATACTTCTAACTCTTGATTCTTTGCCAATATGAAGTCTTTATCATTAGGTAAAAAAAAAAATTCTACATATTCTTCATCTTCGGTTTGAAAGATGGGCTGACCATCGGCTGTAAAAAGAAGATTATACTCTAATGTTGGTTGTTCCTCTTCATCACTCTGAGCATAGTTCTGTTGTATTGGTGTCAAAATTTTCTACTGTTGTTGTGTTTCGGGAGCTCTTTTCTCTCTTTTTCTTATCCGGAACTAAGGTTGTTGCTGCTGGCCTCAAAAGTTTGGATTTCTGATTTGTGGCTCCATTTTTCTATCTGAAATAAAAATTTTATCGACCATATTTTCTATGGTCCTAAGAAAAGCATCAAATTTAGTATCAGATGAGGTGGAAGGTTCCTCTTTAATTGTCACTTTACGTTGTTTTTTGCGTTTTGACTTTTTAATCAAGAGGTTGGTCTCAACACTCACTGAATTTCGGATCATTTCTTCTAGAGTAGTGGGATTTATTTCTCTTAATGAGTAGGCCATATCTAGATCAAAAGCATTGGGATAACACAAGAGGGCCAAACTAGGAGGTGGTTTCATTTCATTTGGGATGGAATTATAGATTCTGAGGTATTGGGAATTACAATCAGGAATAGATTCATTAGGATTTTGTTTCAGGGAGTCATACTTAGAAAGTATTTGTAAAGGGTTTTTATTCTCATCCCACCTTGCTAAGAAATCATCAGTTAGTTCAGTAGGATTCCTAATAGAATTAGGTGCTAGGGCACGAAACCAAGTTTTAACTTCACCAGAAAAATTTGTGTGATAATTCACATCTTGGCATCACCTGCATCTAACTCCTCAAAATCTATGAAGGTTGTGATTCTGGCCATGTTTTGAGAGGTAGTGATTTGAGGGTTTTCATCTAAAAGGGGAATTCTTCGGCCATATCCTTATGGCAGATCAACAAGATTACCAAGGAGAACTAAATGTCCAAAAGGAGCCATAATTCCTATTGAATGTGGTGGAGGGGGAAGAAAAAAATGTGGATTGGTCTGAGGAGGTCCTTCAGGGGGAAGTTGAGATGATGATGGGATGGATGATGAAACAATATTTTTTTGGGAAACTTTGGGGATGTGAAGGGGTTCTTTCTGGTATTGAATAAGGTCTTTTTCAGCAATATAACTTAGTCTATTGGATAAATTTTCAAGCTTGTGGCATTGTTTCCAAATTTTGAGATCAGACTCATTTGTAGCCTCAATAAATGATGGATTTAACCCTAATATCGAAGTTTCAGGGACTACTGTATTCAATTCATTTTCGGATTTGGTTCTAAATAGTGACAACACAAATTTGGTATCAAAAACTAAATCTTGAATGGATACCAAATCAGAAGGTAATGAAAAGGATCTTACCAAATCTCGAGGAGAAGAATCCAAAGAATTTAAAGCTGGCTGAGATCTTTTCTTCCTTAGGATTCTTTTAGGATTTTTGATAGGAGAAACTGGATCCGGATTAGGGTTAGACCTAGAATATCTTCTTCGAGAAGCCAGATCTACTATGAGTGAATGAAATTATGAAATCAGCCTTATGAAACTCGATCCTATCATGCAAATGATAAGTTTCCAATAAACATTTGTCGTATACCTAGCGAAATGTTTTCTTTTCGTTCCCCAACAATGGCACCAGAATGTTATCACTCCGCCAGATTCCCAAGGCTGAAGAAGGAATCCCAATAGAGGTAATCGCAGACCAAACTTTTAACTTGGTTGCTAGTCCTACCAAGTCAAAGAGGGCTCCCTCCACAAGGTCACAGCTAGAAGCGCTGGAGAATTTAGCATTTTTAGGCTAGATATTGAGTGCATGGGTTGTTTTGATTTGATTTGGTTGGGTTTCACTGGATGAAGAAATTAGGTCAAGGGAGCTAGGTCAGGGAAAATGAGATAGAGTTGTAGGGATTCAATGGGGAAGGTTAGGCATAGGGTTTACCACTTTAAATATGATTGTGATGAGATGTTTTTGAGATTGATGAGAAGCTAGGAAGAGCATGAGAGATGTGTTCTTCCTAAAGAAAGGAAAATGGACAAATTATGATCACTTTCCCAAAAATGAGCATGAGCAAGCATGTGTTCTCCATATATAACTTAAAAGAGACCATACCATAGAGGTGTAGTGAACATGAATAGAACAAATTCTAACATATTAAACTAAAGAAAAAATAACGCCAAACATCATACCACATGTATCCCAAAAAATCGCTGCAACTCTTCTTTATTAACTGGCCAAAAACTGAGTACAATAGTTCCTTGATCAACAAGATAACATCAAAACTGATTCCAACCCTTGATAAAAGTGAATAAAGGGATTGAATATACATCAAAACAACATTCACTCACCCTCAGAGGTCAAATCCATGAGGTGAGGAAGAGATCCACAAAGTACTGAACTGAAAGCTGAAGTGTAGGATGGTCCAAGTGACTCATTCCTAATTACATTCAAACTAATTCATTTTGACTCAATTATAACTTTAACCTAATGAATATACCCCTAGCTAAATAATCCCAACCATAATTATATTTACCATCATTAATTACATATATAGAAACATGATTTTATGAATAAAAGTCAAAATTTGAGAGAAATTCAAAAAATATCAGCAAAATGGACATATGTGCCCTCAATTATGCATTTGCATCGTGGTAATGTCATTTGCGCCCTCCATGTTCAGGGCCACTTTTGGCTGACCCACAGGTGTCACAATTGGGCCCAAGATGGTGTGTTGGAAAGCCCTTCCGGTCACAGGGGCTTCACTACGGAAGCAATACCATACCACGTGGGTTCATATTGGGGAATATATAATGAGGAAAAACTCACATTATATATTGGGGGATATATAGGGGCAAAGAATTTTTATATTGGAAAGTGTAAAAAATGGAGCTCAAAGTTAATGAAAAAATATAAAGGGGTATAAAAATTTTTAATAAAAAAATGGATACCTACAATATATAGTGGAAGTAGGGGCTTTTTAAATTGGGAAGGTGTATTGGGTTTATACCGGGAGGGGGTTAAATAATGTTATTTTTAGAGGTTATTTTCCAATATGTACTCAAATTATGGGTGTTGTTTAATATGCTATGATCGCATGTGATATGTTAGAGGCTCATTGAGTGAATCCCATGTGCTTCCAGTCCTCTTTCTAAATATGCCCCTAGTTTTGAAAATGAAGGTCATTTCCCCCCTCAAAACGTTATTCTCCCAAGACTGGTATTTGTGCAATGCCTAGGTTAAAACAGGGGCAGAAAGGTCATTTTTTGTGGGTTTTTGACCTTTTCACCTATAAAAACTACAAACCAAGGATGGAAACATGTTTTTCTAGAATTATTATGTATTGAGGAATCCAATGGTAGCTTTATTTCCCTCAAAAAATTCCCCAATAATTTGCGTAGCGCCTAGGGCGCTATGCAGATGACCAAATTCCTACAAAATTATTCCTACAAAAAACCCAGAAAATCCTAGATTTTGCATAAAAGTTTCAAAATGCCTCAAAATTTTTATAATAGTTGATGATGATGTGTCTAAGATTGGAGGGAAGCCTCAACAACAATGCCCTATTTCTTCTTCTCTTCCATGGTCAAATCATCAATTTTTGCATCAGCTCTTTTGAGCTTGGCCATTCCAATTTTCTCCTTTAGGGCATGGTATTTTACTTTCCTCTTCAATAGTTCATTTTGTTTGTTAGCTTTTGCTAGGAGCTTCTCCAAGTGCTGACTGGATCTATGAAGCCATGGTTCCCTGCTTTCATTGATCACTATAGCAAGCTGCTCATTTAGGGTTAGCTGATCAACAAGCTCAGCTTCCCTTTGTCTCTATAGAGCTAGAACTCTTTTCAACCCTCTAGTTGTAGGTATCTATATTGGTAATTTTTCCTCATATTCATCAAGTAAGCCATAATTTTCAAGTGTTTCATATAGCATGAATTTGGCTTTTTCTTCCTCCCTATGAACAGTGAAATATTTGACCTCGTGAATGACTTATTTAGTCTGCAATTGCTCATTCTCCTGCTCAAGGAATTTTATGACATATATGGCCCTGTCAAGATTATTTTGGAGCTCCTTAATATTGACATCATTTCATTTGATGGTTACATTGGTGATTTTCTCATTTTCATCCTCATCCAGGTCAACAAGCTGAAATTCTTGTTCTCTTTCATGAAGATACTCCTCATCATGAATGACCGCCTCTATCAATTTTTGTTTATCTTTGTCCATCTCCTTTGTTTTTGTAGAAGGCCTGTACCCTTCCACTCTATGTGGAGAAAACACATGCATGTAGCCTCTCTGGTAGGTTTTTGGAAATGGATCAACCTCAACCATATATACTAGCCCACTTAGGTTCAATGTCCTCCATCATGCTAGGTGAGCCAATGTCAGCATGAGAAAGAGATGAAGGAGGTGAAAGGGACTGATTTGATGATGATGAATGTGATATGGGTTGAGATGGAGGGATGGAAGTGGATGGCTGGGATGATAAAGGGACATTTTGTGCATGTTGAGTGGATGGCTCATTGAAAATATCATTGGCTATGAAGGTGCTCCATTCAATGTTTAGTTGATTGAGATGGTGGAGGAATATGAGTTTTATGAGGGAATGAAGGAATAGGATTTTCAATTTCTTTTCATACTCCTTTTTCTAGGCAATGTATGCCATCTTCTCTATACTCCGGAAAAGAGAGTAGGGTATGTTAAGCATCCTTACCCTAGTGAAATGCATTAAAAGCTATATGTGATAGGAATAAAACCTTGAAAATATACCTTCAAATGAAAAATATTTCATGATTATCTTCATCATTGGTGCATATCTTTCCAGGAGGTGAGAAAAAGTAAAGAACCTCTTTATTTAATTTCTGTGTCTTGGTTTTAAAAATAAGCCAAAGTCTCGTTTCTTCAAATTACTTTTCTTGAATCACTTCTCCCCAACATTTGAGATCCCTATAGTTGCTAAAATAATAGCAGTTAATATAGTAAAAGTGACTCCAGTTAAAGTAACTTGGTTTTCATGTAGTCCTTATATGAAAATTCTCGTTAGCATGGGATGGTGTTTAACCCTCTGAATTTTCTCACAGAAATCATAACAACCAATATGTTTGAAGCATGTCACTGTCAATAGAGAAGCCAAGGGTTCCATAGTGCTGGTAGGTTCAAGTATGAGTACTCTTCTACATTTATGTGGCCTCCTCTCCTATGTTTCCTCTCTTTCACTGAATGATGTGTTTTCTTCCTCTTCTTCCATGGTGCTTTTGTCAAAACCCTAGGGAAGTGGGTGGTGTGAAATATGTTTTTGAGAATAGGGAATGGAAAAAGGAAAATGAGAGAGATGTTTCTTAGGGATGTATGACATGGGGGAGGAGATAGGGAGTAGTAATATGATGAGATTTAGGATGAGGAATTGGGGATTTGGAGCCTAGGTATATGTAACACCTAGGGCTTAGGGCTTTGTGAGAAAGGTTTAGGAAAAGGGGATTTCGCAAAACATGGGTTTGGGAATGGGTTTGTGTAACTGTAAAAAGATGAAAAGATATATGAGAGTGAAATTTGGGAGTTTCAACCATGAAATGGAATACTATGGTTTTAATCAAATTTGAACACCAAATTATAACCTCAATTTTGGCAACACTTCAACACATAAACTTTGTGAAAATTGTTTTAAATGGCATGAGCTCTTATTGATTTACTAGAAGTCAATCAGTGACTTGATGAAGCTTTAAATATGATGTGTTTTCCACTTAAATAGATTTTAGGGCTTCTTGGTCATTTGCGCTAGCCACAAAGCATTTGCGCCCTCACTAGAGTGTTTTCACCCTCGACTGAACATTTGCACCCTTGATAGAGTATTTTCACCCTTCCTTCAGCATTTGCAACCTGTGCTAAGATTTTCTTGTCCATCTCGCCCAGAAAATTGGAATTTTGTCATGTCAAAGTGCTTGCTTGGTGTTTAGAGGAGAGAAATAGATTGGAAATGATGCCAAGGAATCATAAATAGCTAAGTGAATTTGAATTTAAATTAAAAACCCCACTTTTCTAATGTATCACTTCACTTTTTTGAAAACATTGTTGATTACCCTTTTCCTTTGGTTTTTTATACTTTGTAGGATGATGTTGCTGGAGTTTGACACTTTTCATTTGTTTTTTATTCTCTTCACTTTGGCATGTGAAGTTTTGGGTTGGCAGCTTGGGACGAAACCTATTACATATTATGAGCATAAAATTACATTAAAAATTAAAAATAAATTACATCTCTGTTTTGAATAAAATTACATATTAGTATGAAAATCATACTCTAAAACCAAAATTACAACTTTAAAAAGGATATTTACATGTTGATAAATCCTCTCTAGATGTTTGAGAAAGTATTATTTGAGTCACTCTCACACCTTTGCTAACCTTACTGAGATGAAATGTAATATTTATGAACCTTGGAAAATGAACCCTAATTGACCTAATGGGACCTTGGATGAATTGACTCCATGGTTGACATTGACTAACATAATTTCATAATGAAATGATCTTTCAAGATCATTTTATGATTAACAAGACAGGAAGGGTGGGTCAACAAATGTGAAATTTTTAGGGAGAGTGAGATTTTATGACTAGGGCTACTATTAGTGAATCAATTTTTTGCATGACCTAATGGAATGATAAAAAAATTGAGAGTGGGACCCCTAAAATGAATATGAAAAGAGTGATTTTGATCACTGATAGCATAATGAAAATTGTAACACTAACAGGCCGATCAACACATCACCAGGCACTATGATTCGAGTTATCAAGAACCTTTGAGTCTGTGTTGACTTCCACTTTACAAAAAAATTCATCTCTAAGATTGTTGCACGAGAAATTTTTCTAAGAGATATGAACTATTTAGATCATTTCAAGGATGAGAATTGTTCTTGTGGATGTTATTGGTGACACCAAGTGAAAAAATAAAAGTCAAAAGAATGTATGGTCTAGGGTAAATGGTAGGGGATTCGACATATTTTTTAATTACCATTTTCTTCTACTCAGAGCTAGATCCGTGGAATGTATTTGACATCTCTTCTACTATATGCGGGTTAAATTTGATTACTTGCATGGGTTTTGAAGGCCATATTGGTCTTCTTTTGGTATCCATTATGGATTGTTCGAAATTACTTCAAAGTTCATAGCTTTGGGATTTTTGTATTTTTGCATTCTACATTTGATGCTAAAGAAACACATTTCAACCTTACAAATAAAATAATAATATGTTTAAATGATTCCTAGTGAATAATTCATAATTACAATGACGCTAAGTAGGTCTTTGAATTTTTTTTTAATTTCCATATATTTAGCAAAATATTGGTGATAAATGGGAGCCTAATGTCAGATACAGATAAAGTTCAGTGTTATTAAAATTATTTTCCAAAAACAAGCCCCCCCAAAATATTAAGACATGTAACACAATACATGTTCAACTCAACTCTTGGACGGGCTAAATTGGAAGTGGTTTTGGATTAATATTGTAGCATATGAACATAGTGAAGCATTTCGATGGTTGTTTGGTCCCCTGAAAATAATTGGGCTCATATTAAAGTTGGGAGAAGGACATGGATTATGTTCGTTTTTCCATGACCCCTTATTTGCAACTACTTCTCACAATTAATGTTCTAATTCTAGAGCTTATAAATCTTGCACCATTTCCAAATAAATTCTAATTCAAATATGTTTTGGTTCCTTGTCTGAATGAAACACAAGTTGATTATATACATAATGTAATAGGATATTTGGAGTTCTTATGCATAATTTAAACAAGCTACTTTGGATCCTTCACTTCTCAAGACTTAGAAGTAATAATAGATTGAGTTTTTTAATGGTATATAGTGCTCGTAAAAAGAAATGAAATTATTTTGAACCATATTATCGGTGATCTATTAAATGCTCCTATTTTTCATCTCCATGTTTTCTAATTCTTTGATGCATGGTATTATGTATGTTGATGTGGAAAATGAACCATTTCTCATGAGTTACAATGGACGTATCGAGGAATTTTTACTCCCTACAGTGCTCAATATACAACAGTCCTTAGAAAAGGAAAACCTTTCGAGCCAATTAAAAGTTGTGGTTCGTTGAAATTTTGATGTCTATCAGTATAAGTTTCCATGAAAAGGAATTTTTAGGCCCGACCTGAGAAAAACTATGTCGCACCTTGTGTAAATATTTCTCCCTTCTTAAACCTTTATCAAAATAAAAACTATTCAGCAGAATATGCCTTTTTTGAAAATAAGGCTCATCCACTGGTTGATGGGAATAATGTTTACAACAATTAATTTAAAATAAATTAGGGCATATTTACATTTTACATTTAGGTTAAATATGATATTAACATATGGAAAGGCTCAAATTTTCTGGTGAATGTAGAAAATGTTCAATACCTCTCTTCAAGGTAGTTTGTAGGCCTAATCAAATTCATATTATACATCCCTCTTTTCCAGAGGTTCTTGCAATCATATTAGATCACCAGGAAATATCTCATATGATTTTAACAACTACTATCAATTTCACAATTAATGAGTTGATAGATGCAATTTTGATGGTCTTGGGATGATAGAAACTGTAGAACATCCATAGGAGATTGTAGGTTCTTGGTTGAAACTATTGAATCATATGCTTCTAATATGTACATTAGTACAAGTAAGAATTGGATATTCCCATAGAAATTTCTATTATGTACTCTAACTTTTCTTGGCATTGTGTTCTAGAATGTTTTACCTGATAGCCATAAAATGAAGACCGTGGATTTTCCGAAATCTCAATCTCCAAACTTCTACCACAGAAATCTACAAACTATCAGCCATCTATCTATTATTTTGTCTCAACTATAGGGTTTTTCGATATCTTGTTATATTTATTTATGGACAAAGGTAAAATGGTGCATGTTTTGATTTGCACCTATTTTTTCAAACAACTCAGTCAATAGCCAAATGTAGTATATTGAACACTTTAAACTCCCTAATACATTACCAAATGATGAACAAGCTCAATGGCATGTAGATTATCACAATCGAGTGAAGTCGTCTTCTCTTGAAAAAGTCTAGGGTCATCCAAAAATGTCTAAATCTATACTCACGCCCTTTGTACAGGGGATCTATATATTACTTATTTGTAACGAACCTCCAATAATTGATGAACCTTTGTATAAAATCTAGTAAACTTGAGTAAATACGTGACTGGAGTGCATGATGACTTATATATTTGTTAAAACTATATTTAGTTGGAAATAGTTGATGATTTTGTGAACCTGCTTAGTCTCGTGAATGACCTATTGATCAAAATGTACACTTTTAGGTTACTACCTACTCATTGAACTTATCATATAAGGCCCATCATAACACTTTGTAAGTTCATGAGAGTTTAGGAGTGGGTATAATTCAATATTTTTTTTTCTTCGTAAAACTAATTCTATTAAGAGAGCATATGGTACAATATGAAGTTACAACCAAGAGAAGCAAGAAAACGGGAAGCTGGAAAGGATAAACTATCCACCTCGGCCCCTAAGAGAAACCATGAAGAGAGCAATGCAATAAGCAATGAGGAACAAGAAAAAACAAGGTAACAAGAGCTGAACAAGGGATTCTACCCAACATGGGTCGAATCATCCATTCAGAATTTTTTTCCTTTCTTTTTCCCAACTTTGACCCAGCCAAGATGATGTGGCTGAGCTGGAACGATTTGCAAACTGAGCTGGGTTGTCGGAGAGGTCTCCTTGTCTGAATCCAAGGGAGAGGACTCATGAGTTATTTTCTGAGAGGTTGGAGGAGCATTGGATTCCTCAGGGCTTGCCAAAGGCAGAACCTGTGACTGCTTTGCGTCCACTCCTTCTGCTTCCCCTTCCTCTTCATCCGAGCTGAAATTAATATCATCCATGGGGGGAGGTTCTTGAGGTTTCCAGCTTTTGGATTTCGGCTTATGATTGGCCTTCTTCTTTTGGGCAAGCATCAAGGGACAGGAGCTCTGAAGGTGCCCTGTTTGATGGCAATGCCGGCAACGAAAGGCTGTGTTCTCGTAATCCAGGGTCTGAGTCTAATGGAAGTCTCCAATTTTGAGATTAATCTGATTGGGTAGACCCTTGCTCATGTCTATTTCTGCACAGATTCTACCGAAGGTGTATCTGCCCTTATCCCACCTCGAGGTGTCTGTGGAAAGAAAGCGGCCAAGAGTATTTCCAATCCCTTGGAATATAGAAAAGTGCCATAGATGCGCCGGGAGATTAGGGAGTCTGACCCAAATGGGGAGCTTGGTGATGACTACAGTAGATGGATCGAAATCTGGGAACCAGGGGGTGAGGAATAAACCTGCTATGCCCCAGAACCATGGACCTTCTGTTAAAGATTTTTGGTAGTCTTCACTGAAAGCAAATACTACAATGAAGAAGCCCTTTGAGCATAAAAGAACCTTGCAATTGTTGGTCCAGTTGGAGTGGATCCATTGGTAGAGGTATGCCGTGCGTGGCCATATTCCATTAAATCTTCAAATAATGGCATGCTCAACATACTTTTGGATTTGCTCATCCAGCATTGGAGGCGATATTTCAATGGAGGGGGTTTCCTCCAGTTTGTCCACCAAGAAAGGCTTGGGAGCCAGAGCTGGTGGAGCTGTTTTCTTGGGTATCTGAGCATGGAAAACATCTTTGTAAGAAAAAGCCGAAGCTGTAGATGACTTTCCAACATCTCCCCCTCTCAGACAAAGGGTGAAAACAATGGATGCATTTCTTTTAATATTGTAAAAAGAGAGGGGATAAAGATCCTCAAGTTGTTTACCTTCATGGAGGAGTCTCTGCGATGCATAAGGAATCCCCAGCCTATATTCAAGGATTTTCTTGAGGTCCTGCACTAGATCCGAAGAGCTCACCCATTGCAGCAAATTTTTACCAGAAAGCAACAAGATCTGGATCTGAAAAGAGGCAGAGTGATCAATCTTCTGCTTGCTTCTGCATTTCTGAGAAAGGAGGAAACTAGTACCCTGGTGATCCATCTTTTCCATAACTTTCTGCTGGGGTTTGTGAAAAATTGTGGGGTGAGGCAAATAGCCATAGGGATGGGTATTTTTTTCTGCCTTAAAGAACTGCCATGCGCTCCCTTTAGGCAGATCTGGATAGCTCAAAGCATTCTGATTCTGAAAAACAGAGGATCGACGTTTTTGGGAAAGAAAACGTGGATCGCAATGGGTTGAGCGGCCTTTCTGTGCGCAGTCTTTCGTCCCTAGAGCCGTAGCTAGAGGATAGGATGGAGAGTTTTCAGTAGAGACGTTCTTTACCTGTACATCCTTTTCCTGAAGGGAGCAGCTATTACAGATCACAGCTGTAGAGGGCCGAGGTTTAGCTTCGCCGTTTTCCTGAGTAAAGCAGTGTGGGGGGAGGTGTGTGCCCAATGGGTCATGGAAGACTCGAGGTGCAGCGCCGGCGGCAGAATCCGACATTCCACAACAGCGTGGACGAGCAGGGCGAAGCAAAGGAAGGGCGGCGGCCTGAGATCTTGGTTCAGAGGAAAACCTAGGCGCCATGGTACGATTCCTACCTTCTTCGTATGTTATTATCGTAAAAACTGGTATAATTGAATATTGTTTATCCCTTTGCTGAAATATTGATTATGTTCATTCTCTCTATCCCATTCATACATTTTGTTGAAGTACATGAATTTATATCTTAGATGCATGTTTATTTATGTCAATAATGGTGTATAATTATTGTTAATATGTCTAGTAATTTTTTGGTAGATTTCACTTGTAATCCTCCCTAGTATACAATGATGCTTCTGTTGCAAGTTGCAACTAATCTAGGAAAATTGACGAATTAGTAAGAAACACATGAAAACACAGATGTTGTTGAATATAGAAATCAGCGAAAAGTGGAAGGAAAATTTGAAAAGTAATTACAACATTCTAGTAGATGGAATAATTTTTCCCTTACACAAGTTAGCTCTAGATAATCTATAGAAACCCATAAAAAAATGTTGGAACCCATTTCCAAAGAGATCAATATTTTTTTGAATGGTAACAACGCATGAATAAAATGGAAGAGAAAAAAATAATATTTATTTTAATAGATTCTAAATGAACCAACCTCTACGGATGGTTTGAGAAAATATTGGAAAATGTTTATATAGACCATGGAATTGAGAAAATAATGTTATATACCACTTTCAAAAACTTTAGGAAGACCATGGAATTGAGGAAAGAATTTTATAGACCAATTGAGAAGAAAATTGTACACTGACTTGCATGGATGAGTGTTTTTTCATCATGATATCATGTTATAACTTGATTTGGCCAAGAAAAATTGAGTTTTAAACTCTTAACATTTTAATTTTTCATAAATAGAACTATTGATCAAGATATTTGAGATATGGCCTGCTGATGTATTTTTGAAGATCATTTTCATGTACAGTACAGGCTTAGGGCCTTTTCCATTCCCTATATTTTCACCATGCGTGAATCTAAGCATCAATCATCTTCCCCAAAGTGATCAAATGAGATGTTGTAAAATTCGATGGTAGGGAGGACATAGCAGCAAAGGACAGGTGAGGCAACCCCTACATAAGAAAACAAAGATGCTTTATTTGAGATTATAAAAATAATTCCAAGTCATCCTTTGGCCAAGATGGATCAGGCTACATGAAGAGCACACAAAGAATGAGGCACACACATGTGGTGGTATCTAGCTGGTGTCTATAGTGGATTGTTGCAGTCTGATAACTTGAACGACTAATGCTATCCACACTTACGAGACTAAAGTTGTATCTTCATAGTACATAATGGAAACATATCACTTATTGATACATTTTTTTTGATTGGATAAAATGCTTTCAACTCACTATCAGACATAAATTAGAAAGGGCTTTCTGAATGGGTTAATATATTTGAGTTTCAGACACACAGGAGTTGGGCCAAAACTAGGATAATTTTTTGGAGCTACTAGAGGATTAATTTTGTGTTGTTTGAAACTTACACAGAAAATGCATCCCCAACCTATTTTATTCTTTTCAGTTGGAAGTGCATTAGGTAGCAGTTATATCAAAACCTAAACGTGGATGGATGAAAGCAAGAGTTGGTGCAATGAAAATACATTCATAATTTTAGGAGACTTCTCATTAACCTCACACAAATCTACTTCAACTCAAGAGTGCAAAACAAAGCCCTCATAGAGAGATTGATGTAGAAGAAATATTTTTCATAAGCATCTTTTTAGCTTAATTTCCCTTGGTTTCTTCTTGACTCACACTAAATTGGAAATATGGGAAGAATGAGAAACTTTAAGATGATATTCACATCCAATGTTTTTTCAATTATTTCTAAATAAATGGCTTTGATGTTGGATGTACCTTTATTAATTTATTTTAGATAAGTTTGGCATATTCTTGGAGGGGAATGACATGCCATATTATCCTTGTAACATATGATCTTAGAGCTTCATAGATCCAAGTGAATACATCCCTATATTGTCTGAAAAATTGCATCCAAGCCTGTTGTTCTTCTTCTTAACTGCAAGTTCCAAGGTTGATGTTCTAAATCTCTTTTTTCTGTGCCAATATTACTTGGCTCATAATTCATAGTAGAATTATTTGTTTTGAAATTTACTTATTTTCTAGATCTATTCCCTTGGGAATTTAATTCTGCCTTAAATTTCCCATACAATCTTGAAAAATATCCATAGCTTTTGAATCCTATTCATTTTCTATTACTACATGCTTAAACAACCCCTCACTAATCATAGAATCATATAATCTATTGATCGTCATTAAACATCCACAAGTTAGTGACATTGTTTGGGATTAAAGGCTTGAAAGGGATTTCAATAGACATGTGTTGGTAGAATATCATCTAATGGAGCTAGCCTAGAAGCAACTTTAGATAGAGTGTTCACAACTACAATCTTACATTGAGGACTAGACATAATACTAAAAGCATAAAATTCAGTAATCAAGCTTCGTAGCTCAGATTGGAAATTCTCCAAATGAAGCAAAAGGAAATGGATGGAATTATTTACCTTCCATGGTCTTATTTTCAAACCAAAACTTTTAAATGTTTCACTTTCAAATCAAGAACTTCTTCAAGGCCTATAGGAAATAAGGGTATTTTCTTTCTAGGGATCAATCAACGTAGAGTCTTTCCCTAAACCCTCATGTAACATAGAACCATCATAAAACAATGTCTATAAGTTAGTTTCTAATTAGGTTACAATATCTAGCACTATATATATCAACAAATAGAAAAAATTTATGCGGAGTTGAAGATGTTATCTAGGAAGAAAAAAGCAACAAAATTTGTCACCATTACAAAATATGTTTGAGTGATGTGGAGGAGGAGCAGAAAGAACAGGATCTTTATTACCATAGTGAAAAATTCGAAATTTTGTTTGGGCTCATCAACACATCACCTGGGACTGTGATTTGAGTTATGAAAAACCTTAGAGTCTGTGCTGAATTCCTCTTTACATAAAAGTTCATCTCTAATATTGTTTCACAAGAAATTGTTTTAAGAGATATGAACTATTTCCATCATTTCAAGGATGGGAAGTGTTATTGTGGAGATTATTGGTGACGCCAAGTGAAAAAAATGAAATTCAAAAGCATGTATGGTCTAGGGTAAATGGCAAGAGATTCGACAGAGTTTTTGATTACCATTTTCTTGTGCTTAGAGCTAGATCAGTGCAATATATTTGACATCTCTTCTACTATATGTGGACTAAAGTTGATTACTTGCTTGTCTTTTGAAGGCTAGATTGGTCTTCTTTTGGTATCCATTATGGGTTGTTTGAAATGACTTCAAAGTTCATAGCTTTGGGATTTCTATATTTTTTAATTACACTTTTGATGCTAAAGAAACACCTTTCAAGCTTGAAAATAAGGTAATAATATGTGTGAATGATTCCTAGTAAATAATTCATAATTACAATGATGCTAACTAGATATTTGAAATTTTGTTTAATTTCCAGATATTTAGCAAAACATTGGTGAAAAATGGGAGCCTAATGTCAAATAATAAGAAAGCTTCGATGTTATTAAAATTATTTTCTAGAAAGAAGTCCCCTGAAATATTAAGACGTGTAACAAAATACATGTTCGACTCAACTCCTATACATGCTAAATGGAAAGTGGTTTTGGATTAATATTGTAGCATCTAAACATAGAGAAACATTTTGATGGTTGTTTGGTCCCTTGAAAATACTTGGGCTCATACTAAATTTGGGAGTACATGGATTTTGTTAATTTTTCCATGATCTCTGTAGTTATCTCACAATTAATGTTTTAACTCTGGAGCATATAAATCTTGCACCATTTCCAAATACATTTTGATTCAAATATCATTTGGTGCCCTATCTAGAATAAACATAACTTTCTTATATATAGAATGTAAGAGGACATGTGGAGTTTTTATGCATACTGTTAAAGAATTACTTTTGATGCTTCACTTCTCAGGAGTCAGAAGTAGTAATATATCGATTTTTTTTATGGTATATAGTGTTGGTAAAAGAAATGAAATTATTCTAAATCATATTATGAGCGATCTATTAAATGCTCCTATTTTTCATCTCCATGTATTTGAATTCTTTGATGCAGGGTAACAGGTATGTTGTTGTGGGAAATGAACCATTTCTCATGAGTTACAATGGGCGTACTCAGGAATTTGTACTCCGTACAGTGCTCAATATACAAGAGGCCTTGGAAAAGGCAAACCTTACTAGCCAAATAAAAGTTTTGGTTCCTTGCAATTTTGATGTTTATTAGTCTAAGTTGCCATCAAAAGGAATCCTCAGCCATGACGTGAATAAAATTATGCATAAACTTGTGTATTTTGTCAAAATAAATGGATCTCCCTTTGTGGTCAATATTTCTCCCTTCTTAAACCTTTATCAAAATAAAAATTATTCAGCAGACTATGCCTTTTTTGAAATTAAGGCTCATCCACTGGTTGATGGGAAGAATATTTACAACAATTACTTTGAAATACATTGGGGCATATTTACATTTCATGGTCAGGTTAAATATGATACTGACATAGGGAAACACTAAAAGGGTTTGGTGAATGAAAAAAATGTTCGACACCTCTCGTCAACGTGGTGTGTTGCAAATGATAACCATGGTCTTACAAATGTATCAAGGCATCTGGAACAGGCCTTCTCAACTTCAGATTATACAACTGTCTTTTACAGAGGGTCTTGCAGTCATGTTGGTTCACCAGGAAATATCTCATATGCTTTTAACAACAACTATCAATTTCACAATCAATCAGTTGATAGATGCAATTTTGATGGTCTTGGGATGATAACAATTATAGATCCATCCATAGGAGATTTCATGTTTTTCGTTCCAACTAGTGACTCATATGCTTCTAGTTTATACAATAGTATAAACAAGAATTGATAGTCCAATGGGCGTTTCTATTATGTACTCTCACTTTTCTTGGAATTATGTTCTAGAATGTTGTACCTGATAGCCATGTATCTATTATTTGGTCTCCGACTGTAGGGTTTTCTGATATATTTTTATATTTCTTCATGGCCAAAGGTAAAATAGGGCATGTTGTGATTTGCACTTATTTTTCCAAACAACTCACTCAATAGCCAAATGTAGTGGACTTAACACTTTAAACTCCCTAATACATTACCAAATGATGAACAATTTGAATGTAATGCAGAGTATCACAATAGAGTAAAGTCAACTACTCTTGATAAAGTCCAGGGTCATCCAAAAATATCTAAATCCATACTCACGCCCTCTGTATATGGTATCTATATATTACTTATTTGTAAGGAACCTCCAATAATTAATGTAACCTTCGTATAAACTCTAGTAAACTTGAGGAAATACGTGACTTGAGTGCATGATGAACTATATATTTGTCAAAACTATATTTCATTGCAAATAGTTGATGATTTTGTAAACCTACTTAGTCTCTTGAATGACCTATTGATCAACAATTACACATTTAGGTTACTGCCTACTCATTGAAATCATCATATAAGGCCCATCAGAACACTTTGTAAGGTTGGCAGAGTTTAAGAGTGGGTATAATTGAAGAATGTTGATCCCTTGGCTGATATAATGATTAATTTATTGCTCTCTATCCCCTTCATATGTTCTATTGAACTACATGAATTGATAGCTTAGATGCATGTTTATTTATGTTAATAATGGTGTATAATTATTGCTAATATGTCTAGTAATTTTTTAGTAGATTTCACTTGTAATCTTCGTTAGTATACAACGACATTTATGTTGCTAATTGCAACTGATCTAGGAAAATTGACAAATTAGTAAGAAACACATGAAAACACAAATGTTGTTCAAGACCGAAAATAGTCAAAAGTGGAAGGAAAAGTTGAAAACTAATTACAATATTCTGTTAGGTGGAATAAATTTTCCCTTGCACAAGTCGGGTCCTGCTACTCTATAAAAACTAATAAAAAATAATTGGAATCTATTTCCAAAGAGATCGAGAAGTTGTTGAATGGTAACAACCTGTTGTGCTATTAAACAACCCCCATTATTTTAGCATAGTTACCTTAGAAAAATAATGGGGGCCCTTTTAAAAACATCTATATTAAAACAAATAATACCCTTAAGTGATTAATTTAAATAGAAATAAGAATCAAAGGGGGGTAAAAACTTTGAATTATTTCCTTAAAAACACTTAAGCATACAATGATCGCAAAATTGCAATCACAATATCACAATGAAACACATATGGCTCATAAATACCACTCAACACATATTGTGATGTGATATATATAAAATTTATTTAATAAAGTGAAAAATACATTCTTCCGAACAAATTCTATAAGAAAAAGACTACGGGACCCACTTCTGCCACGTAGGCAAATCATAAATCTCATTTTGCAGTTATACCCCAACGATCCTAATTTCATCTTCCACATTTCCTCGATGCAATATACTTTATCGCATCGCACTTTCACTTCATGACCACTCTTTCCCTTCATCCATTTTTCGCCAATATTTCAATTATGATATCGCAATCGACAAAACATATTCGATCAACATTTTATAAAGATTCACACATGAGTAGAATTTTGATGCGACATATCTCATTTTTAATGCGGGAATGATTACATGGGAACATCAACCCATACTGACCATTAATTCCATAACTTAACGATTTTATAGATGATGCCTCCAAAAATGATTTGATTGTAAGAAGAATTGAATTTATGTATTAACAACATTCCAAGTTTCATTCATTTGATTATTTCCATTATTATGGAACTTGTAGATTTGTAAATTAAAATTGTCTATTTTTACTTATCATTTCTCATTGTTCAGAGGTGAGTCCAAATAAAAAGAGCTCTTCAGAGATATCGAAAGTTGTTAAGAAAGCTAAGAAACCTATGGCACCTGTGAGTCCTGCACCTACTGTAAGCGAAAGAGCATAGATGCTTCCTCTATTTATAGACACAACATGCAGGATGCAAAGTGGTTCTTCCTCCTGGGAAGCAATGTATAAGTTGTTTGAGGATGAGAAACCCCATAGGGTTCAAAGGAAAGTTACTACTAATTCTTATTATTCCTGAGAAGCTATTATAGAAGAAGTTTCAAATTATTTTCTGCATAAAGTTGTTGTGCACCCTAAGATCCTACCGTATACTGATATGGTAATATGGATAACTGAAAACCTTGGCATTGGGGATAGGAATTTATTAACCAATAGAGGAACGATTATAGGTTCCTTTAAAGCCAAAGACTTGAGGTTGATGTATCACGTCCTGGACCCAAAAAATGTCTATGACAAAGAATTTATGGCACAATTTTTTAGGGAAAGTGAGCTTAAATCGAATCCTATCAAGAAATGGAGAAACAACTTAAATAAACACAAAAATGATGCCAAGGGTATTTATTCTATTGACTCCCTTGCTAGTCCTTACTGTTATGTTGCTGGAATGATGTCTAGGCTCTTTGGTCAGCCTGATACTACCAAATTTTCAGTTGAATGGGTTCCCCTAATGGAAGAAGTTACAGGCCCTTATATTATGGATTGGGGAACCATTTTTTCCAACAATATTGCTACTCAAATTTTGGAATGTAGAAAAAGTCGTTTTATTTCCTCCAAAAAATTTCCTCCATTTTATATGAGTGCTTATATCATGGACGGTGTATGTTTCACTTCAGATTTTCTAGCCATGGGTTGGAAATGGACTACCCAGGACCCTCTCCCCATTCATGTCTATCATAGCATGTTATGGGAGTCAAAATATGAAAACTGTTGGAACACCTAATCCTACATGGGTAGGTGTGGAATGCGAAAAGTCACAATGGAGTCCAAGTGACCTTGGAATATGAAACCAAGAGTCACACCGTTGTACTATAAATGTACATAATGTATAATGGAAAAATAAGAAAGCCTCACTCTTATCTTTCATTGTGTGTTAAGTCTCTTGTGTGTGTGTGATTTCTTCCTCATACACCATGTGTGTACTTAACATGGTGTTTAACATGGTATCAGAGCTGATACATCCATAACCAGCTCAACCTTGAGTGAGCCATTTGTGTTTATGGCCTGTGCATATCTACAAAAATTCTTGACATTTTTTCAGCACTCGGAGTTTTTGTAGAAGTGATTTTGCAGCATTCAGAAATTTGTTTTGGAGAAGGAGCAGCATTCAGAAATTGGCAGCATTGGTTTTGAAGAAGGCAACACTGCCCATCTGAAGGTTTTCATTCTAATTTTTCTCTGCAATTTCTACTTATTAAAATCTGCAATTTGAAGAGCTGATGGATACTATTTATATTGGGTTTCTGAAAAATAATTCTGGTTTTTTTCTACTGCTATGAAATATTTTTTGCTGCTGGACTATTGGAAAAATTTCTGAGTTTTATTGGAAAATTATGCATTCTGCTGCTGTGTATTACTGCTTAATTTCCTATTTTTCTGGCGAAATTTCCTGCTGCTATTTTAAAGTTTTGGTTCTCAAATTTCTACTCTACTCTGCTATTTAAACAAAAAAAAATTAAAAATTAAAAAATTAAAAAATAATTAAATAATAATAATAATAATAATAATTAATTTCAGGCTCTCGGCCTGCCCCAACCTACAACGCAGCCCCTTTTCTATTTCACCAGTGCTCTGTTGTTACCCAACCTGCAACACTATGCTACGCCCCTATTCTACTCTGCGCTCCCCACAATCTACAGCCTACACTCCACACAACGCTCATCTCCCAGCAAGCCCTTCCGTAATTTTTTTAAAATATACGCCCCCCTCACTGCTATCCTCCCCCCCTCTTTTCAACTCGACCACACCAGCTGGCCCTTCCAAACTACCTCCACCTACACTACGCCTCCCTATCTCCCCTTTCTCGCGGTGTCCACTCTTCACAACATAGCCAACCCTCCTTGGCCCTCACATATACGCCCCCCACTTCTGCATTATACGCCTTCACCTTCTGCGTTATACGCTCCACACGGCACCTCTCTACGCCTTAACGCTCACCCCTTACAACTTCAACCCCTTATCGCTCCACGACCTGCTCCTTACAGCTCTGCAACGCTCGACCCACTCCACGGTAACGCGCCCCACTCCCTCTCAGGCCTACGCCCGACTGCTACAGCCTCCCACCGCTCACCCTTCACTTCTCCTTTCGACCCTATCCACTACCCCGCTCCTCGTCGACTACTCTGCTGTTAACACAACACTCCAACCCTCACTGCATTGACCCCTCCCTATGCTCAACCCACCCTCACACTTCCGCCTCCCTTTCCCACGCCCTTTCGGGCCCCCCTCCCCCTCATTTTTAAATTCGTTTTTTTTTAATTGTTAAAATTTAAAAAGAAAAAAAAATCCCTCCATATAATCTCCCCCCTCCATTTTAATTCGTTCCCCCCCAAACATAATACTCCCTCCCTTTTTAAATTTCATATTTAATTTCATTTTAATATATGCCCGCCCTCCATATAATACTCCCTCCTTTCTCAATACATTTCCCTCCTTTCTCAATACATTTCCCTCTCTTTTTAAATCCCTCCGATTTTTAACTAATTCCCCTCCTTTTAAATTAATTCCTCATTCCCATTTTTATTTAATTCCAATTAATTTATTTTTTAATTAATTTTAATTAATTAAAAAAAAAAACAGCAGAGAGAGAGAGGAAAGAGAGATATGAACAGCAGAAATGAAGGAAATGGAATATGAAGAAGATGGGTTGAATACATAGAGAAAATTGCAGATTTGCATTGTGATTTGTGGCATTGATTTGAAGGGTGATTTTCTAAAGAAATTGACATTTGAAGACGAGTTGTTATTGGTGCAAAACAACTCTTTGAAGGAAAATTCAGCTGCCTTAAAGGCCTTTTGCACAGTTTTTTTTGCTACAAATTCATTTTGCAGAGATATTGACATTGTATTATGAGTGGAATTTGCATCTTCATAGTTGCAATCAGTAAATTTGAGTTGTTGATGTAACTCATTGTTGATTTTCCTCCATCATTTGAGGAGCACACTTTGTACTTTGAGATTTCCATAGTTGGAAGTTCTCTTGAGTCATTTGTATTTGTTGAATCACATTGTAAACGGGTGCTTTTTCGGTAGAAGCCGACACCCTTTATTTTGAGCCTAAGTTGTTGAAATGGCTAAAATCAATGAGGAAATAGAGTTTTTGAGTAACCTCATTCATTCAAATGTTCATGATATGATAAAAATGAGCAAGCATGCTCTTTGTAACATTCAAACTTGTTTACAAGACGCACAAGAAAAGATTGAGTTTTTGCAGTTGGAAACTAAGATTCAACAAAAGAGTCACCATTCTGAACCTGTTTCTGTTCAGAACATTGTGAAGGACTCTCATCAGAAGAAAGAAGATAAAGTTACAGTTGCTCCACATTCAGTTCATTTCACTAGAGCAGATGTACATGCAGATGCAGCAGTTCAACCTACACTTCTCAAGCCCATCATCATACCTTGGGAAGAGCTTGTCCAAAACAAGCACAGAACTGGTCTTGGATATGCCAAGGATGTGACCTTTCATATTCCAAACTGCACCAAGTCCATCATATTTCAGAGTGCTGGATTCATGTATGATAGTTCACCTGCAGCTGTTCCAGATCCTGCTCCACAACAACAACAACAGATTGAAAAATGCC
Source organism: Pinus albicaulis (assembly GCA_034641835.2). NCBI lineage: Eukaryota > Viridiplantae > Streptophyta > Pinopsida > Pinales > Pinaceae > Pinus > Pinus albicaulis. The sequence goes on along the minus strand of CM076582.1, from coordinate 449,645,654 downwards.
AACACTGTGATCGAGTTGGCCATATGAAAGATCACTATTTTGATCTTCATCCATGAAAGCACTGTGGTCGGTACACTCATTCTTCACACAGATGCTTCAGACACAAGCCTCCTACAAGAACCAAGATTCATCTTGTATGGATCGCTTCTTGGTAATGGGCATCAGCAGCCAAGAAGATGTTTACGACACATGTTAGAACTTGTTCACAGATATTGAGCAAACTTGTAGTTGAGTTTTTTCCATCATCTCACCTTGTCCCTGATAGGGGGGAAAATGGTGGTCATGTACAAGCTTCGACGACAGATCAAGTGAGCCTGAGCCACAATCTCTCATTCCATGTTCAGAGTTGTAGCCAGCAGTTCAAGCGAGCCTGAGCCATAATTCGTCATTCCAGATTTAGAGATGTAGCCAGAGACACGAATGCCCATGAGCATGCCTTCGATTGGTGGATAACCTAAAAACATCACAGGTAGTAGACCTCCCTTATTTTAGGTCGAAGGTCTCCCTTTCATATATGAGGAACACTTCCTCTAGCAGAAGCCTTCAGCTTAGCAGCCTTCAGCTTCTTGCCATCTTTGGTTGAGTTCCAGGAAATGCTTCAAGCATTCCATAGTTTTTGGTAATCCTAAAACCATCACAGGTAGTAGACCTCCCTTCTTTTAGGTTGAAGGTCTCCCTTTTTTATGAGGGACAATTCCTCTAGCAGAAGCTTTTAGCTTCTTTTCAGTTTTGGAAGAGTTTCGGGCACTGCAACAAGTTTTGCATTCCAGTGTTGGTGGTCATCCTTAAACCACCTCTTTTTTCCAACATTTCAGAGAGTTGATTCAGCCCAGTGCTGCCATGTATACTTTGCAGATTTGTATTACAACTCTTTTCTTGGACTCACACATACCCCTTCGGACTAAGGGGGGATGTTGGAACACCTAATCCTACATGGGTAGGTGTGGAATGCGAAAAGTCACAATGGAGTCCAAGTGACCTTGGAATATGAAACCAAGAGTCACACCATTGTACTATAAATGTACATCATGTATAATGGAAAAATAAGAAAGCCTCACGCTTATCTTTCATTGTGTGTTAAGTCTCTTGTGTGTGTGTGATTTCTTCCTCATACACCATGTGTGTGCTTAACATGGTGTTTAAAAAAAAACATTTTTATAAAGTGTGCCATGGAGTTATGATCCCTTTGTTTCAAGCTGTGTTCAATGAGAAAGCTCCCAGGCTGTCTAAAGAAGCTCAAGCTAATATCTCCTCCATTGGAAAATGGTTTGGAGAAGAATTATTTACCTATGTTAGATTTTTTGGGAGCCTGGCTTGGCCACATGTTTTACCATTATATGTTCCCTATAAGCTTCTCACAAGAGAAGTAGCTTATCTAACTATTGGGAATGAATTAACCAAGTTTCTTAAGGAAGCTAAGAAAGCATCATGGCCCTCCTTTCCAATTAATTGTGGTGTTTACGCCTTGGAAAATTATAAACATGCAGGATTAGAGGTTGACCAAATTGAATGTTTGAAATTGCTTAATATTTCAAACAGACAATACAACCCAAATCAAGCTCCCAATTATTTTACCACCCAAGTTAAAATCAGATAATTTGTATATGAAGGTGATGATTTTGATGAATTGTTTGAGTCATTCAATAATTACTCCGCAGTTCAGAAGTTAGGATCCCTACGCCTCCATCCGCAACAATTTTTAAAGTTTAATAAATACAGGAACAAAAGATTGGAAGGGATTTATTTGAAAATGCTAGAAGTATCCCAACCCATAACACAGAAGGAAAAGGAGAAAAAACCAGCACCTAAGGATACTGAAGTCCTTAGTAAACTTGAATAAGATAAATTTGTTGAAGTTCAAACCATGGAATTCAATTTCTAAAATTCTTTAAATGATTTCTGGAAGGATTTTAATGAAAAATTGCAAGGAGACCAAGAAGTGATGATTATTGGTCATCAACAGATTGTGCAAACACCTCAAAGTAAAAGTCAGGACCTGTTCATTATTGGGCCCTCTGAAAATTTAGTTAGCACAAACCAAATGGAATTCATCCCAGCCTTCCCTACTATAGAAATTGTACTCCAAATTGAGTAAATCACTCATCTAGATATATTTTGTAGTCCTAAAGATAAAGAAGTTATGAGAAAACAAAGAAAAATAAGGAGAAAAGAGCAGTTGCAACACCTCGTTCCAGGAGATGTTTCAATGGAATTGGTATTGAAATACTCACAGGAAGATCCTTCTAAGGATCTAACTCGTGTGACCCAGTTCGAAGGAGCCTATTCATCTACAAATATAGATAAATTTTCCGAGGTTCAATAATTGATAAAAGAAAATTATGAAAGAATCATCCAATTAGAACATGAACTGCAGGCAGAGAAGCATAATTTCAACCAAAAACTATAGGCACGGGTAACGTAGCTCCAAGACAGCATTGATCAATTGAAATTATGGCATTAAACTGAAATCATTTCAAAGGACACTCAAATTATCCAATTGAAATTTACTGTAGAGAAATTAAAAGATAATCCAAAGATATATGAGTTTAGAAAAGAAACATTGGAAATAAATACCCTATTAGCACAAAAACAATTTATTTTATGTCAAAATTTTTCAAATGTCACTGAATTATGTGAGCAAAACGATTCCCTGATGAATCTAATAGCATACCAGAGAATAAGTTTCAATGATATTGATGATAAAGTTTCACAGTATGCCACCTGGGAGGATACTTCTGATGGCCGAAAGGCCAACTTTCCCAGGTTTGAGGACTTTAAAAAGGAAAAATTATTTACTGACTTGGACATACAATTAAAACATTTTGAGAGAGACATCTGCAAAGAAATATATGTGGCTAATAATATTGTTGAAAAATTCAGTCAAAATCTCATCGTTTCCAATATTATTGATAGATGCCCTCCCTGTTCACTTCCTATTGTGAAAGATTTGATAAGGAAATGGAAATAATTTTCAAAGGTCAAAGAGGAAAACATCAAAAAGTTGGAAAAAATATATCAGGATAATTATTGGAGATACTTGGTAAAGCCACATAGCCAATGGCTCATGTTGCATTGTCTTACATGTACTTCCTCCTATATGTTGCCTCCACTTTTAGATGTGGTTTTCACTGGAAAATTGTGCATCAGGCCAGGCTAACCTCCCAAGGTTAAGCCTATGCTTAACATCCTTTAGCTGAAGGAACGAATGGCTGATAAGAAAATGGGACAACCATCAAGCAAGTCACCCTCTTAAATTCAATTTCTATTTTATTTTCACTTAGTTTAAGGAAAGTTGTTTAAAACTCCTCATCTTTATTATAATTACTATTTTTAAGACTTTCTATTTTATTATATAAACCCCTTCATGTATTTTAAAAAGGGGTCCTGAAATTTTGAAAGGAAGACTTTACATAATTCACACTTTTGTACGCTTAACATTTTCTTAATAGAAAGGGTTGGACCAAATATTGTTTATAAAATGAGCAAAGTTAGCGTATACATGGTACTTCTATCCTGTATGTTCTATTTTTGCTCCAATTCGGAAATGGTTAATTTTTCTTATGGTGTTTTGTTTTATGTATCTATCTCAAACACAATCAGGCATTAACTCACTTTTGAACATGTTACACTGTTATATTTTGGTACATTTTCAATACATGCTGTAAATAGTTGCGATATAATCTTATCAAATTTATTTAAATTACTATTTAATTAAATCAATTATTTCAAATTGTTTTCATATCTCCAAGTGTTTGTATAATATTTATTTTCATTCGCTGAAAGATCATCTTTATAAATCACACAGAGAATATAATTCATCTTGGGATAGATATAGATAGGTATATTATTTATTTCAAGCTTGTTATCACTCCCATCTACTATGTTACAGTCAGTTATAATACGATCCATTCACCCAATTATATTTCATTGGGAAGCTAGTCACATAAATCTAGTCAGAACCACCATACCAAATATCAAAGGGATGGTTTTTATGTCCCCAGCCAGGTGTTTTTCCCCAATTTTGTTGCTCCAATTTTCAGGGCCTAAACACAACCGGCGAATAAAATGGAACAGAAAAACCTAATATTACTTTTAATAAATTTTAATCGACCCAACCTCTACGAATGGTTTGAGAAAACATTTTAAATTTTTTTATGAATACCATGGAATTGAGAAAAAAAATGTTATCCACAAAATTGAAAAAATTTAGAAAGACAAGAGAATTTAGGAAGGAATGTTATAGACCATGTGTGAAGAATTTTGTACACTAAATTGCATGGATGATTATTTTTGCATCATGATGTCACGTTAACACTTGATTTTCCGAAGAAAAATTGAGTTTTAAACTCTTTGCATTTTAATTTTTCATAAATACAATTATTGATCAAGATATTTGAGATGTGGCATGTTGATGTGTTTTTGAAGTTCATTTTATTTTACAACAGAGGCTTATAGGCCTTTTTCACTCCCCATATTTGTACCATGTGTGAATCTAAGCATCAAGCATGCTCCCCAAAGTGATCAAATCAGATGTTGTAGAACTCGATGGTAGGGATGACATAGAAGCAAATGGCAGGTGAAGAAACCCCTAAATAATCAAACTGATATGATTTATTGGAGATTAAATCAACAAGTCCAAGTCATCCTTTGGCCAAGATGGATCAAGCTACATGCAGAGCACAAAAACAATGAGGCACACACATATGGTGGTATCCAGCTGGCGTCTAGTGGATTTTTTTTGTCTGATAACTTGAATGACTAATGATATCCACACTTACGAGACTAAATTTGTATATTCACATTACATAATGAAAACATATCACTTTTGATACATTTTGTGTGATTGGATAAAATCCTTTCAACTCCAAATCTGACAAAAATCAGAAAGGGCCATCTGAATGGGTAAATATATTTTGACTTTCAGCCACACAGTATTTGTTGCAGAAGAAAAAAAAAATTGGAGCTACTAGAGGATTAATTTGGTGATGTTTTAAAATTATATAGAAAATTCATCCCCAGCATATTTTATTCTTAGCAGCTGGAAGTGTAGCAGGTAACAATTATATCAAAAACTGAATTTGGATGGATGAGAGCTAGAGTTGGCACAATGAATATACATTCATAATTTTAACAGACTTCTCTTTAGCCTCACAAAAATGTACTTCAACTCAAGAGTGAAAAACAAAGCCCTCATAGAGACATTGATGTAGAAGAAATATTTTTTAGAAATCTATGAAATAAGAATGGCCAAACCCACTTTTTTTATAGTGCACGTGGAAAATAATTACTACAAATTAAAAATAAATAAAAACAACCAAAGGAAGTTAAGCATGTTATATGAAACTATAGGGTTGCCAAAGGGTTTGCAGAATTGGTTGATGTTGATTATAGGACTCATCTTGTTATTATTCTTTGTAGAAAAGGGGCCCCATTTTAGGATAAATGGTTGGCCCAACAAGAAGGAAATAGTGTGTTAGAATAGGATGCAATCAAAATGATACATATCTCCTTATGCAAGAGATGGTCTGAAGAAACCTTTTATAATATAACTACTCTATTCATTTTTTAGATCTTTCATTTTTTAGATTAGAGTTGGCTATGAAGATCTCAGGCAAGATGTACATTTTCAGGAAAGATGTATATCCTCGTGAGATCCAAAACACGAGACACTGGAAAATTGGCCAGTGCGACAATTGTAATTGAAAATGTATATTGGAGAAGGTAATAGAAATTCACTAGGAAATGGAGAATTAAGATATCATGTAGAAAAAGTTAAATTCATATCTACGGTTACCTGAACATATAAAAATTGAAGAAAATATTGAGCTTTTAAGAGGATATTGAACATAATCTAAGAAAGAACTAGTTGATATTATTTCCATTATAGGCCATAGAAGAAGGGATATGCTAGTAACACTAGTAAGAACCCATATGTAATATGTGTAAGCAAGACATTATTCAAGACAAGCAACATATACCAATTAAAGGTCCTATTTGCAGTAAAACTCAAATATTGTCAGATAATACTGACACTCTACTAATTATTTGTAGCACACGATGAAGTGATAATATGAGAAAATATTAGTCCAACTCCTAGTGATCTCCATTGTATTCGAATGTCTCACAATTGCTAGTTACAGCCTGCAGGTTTGTTCCTCCTTTTATAGGTTCATGGTGAGGAATTCTACGCATAGGATGGTATGATGGACTTCTCGAAATGTAGACCTAGATTTATCTAAAGTACTTGCTTTACAAACGATTGAACTTTCCTTCACAATAGATACCAGATAATTTGACTACTCACTACTTACTTGTCCAATTGTAAAAATTTCCTCTCTTTCTTTTTGATCCCATAAGTTTTTTTAATGTTCAATATGGATTGTGAGAATATAAATATTTTTGGGTTATGTAAATGGACTATAGAGTGGGCCCCAAATTGCATTCCCCTTGTCATTTCTCCTATTTTTGTACCATGTTCCTATGTAATGTTAACATGTCTATTTCACAATGCTCCTGTTCACATTTCCCTTCAAAAGTTTGGAAATTCAAGGCTAAGGGAAAGAAAGAGTTCCATACATTTTCAACCCATGGAGCAGTTATTGCTAGGGGACTTATAATAATATAAAATCTCATCCTCACCAAAAAATTGGTCAATAGGTTCATGCCAACATCAAGGGAACTTTGGCATAGGATAATAAAAGAAATATTTATCCTAGAGTGTGGCTGGAATGTTATTGAGAAGCATTACATGAATTTTATTTGGCTAGGGATCAACTACGCATGCTTTTGAAAGCTAAAAGAACAAATTCAATCCTCGAACTAATTCAAATCCTTTTTCAAAGATAAGAATAATTGAAAACTGAAGGATAATATGATTTGTCAGTAAATGAAATCAAAAATATAAATTCTTGGGCCAAATAGTGCATATATGTACATAATATTATCTTTGAGATATTCCAAATTCATGAAAGTAATCCATAAGCTATATCTAGTACCTGAAAAATTTCGAAATTGTTTGTAGATCCTGGTGGTAAGAATTGGTTGATTTACATTTCAGTGAATATAGTCGGAGTGCATACATAGTACTCAAATATATAAAGAATTCAAAGGCTATTTTAGCCATTGAAGTGTGCATGCAAAAAAAGGTACATTGCTCCAACACCTTTGCTACAATGAAAAGGGTTAAGTTATTAAAGAAAAAAGGATGTTATTATTTTATTTGGAACTGCCCATTTTTTCTCACTCCCACTTCTCTCTGTTTCCACTATGTTATAAGAGAAATAACATGCAACAACTGAACTAATCCATGAATAATTGTCTTTTTTTTTTAACAGAAAATTCCTATAGAAACACACAACATGCTACATATCATACATACAAATAGCCACACATGGTCTCTAAGTTTCAAGCCCTAGCTCAAGCTACCATAAGATTTCTTGTTCTATAAATTATTATTATTTCTCCAATTATTCCTTCTAATGTTGGATTTGGCTAGGATCAAGATGCCTATCATACATTGTTACAATGGTAAGATGTCAATTTCACTTAAGAGATTAGCATTCATGTTGATGTGATAGTATACATAATGCCCTCTTTCAATTGGATATAAGTTTATAATCATCTTCCTAACTATCTTTATAGCCTTTATGGTTCTCCCCATGACTATTGAACTTAAATTTGACAGAGTGAGGTGTATTGGCAACATAACAGTCTATAATATAAGTTGATAAGAATTTGTTGGTGGCTAATAGATTAACATTTGATTGTCATTTCATAGAAACTCTTGTTTGAGATATAGAACTATCTCCATTTTAATTTTACCATGAAGATAAATTTACAATGTAATTCCCAAAATAGACCAACAATGGCTCTAACGAAGACCAATGATTAATGTTTGATTGTAAGATCATAGAAACTCCTATTCGAAATCTCAAACTATCTCCATTTGAATTTTACTGTAAATATGCATCTAAATTATTAATATCATTGACCAACTTATAGTGTATCAACTAAAAATGAACCACATCAACCCCACACTAAAATATCTTAACAGGCTTATAGAACAAACCCTAGACGAGAAACCCTAGACAAAACAAAGAGGAGAGCTCGGGCAAGGATGAAGAAAGATACTTCAATCTCAGATGATTATTTTCAGTAACAGATTATTTGAAGCAATGTATTCAATAGCAAAAGGAAATAATCAAACAAATTTGTGAACATCATCTATACCATTACAGTACAAAAATATCAAACACAATATTGAAAGAAAGCTCCATACCTTTACAAGTTATTCATGGACTCTACATCTGCAGAGATGAATGAACATCATATAGGGGTCTTGAAGAATGAGAAGGGTTGGATGTTGTGATCCATAAATGGAATTTAGGACTAAAAATATTTGAATGTGTTGCAAGATCGAGCAGCCGCATCTGACTGATGCCATGGGCATCCAAAGATGCATCTAGGTACCCCATATTGCAAGAGATTAAAACTAATTAATGTGGAAGAAATTGTGGTGCCAAAATTTCATCAAAATACTTTAATTTGGTTTAAACGCGAAGAATTTTCCATAAAATTGTGGCGCAAAATTTTTTCGGGAGACTTTCAGTTGGTTTAAATAAAGAGATTTTACCATAACATGGGCAAGAATTATGTAAATAGTATGTCAAAGAGTATAATTTTATTAAATTTCTAGTTGTTTATGTTTATGTGGCCACTATTTTTCACATATCGACACAAATTAGAAGATTCAAAATTAAATTTAAAATTATTTTAAGGTTCTAATGTTCTAGTTTTTTATCTTTATGTGGCCATTATTTCTCATATATCGACACAAATTAGAAGATTCAAAATTAAATTTAAAATTATGTTAAGGTTTTTTCTAGTTTCAACATAGATATAGAAAAGTTTGATAACATTATTGTTCCTAAAGGTTTGACAATTAAAACAAAAAATAATTTATTTAACTTGATGCCAAGATTAAATTATCCATCATGTCATGACGATGAACCACACTAGATGGTTTGAAACACGTCGAAAAACTTTGATAATGTGATTTTTTCCGAAAGTATTTTTGATTTTCATGATATGGATCGCATAAGCCTAATTTAAATTATAATTTTTTTGAACTAAGCTTCTACCTATCACAATGAGTCCAATTTCCCAAATTTAGCATTATGAGAGGTTTTGACTAGTGAAGGAACTTCTATTGGGGCTTTTATCTTTACTTTACTGATATTTTCACAACATTACCACATTTTGGACACTAGGAATAAATATTAAAGCCTTTACAAATGAACATGAAAAGGACCTTATCTAGGAATATGAGCACCATTACTATTATTTGCATAATAAGAATTAGTATGAAGGAAGGAAAAAAATACCTTTACTCCTAAAATGAAGCTTCTCCTGATCAAGGACCATGAATTTGGCATTGAACAACCACATAGATCCTCTCTAAATAATACTAAGGATATATGGGATATTAATTCCATTGGGAATTTTTTCATACCATGTGATCCAGGTGGATTTTGGTGGCTGCCCACCTATTCCATTTGGACCCACACCATCAATTCTTTCAACTTTTCAGTTTCATCACAACTTACTATTGTTAGTAGTTTTTCGGGTCATGAACTTCTGAAGAAATTTTGAGGCCCTAATGATCCAATTGGATATTGGTGGCCACCTACCTATTCCATTTGAAACCCCACCATTCGTTCTTTCATTTTTTCAGTTTCAACACAACTTACTATTTTTAGCAATTTTTCAGGTCCTGAACTTCTGGAGCCATTTTGATGCCCTAAACGACGTTTTTTAGGAAATCTGAGAGGAACATGGGCCCATGGACCGATGTTGGTCGCTTAAAAGTTATATTCCTCAAATAGATATTTCTAACAAGGTATTTATTGCATCAAACGAAGATCGTATGCCAAAGTTACGTCCCCGGGACGATTGATCTACCAATTTACCCAAATGGGGCCCATAGTTTTGGTGTTTCATCTCCTAAGGTTAGGTTTTTGGATGTTTAGGGTTTTCTATTAATTCTCAATGATAAATAGGCTTTCGGGCCTCATTGTGACACAATTCAGAGGCCTCTAGCTACCACATCTCTTCTCAGAGATAAGCTACCAGGACCCTAGCTAGTTTATTTCTTATATGTGTGTAAGCATATTTCTGTTATTTGATATTAATGAGATGAAGTATTATTTCTGCTGCATCTCTGTGTTTATGTCTATTTTTATATTTTATTGCGTTCTTGCATAAATCTGGATTAGTGGAATCAGAGCAGTCTGCTTTTCCTCTGTTTTTCTTTGCATGTCCCCAACGAGGTCAGGGTATAAGGAGTTAGGGCTCGATATGGTTTAACCCTTGCAAGATCAGCCTTGCAAACCCTGACGAACTCCCATGGAGGAAGAAAAGAAAGACGAGGGAGTAGAAGACCCTATAGAAATATTTCTCGAGGAGGCCCTTGACAAACAAAGGAACGCGATGATGGATAACTTTGCTCAGATCCTTAAATGGTTTCCCACCTACGGTGCATTTGCATCCAAAAACCACTCTAGAGGCGCCACTCCCTTGAAGGTATAGGTAAAATTTGACATTCTTGTATTTTAAGGCCAAATATATGCAGACATCGTAGATAGATAGTTAAATTTTCTATAAGGGTATTTCTTAGTTCATGATTTCTTCGAGCGAGAAAATATTGTTTTTTTACTCCTCATAGCTGCCCCCCATGTCGAAGACTGGTGGGAAACCTACTATGAGCAAAAGAATGAGAGGGAACTCTCTTTGTTCTCGGCCGCACCCACTTGGAATTAGTTCTGAGATGACATCAACGAACAATATTATTCCATGGGAAGATATGAGGACAAGTACATCCAATGGACCACACTGCAACAGCAAAGGGATCAAGATGTGCATGAACTGACGAATTTGTTTCATACCCTACGCAAAAACTTGGGTATTAAATATTTGGAGAGAAATTTGGTTCTCAAGTACCACAAGTATCTGCAAAGACACATTGAGGAGGAAATGGAGTTCCTTGACATTACCTCGCTTGGCACGACATATCGCTATGCTGCCAAGATCGAGAAGAAATTAAAACAGAAGACGCGAGACTTTGGATCTACGAATCTGAACCCAGGGAAAGGCACCCCTGAATCAAATAACAGGGGGTAGAGCCAAATCAGGGAATCTCAAAGCACCAACACAAATCCAAATAAGGACATGGGGAAGTGGTGTGAATTTCATAATAGCCCCACTCACAGAACAAATGAGTTTCGGGCCAAACAGTCATTGGTGGCCGAACTGAAGGCACCCAAATCAGATGCATGTTCTGATCCTGAGCCAGAAAAAAAAAAGGGAGATGAAAAATGGAAGGAGATCATTGATGCTAACCCTAGTTCCATTATTTCCTCCACCATGCTTAAAACAGAGGGTCCTGAGAATCGAGATGAGGGGGAGTGCCTCTTCCATTCACAAATGTGGGTGAAGGGTTCTCCACTGCAATTTCTTGTTGATAGTGGAAGCCAAAAGAACCTCATTTAAGCAGAGGTCATTAAGTAGCTCGGCCTATTGACCATAGAACACTCACAGCCATATACCATCTGGTGGCTTCACCCAGGGAGAGATCTCTGCGTCCGCCAACAGTGTGGCCTTCCGTATAGCATCAAGCCATTCACATATGAGGTATTGTGTGATATTTCTCCTCTTGATGTAGCCAATGTATTACTGGACCAACCATACTTGTGGAGGCGACATGATGTGTATGATTCTAGGCCCTGTTCTGTTGTTATTACTTTGGGAAAAATATTGTACAGGATACCGGAGGTAGTACTGCCTCCTTCCATCTCCTTAAATATTGAAAAAAAACGCAGTAAGATTGTTCCCCAAACCAGGAAATTTATTTTCCTTATAACCTGCCCACAGGGAAAGAAGAATATTGTGGCCACAACCTCAAGATGGGGCTCCCATGCACGACTATAATAGATGGACAAAGACATGGAGGAATACGAGGACCTTTTCTCCTCACCCACAGAGGTTCCTCTAAACTGTCAGGGTAAGCACTCCATTGATCTAACCCCCAACGCACGGTCGCATGATGTTGACATACCTCATGCGACTACCCAGAAATAATCCACACATGTACTCTCTGAGGAAACCAAATTTATTGAACACATCCAACACGTCCACCAACAGGTCCACGACATCTTGGACAAATCCAACACCAAGTTCAACAAAATTTGCCTCTCATGGAGGAACTTAACGCAATGGGGAAAATTTCCTCCTAAGGAGGGAGGAATGATCCAGGTGGATATTAGTGGTCACCCACCTATTCCATTTGGACACGCACCATCAATTCTTTCAGTTTTTTAGTTTCAGCACAACTTAGTATTTTTAACAGTTTTTCGGGTCACGAACCTCTAAAGCCATTTTCAGGCCCTAATGGTTTAGTTGGATATTGGTGGCCACCCACCTATTCCATTTGAAACCCCATCATCGGTTCTTTCATTTTTATAGTTTCAGCACAACTTACTATTTTTAGTGGTTTTTCAGGTCTTGAACTTCTGGAGTCGTTTTGAGGCACTAAATTACATTTTTTGGGAAAACCAAGAGCAACATGGGCCCATGGACCGAAATTTTTCACAAAAATTTTATAGTCCTCAGATAGATATTTCTAACGAGGTATTGAGCGCGTCAAACAAATATTGTATGCCAAAGTTACATCCCCAGGATGATTGATGTACCAATTTACCCAAACAAGACCCATAGTTTTGGTGCTTCATCTCCTAGGGTTAGGATTTTGGAGGTTTTAGGTTTTCTATTGTTTCTCAACAATAAATAGGCCTTTGAGCCTAATTGTAACACAGTTCAAAGGCCTGTAACTACCATACATATTCTTATAGATAAGCTACCAGTACCCTAGCTAGTTTATTTCATTTGTGTCTGTAAGCATATTTATGTTATTTGATATCAATGAAATGAGTATTATTTCCATTGCATCTCTGTGTTTATGTCTATTTCTATATTTTATTGTGTTCCTCCATAAATCCAGATCACCGTGTATAGGAGTCAAGAAATGTACCATGGGTAAGGGGGGTAAACAAGGGAATTGGGCCTTACAATAAGTTTGTTTAGTTAGAGAGCTATGAACTAGAATGTAAAAACCACATAGATCTTCTTTAATGAATATTTTGACTTAAGTCGAGATATGGGCACCATGAGAGGTATTTCTCACAACATATGGGAGTTATTTTTTATGATATGTTTAGGAGAGGAAATCAAGTTCCTTAATCCCTAAATTAATCTTTTTCATGCTCAATTTCCATGAAAAAGACCTCGAACTTGGAATATGGGAATTTAGTTTGTTTTGCATAATAAGGAAGGGTCTCATGGTCTGGAATTAAGTGCTAAATAATCAATATCCATTAAAAAGGCTTCAAACCACGACATTAATTATATTCTCTAAGGGATATTATTTGGCTTCTATGAGGGATGTGTCTACCATTCAAAGGTTTTGCACATCGTGATTGGGTCTTGGAGACTCATCATCAACCTTAATGAAATTATAAGGCTTTCAAATCACATATGATGTTTACAAGTGTAGGCTTGCTAAAAATAGGAACATAAGGGGCTTACGCCTTATTTGAATCGTTCATAACTAGGCTTTGTGAATTAGTTCTCAAACAACCACACATGACCTCTATAGAGGATCTTAGGCCTTTATGGGGGATATTTAGTGTCATTAGTATGTTTTACAATATAGTAAGAATAGTTTAGAGAATGAGTTAGATGGTTGAATAGTGAAACATTGGGAAAATGTTTGGTTGATTAGTTATCATATTGCTATCGATATGATGTACATATCATAATTTATATGAGGGGGGAAATGGTTTTCAATGCTAGTGATCTAGTCACACAAAAGACCCCATAAATGTATTCTTTGGGATACCCCCAAAATTCAATAAGTAATCTAAAGTGAGAGGATTCATTGCTAAGGTGATAGTAGAAACAACCATCTAGTTTTAAACTTTAGAGACAAAAGGGTATTAAAAATTTTAACACTCTGGATGGATTCAAAGACCCCTTTGTCTCGAAATTTAAACACTGCAGATGGATTCAAAGACCCTTGTAGTGAAATGTAACACTTGGGTATCCAAATTAAAATTTTCAATTTCTGTAGTAACATAATTAAAAATTACTAACATAAATGAATAATCCATATACTTGTTGTACTTGTTATTTGGTCATATTTTTATTCTTGGACTATAATAGTCATTTACGTTAATCATTATTAATTTTTTCACTTATTATCTAGTCATATATTTTAGTCCTAGACTAAATTAGTCATTTAAGTTAGTCCTTTTTAGTTTAGTCACTTAATATCTAGTCGTATATTTTATCGTTAGACTAAATTAGTCATTTTTAGTTTGATAACTTAAAATTCCTCAAATTTAGTAGTAATTCACTTGAAATAATTGTGGTGACTAATGTTTTTAGTCCCCTAGTAACTTTTCATCATTTTCTACTAGTGTTCTAGTATATTCAACCATTTAACTACAAAATATACATACATTTTACTTTCAAATATAGGGATATCAAAGTTAACTTGTACCTTGAAGGAAGTGGTGCCTCCGAAGTGACTATTGGATGAAGATGTATCATTGGTGGGCATCTGCCAAAGGATCTAAGTAAAGTTGTGCATCATCTCGTTCCTTTGTCGCTTAAGGGATTCTTCGTGAAATAGTTTGATAATATATCCTTCTCCCTTATATTTATTTTCTTCTTCCATGGGAGGTAAACAATGTTAGCATGGATGGTCATCAAAATGCCCAACCAATTTGAGTCCCATCTCCTTATACCCCGACCTCATTGGCACATGCACAGAAAATAATAAAAAGAGCATACAAATTTGATACCACAAATTCGGATATATGTAGGAATGAAATGAAATACATATATAAACATAAACACATGGCTACAAAGAAAACAAAACTTTAATTCATTGATAACAAAGTATTGAAAACTATTTACATGTATAATGGAAATAAACTAGCTCAGATGATGGTAACTTATCTCTGAGAAGCGTTGTGGGAGCTAATTACCTTATGAACTATGTTACAATTAGGCTCAAAGGAATTTTTATTATTGAGAAATAAGAGAAAACCCTAAACATTCAAAAAACTAACCCTAGGAGATTAAGCACCAAAATTTTGTAGGCCCCATTAGGGTTTGATGGTACATCAACTTCCCCGGGTCGTAACTTTGGCATATGATATTTATTTGACAAGTACGATACCTCGTTAGAAAGATCTACCTAAAGGCTACAACTTTATACTTTGAACCCATGCCATAGGAAATTAGTTTTCCCATTTAAAAAATAAATAAAAATAGACAAATAAAATAAAAAATAAAAAATAAAAAATCATTTAGGGCCCTAAAAAAGCTTCGGATGTTCAGGACCAGAAAAATTACAAAAAATTGTAAATTTTGCTATAATTAATGAAATAGAAAGAAATAATGCTAGGGGTCCACGTGAAATAGGCGTGTGGCCACCTATATCCTCTTGGATGAGAAGTACCCTCAAAATATTGTAATTGAAAGATATCCAATGTGATTTGTTCATATTATCTTTATTTATTCAATGAATTCTAGCAAAACATTGTAACCCTCATCTTGAATTATCTCCTTCATACCAATTAGAAACTACAAGGTTTATTTGAAACCTAATTTTTTCCTAGTGAAAGCACAACATTTTAACTTGGAAATTTTAAAACTCAAAAATTGATTGACGGAATTGGGATATCAACCTTCTAACCAAGGCAGGTTACAAACAATATCCTTTGAATTTCAATGTGTTTTTTCCTTCCAGGTTAGGGTGATGAGGTTGAGATACAATTCTAAGTAGGAATTGTTTTTTGCTCCTAAATTATTAACAAATTCATTCTCGTAGAACTCTATGGCTAGTCGCTTCCTCCTTTGTTTCGATCAATTAGTTAAAATATTCACCAAGATATTGAAGATAAATTCATTAAAACATTTGTGAAGACACTTAAGGAAGGATCTGGGCCAAACCAAAAACCACAACAACATTGTATTGAAGGGAGGGGAAAGAGATATCAGAGATAACAACAATATGAACCCCTATCCCATAGATATTTTAAGTGTGCATGAAAAAAAATCATCATCCATGCATGCTAAGCATCCATCATTCATTATCTTGACAATTCATTCAAATATTACAATAATATAAAGGTTCCATTATTATGTAGGAGCATCCTTGGCCTTGGGAAATGCTCATCAACCAAAATAAAGTTTCTATTGTGTTTGTAATAAGTGTTTTTAATCCCATATATTTTAAGTTGTGATACACCTATTATATTAGTTGATGGTACACCCAGTTGGTAGTTGTTGTTACACTTGTAGATACTTTTTTTCAAAGCATTGACTACTCTCAAGTCACTAACACTCCCAAGATCATGTGTTGATACTCCTCTTGAATGGAGTTGCTGACACATCCAAAAATTGGCAGTTGTTTAGTTGTGCTTCTATAGGAAAAACATTGCTAGACACTCTACTATAATAAGATGTAAGTTAAAAATTTGGTTCCCTTGCATGCTGAGAGGAAGAAAATTTATTCACTTTTTCAAGATGAGAGGTCAACATCTTGGGAATAAATTTGTTTCAGTGGAATACGAAGGGGTCAACATTGTGAGGATAAATTGTGAGAACAATAAAATAGACTTTTTTTCTACATTCAACCTTTTTCTTCTGTCTCTTGACTCTTGGATGTTTAGATATTACATAGTTGGTGTTGGTTTGGCCGTTCCATGAATTTTCAGAGATCATGACTAGATGTTGCATGAGTTAGGAGGGTGTTTAGTTGTCGTGTGTGGTGTTGTTGTGTAATAACATGAGAACTTCAAGAATTATGAGGAAATGTTATGTAATTTCAATCCTTGTCTGTAACAACACATTTTGAGTTAATAAATAGATATTTGAGTCACTTTGTGTGTTCTCGTGAGCATATTTGAATTATTCTTTCTTTGTGCTTTTTGATCCAGTCCTAAATTAAATAGTTTAGTATCCAAACTCCAATTTCTTGGGTTTTGGGATATGTAACAAAAATATATATTCTTTAGATCTTGTGAAAGGCAAAAAATATAGACTGCATTAGGAGGTATTAGAGTAGGATTCGTTTTTGGATTTTCACCTTGAATATGTTCGTGTAACGATGTACTAGGAAACCTTTTTTTTAGTTTCACAACAAGAATGTTGAAGGTAAAAGTTAGGTCACAAAACTTGGGCTAATGTCTGTGGATGTTGGTGAGACAATCACAAATTCTAAGGATGACACCAACAAGAAGAGAATCGGGACCAGGATGTGTAAGAAATTGAGGGCTAGAATAATTAAGATGAAGAATAGAAGACCTAGAGAATAGAAGAAATGGAAATGTAGAGGTATATTTTGAGCCCAAAGAAGAAATAAATGAAGTAGAAGAGGCTGGGGAGGGAGACCTAGTAGTGAGCTTGATTTTGTACTTGAGAAATAAAGGTAGTGCAAGAGTTGAAGTTTCCTAGTATGATGGCCATCTAAGATTTAGTGTGCTCATGGATTATACTGGAGAACTCGAAAGATACTTCAAGTATGAAAATTTCCAGGATCCTATTTGGGTGAAATTATCCATGACGATTTGAAAGGTCACACTACAATTTGGATGGATATGCTACAAAAAGATAGATTAAATTACCAACTAGAAAAAATAAACACATGGAAGAAGATGGTCACGAAGAACAAGGAGAATTTTTTCATATTGATTACCAACAAAATTTGTATAAACAAGTCCAAAATATAAGAAAAATGGAGACCTCTATTCATGAGTACAATGAGGATTTTTCCAAACTGTGACTTTGATCAGGCATAAAAAAAATATAATTTCAAAGAGTCGCAAGGTTTGTGAATGAAGTAAATTACTTGATTCAAGACTAAAAGAGTATGCGTTATTTTTGAATTGTTCATGAATTTTATCACATTTCCCTACAGGTGGAGCAAGTGTTGAATAGGAAAACATAGTATAAAGGAAAATAAAAATGTCTTAGAGGTATACGTAAGGAAGAGAATATTGAGAAATGTAACTGGTTTCAGTCTTATAATTGTTGTACTCATTTCAATATGAATCCTATGTGGCAAAAAAGGAAAATAAAAAGAAAAATTATTGTTATTGAAGCATGGGTTTCATGATCATTATTGATGATATTCTAGGCAAAGCATGTTTTTCTTTATTCTAAGGTTTCTTAGGTCCTATTATGTATTATCATGAGTCAATAGAGTCAACATCATGTTTATTAGACTCTTCCGGGAAATTTCTAATGTTTTTTCAGAGTTTAGAATGTTTTAGAATCACCATGAGTAAAATTAACTCCTACGATCGTCAAGTCAACCTAAAGGAGGGGATTCAAACCCTTGATAAGGATATAAAATGAATTAGTTTGACCTCATTTTGACATAATTACTCACAAGTTAAGTCTATCAATGAAAGAGTTTGATGTGTAGATATGAAGTTAGGAAACGGAGAACGAATGTCTAGGGGAAGATGGGAGGATTAAATTTGTTTTTTTTTGTCTCTATCTCTCTCACATATGTAAATATCATAGGGTCTATGTAGCTATAAAGAGGCAGAAGTTGCAAGTTTGAATTGATGGGTAGCGAAGTTGTTGATAGGGAACATAATTGTAGGAAAAAAATGTTGGATAGAGAAAAATAATTATATTTACCTTAGGGAGAGTTGTGTTTTTTGAGGAAGGTCTCTAGAGGAAGATAGGTTATGGTTTCTGTAGCATTTTTCGAGAGAAATTTGTTGGGAGGGCGAAGTTGTTGGGTCAAGTAACTGGGCAGTTGTTGGCAGGACACAGTGGCAACGAAGAAGAAGTTTAAGGTAAGGTCTTGAGGAAAGGAATGAATTGATATTGGGATAAGGAATTATTCTATGGATTGGGTCATTGTATCTCATTTGAAATAATTCTAAGATGAGAATATTTTTTTGTTTTTCCCTAATGAAGGGTTTTTTCGTGCACTTAGAGCCTAAATTTTTGTCCTCTTTTATTGTTGTTATCTCTTGATATTTTTTCATGAAAATATCGAAATAAAGAACATAAAGAAGATAACTAAGTTTCACAATAAAATACTATATTTTCTAACATGGTATTAGAGTAAAGGCGAGCAAGGAATGCAACCAGACAGACATAAGAAGGAATTGTTGATCAAGGAATAGGAAGCTCTAAAGGCGTAGAAGAAAAATATTGTTTCTTGAAAGAATATGGTTAAATTATTGTTGATAAAATACATTTTGATCTAGGGTTTCTACATTTAAGAAGATAAATAATTACATCAATCTCAAGAATGGCGTTAATCTCACAAAAACGAATTCTACTTGAAGGAATCAATATTGGTAGTTGTTCATGGAGGAATATTAGGGAACATCTTTCAAGGTAATCTTCAAGAACTCTCTCGAGGTATTGAGTACATGAAGAAAGTTGGAAATACTATTCAAGTAACTACTATAATATCTCATAATGGGTGAATATTCAAGTCATATAAGTGATTTGTACAAGGAGAAAAACAATCGCATTGGGGTAGTAAACTACCTATCATAGAACAAGAAGATTGACTTGATAGTCATAGATAAAGATGTAATGACATATGTTACCAGAGACATTATTGAACCTAGGAAATAAAAAACAGAATAACTAGCAAGGCACAAGAAAGGGGAAGTAATAGCTCAAGGGATCATAGTAGAATTAATCAAGGATTCTCTTGTTCCATTTGTGGCAAACCTGAAGACTTCCAAGGCAATGTATGATGAGCCAATAAATTTATATTGAGGAAGTACAACGGGTCAAAATATGTCATTACATAAAAGTATATATAGAATGAATAAATATAAGGATGAGGATATGGCATCTTTCCCCATGAGAGTCTCTCATCTAAGAGAACACTTTCAAGGACTTGGGTAACCCATCACTGATTTTGAAGTGACTGTAAGTGTTCTAAATGCATTGCCACCATAATGGAGCAACTTTGTAACAAGTGTCTACTCCAAGAAGGATTCAACCCCCTTTGATGAATTTTGGGCACAATGCATACTATAAGAATCAACGATCAAGATTATGGATGAAATTAGATCAAATGAGTAGTCTCAATCCTTTCTAGCCTGAGTCAAGAAGATGAAGAGAGAAATTTTGGCATGTCCAAGAAGAAACATATGTCCAAGATATAATGTTTTCAATGAAATGAAATTGGAAACTTTAAGAGGGAAATTCCAAATCAAGAAAAAAATAAAATTGAGGAAAAGAATGAAGCTCATGTGTCCAAAGTCATGGGAGAACCTAATAAGAAGGAAAAGAAGGAAGAAGTGAAGGATATTTACTACTAAATAAGTTTCATTGACTTATAGGTTCTTTATGAATGTTTCTGTTTTGATGATATGTTTTTAATAAGCATCATAGGATATAAGCATATGATAGAATGATTTGAATTTATATGATCATCATCTAGGATAGAATGTTAGACTCATTTTACACATTATCCCTCCATATATTATCTATCACTATGTTAGAGGTTGTCATGTTGGTAAAATGGATCATTATGATCCAAAAAGGGCGATTATATTTGAACGTCCTTGAGAAGATCAATGATGACAAGAGTAGTAGGTATTCTATGTAATGTGTAAACTTGATGGAAAATAAGGATGAAGGATTTCAATTCGTCGGCATAATTTTTTTTTATGAAATATATGGATAGCTAGATGATTGGATAAAATCATGCGAATTATTTTTGTAAAGAAAATTTTGGATAAGATTCATGTGTATGAGAATCTTATGGAAACAAGGTTGGTTAGAAAGATATGCTAAAGTGTTTATGATGTTGTAGTAGAATAATTTGGCTTACTAAAGAATGCATGAAAGATTGGGATTTTCTCTAGAATATGTATTTGATATTTATTAATATATGGTATGATCTCTGAAAGAATAAAAGTTTTACTTGGTAATCAAGTTCGATATTTGGGAACTTTGATCCAAGAATGAAAATTTGATTTTAGATGGTCAATGAGGATGTTGATGAAATGAGAAAGTCATCATGGAAAGTTAATTTTATTTCATTTTGATTTGGTTATCTGGTTAACATATTATATTGCTACTTCGTAGAATGGTGCAAGAATATATGATAAAAGTTGAGAAAAAGTCAATTGTATTGATGAAAAGGATTGAGGAAACCTCAATATCTTGCACCTGGAAACTTCGAAGTTAAGACGTGTTCATCTTGGAATATAGTAGTGTGAGAAGATAAACTGAACGTCAAAGAAGATCAATTTCATATGGAAGCCACAATAAGATAGAATTTTTGGAAGGTTCAATATAATTCCTTCATGTCAAAGATGGAAAGTGATGAGAAATAAATATGACTTGGATCTTCTCACAAGAATGAAGAGTGTAGATGGTTCCATGATACCTTGAAAATAAGTTTACTCTATGTATCTTATGTAACAATCATGAAAATGAAAAAAAAAAAAAAAAAAAAAATTTATTATCAAAGCATGGATTTCATGCTCATTATTGATGGTCTTTTACGTAAAATTGTGTTCTTCATGATTCAATAGAGTCAACATCATGTTTATTAGACACTTCCGAGCAATTTATACTTGTAAAAAAAAAAACAAAAAATTGAGTCTAGAAAGTCCTAAAATCTCCATGAGTACAAGTCAGCCCTAGGATTTTCAAGTTAGCCTAAAGTAGAGAATTAGACCCCTTGAGAAGGGTATAAAAGGAATAAACTCAACCTCATTTTGACAGACTCACTCACAAGTTTTATCTATCAAGGAAAGAGTTCAATCTATCACTCGGAAGTTTGGAAAAGGAGAATAAAAGTATACTAAAATATAGGAGGACAAAATTTGTTGTTTTGGGGCTCTATCTCTCTCACACGTGTGAAGAAGCTATGGTTTCTCTATAAAAAAATAGGTCGAAGTTGCAGGTTTGAATTTTGGGGGAGAAAATTTGTTTCCGAGGAGAAAAACTACAAGAACAAATTACTGGATAGAGAGAAATCCTTCTCTTGACCTTGTTGACCTTGGGGAGAGATATTTTTATCCAAGAATATCTCTAAATGAAGATATGTTAGGGTTTCGGCAACATTTATTGGGACAAAGTTGCTGGGAGGACAAATTTTTTGGGTCAAGTAGTTGGGAAGTTGCTAGCAGGAAAAAGTTGCAATGGAGAAGCAATTTAAGGGAAGATCTTGAGGAAAGGGATGACTTGGTACTGGGAGAAGGAATTGGTCTATGGATTGGGTCATTATATCTCATTTGAAGCAGATTCTAAGAAGAGAAGAGTTTCTTGGTTTTCCCCATGGAGAGGTTTTTCCCTGGCTGAGATATTATATCTATGTCCTCATTATTGTTACTATATCTTGATATTGTTTGATAAAAATATATAACTAAATAATAGAAAGAAGATAACTAAGTTCGGTAAGAAAATATGAAGGTTACGAAAAATAAGTTATAATTGTTGCCACTTTACATTTTCTAACTGGGACCGCTAGAGGTAATTAAAACTTAGAATGAATCCACCATTTTTTAAGGTGGTATAAGTGTTAATAGTACTGGAAGAGGCAGCGAAAGTCTCAGAAGAGGAAATGACATTAATTACATACACGTTATCACTATGGAGCTAAAGGAAATAAGAAATCTAAGAGCCTAGAAGGAAAAAATTCAGGGGGAAAAGGTGAATCCATAACACAAGTTACACAAAATGATGAAGCTTTTGTTGCTAGAGAAAATGTGATTGTGCCTCTACAAGAACAAGCAAAACATTTGATGTTTCATGGAGAATTTCAAAACAGTGGAAGAACTAGAGCAAAGGAGGAAGGTTTTCAAAACTAAATGTAAGGTCCAAGGAAAGTGTTGTAACTTGGTTATAGATGATAGAGGTACAAATAATTTAGTGTCCTGTGTTTAAACTCAAGAGTTTGGTCCATCCAAACCCTTACAAAGTATCATTGTTACAAAAGGGACAAAAGGTGGATGTGATTGTGTAATTCTTTGTGAATTTTCAAATTACGGTCTTTCAGGAGAAAGTATTGTTTGATGTGGTTGATATTGATGCATGCCACATACTTATGGGAAGACCATGGTTTTTTAATAGGAAATTTCACCATGATGGTTAAGAAAATAAATATGAGTTTAGAAAATATGAAAAGTGATAGAAACTAACGCGAGTGCTGGAAAATATAGTTGTAACAATAGGAAGTTGTGGAAGTATCGGCACATGTAACACCAAGCTCATGTTGTTTTCATCCAAGGAGTTTCTACATGAGGAATATAAGGAAAATTTTGCTTACCAGTGGTTCCAAAAGTTGTGCTAGACGAAGTGAAATTAAGAATCATCTCAACAAAATATATATCCTTATTAGATGAATTCAAGGAGATTATTGTTGATTAATTATAAAAAAAAATACCTCCCATGAGAATTGTTTCTCATATGATTGACTAGATTATAGGATAAATCTTACCAAATAATCCACCTTACTAGATGACTCTAGTAAAGGATGAGGAAGTAAATATGTTGGTACATGGGATGCTTGAGAGAGGATTTATAAGAGAAATTTTGAGTCCATGTGTTGTACCAATCGTGTTGACTCGAAATAATGTAGGTGAATGGAGGATGTGCATGGATTTTAGAACCATTAATAGGATAACCATCAAGTAGTTATTTCCCTATCGAGGATGGAGGATATTATGGAATATTTTAGTGGGGTTGCATATTTCACCAATATGAACTTGAAAAGCAGTTATCACCAAATACAAATTAGGGAAGTTGATAAGTGGAAAAATTCTTTTAAGGAAAAGGACAGATTGTTTGAATTGTTGGTGATGCCATTTGGGTTGACCAATGCCCCTATGATATTCATGAGGCTCATGAATGAGGTCTTGAAACCATGCTGGGAAAAATTATTATAGTCTAACTAGATAATATTTTAATTTTCAACAAAAAAAAGAGGAGCACTTGGAACACGTAAGGCAAGTGGTGAAATGGTTGAAGGAAGAGAAACTATTGTTCATAAACTTGAAAAAATATACATTCATGTGAGATGAGTGAGTTTACTTAGGATTTGTGATTTCCAAGGAATGTTTGAAGATGGATTTTGAAAGGTGAAGGCTATTTTGGATTGGAAAACACCTCATACTACCTTTTAGGTGAGGAGCTTTCATGGATAGGAAAGGTTCTACCTGAAATTCCTTAGGAATTTCATCCAAATTTGTGGACTGCTTACTGAGTTCATGAAGAAAGTATTTTTTTAATGGCAAATAGGAGCAGGGAAAGAATTTGCAGTTTTGAAAAGGAAGGTTGTAGAGAAACCTATTTTGGCACTTTTTAACTTTGATAAAGTATTCCAAGTTGATTTTTACATAAGTGGGATAACAATTGAATTTTAAGCTAGGAAGGTAGAACAATAACATTTTAGTGGGAAGCCGACCGATTCCAAGAAGTAGTATTTTGTATATGATCAAGAATTTTATGCTATTTTCGAGACTTTGAGAAAGTGGAGACAATATTTACTACCAAAATAATTCATCATGTTTACTGATCACAAGTCATTACAATATATCAATAATCAAGGTAATTTAAATCAAATGCATTATAAATGGGTTGAATTTTTTCAAAGTTATACATTTGTTTTGAAGAATAGTTCTAGAAAGTGGAACAAAGTTGCATATGCCTTCAGTAGGAGACTGTTGTTACTCAACACTATGTCAGTAGAAGTGGTAGGCTTAGAAAGCATGAAGGAACGATATGTAGAAGACATTTATTTTGGAGAAGCTTGGAGAGATTGTAAATCACCTTGAATCATGGGTAGGACCATGTTCTTGGATAATCATATCCAAGAAGGGTTTTTATTTAAAAGTCATAAATTGTGCTTTCCACAAGTTTCAATGTGGTTGAATCTTATTAAGGACCTACATGGCGCAGTCCTAGGTGAATATTTTGGCACGGATAATGTAATATTCCTAAATTAGCATACAACTAATTGGAATATTAAATTTTGACTTTGTTTCTTATTTAGAAGAATAAGAGGGTATGGAGACGCATAAATCTCTTTAGTAGGAATAAAAACACTCCTAATGTGAATGGAGGTCATCTAAATAGATGGATTGAAGACCCTTATGTGTGAAAAGGCAATGAAGCATGTAGACTGGGTCAACTTTGACCAAATCAAATAACGTTGGCTAGGGAAGGATTGGAATTCATTGAGGGACAACGTAGTTTTGGAGGGAGACTTCATGCATGGAAGTAGTGGCTTTAATGAGTGGGGCCTAAGGTGAGGAAGCTCACCAAGAATATAAGGAAGGGGATGGTAGCCATTGTGAGCATGATTGGATTATTATTTTATGTATGGTCTGTATGACTTGGTGCTCTCTTCAGCTGTTTAGCTAAGATTGCAATGTCGTTTAGCACAAGGGTGTTCTCGAGCAAGGATCCCACCTTCATCCTCGAGGGACTTCGAGTTCCTCCTCAGGAGAAGAATTTGGGCTAAATTTCCACATTCCGACATAATACCAAGATTCATATTTCTTCAACAACACATTTTCTTCATAGGGTTCTGTTGTGTTGCAGGTTGCAGTACTAGAGGATTGTATTGGGTTTTTTCTGAGCTCATTTTCAGTGGAGGAAGGTTTCCTTCCATTTCGGGGCTAGTAAAGAATCCCCTTGAGCTTTATTAATACATTTGACATCAGGCCAAGGTGTTTTTATCCCCTACAACGTAGTTTCAGTCTAGATCTGTGTTATTTCAGGGAGGATTGGGAGGGGTGGATGTAGTGTATGATTTGGGAAGTAATTTATTCAGTGAAGGGGACAAAATTCCATCTGGAGGATCTATTGGAGGAGAGATAATTATTTATACATCAACTTCAGCCGTATCTTCTCAATTTTTTTGTTGTACCAAACCTTTAGCCCTAGGGTTGCAGCTCATATTTGTATATTTTATATATTTTCTCGAAACCCTCATGGGTTGTCTTGGAAAGGTGATATAGTGCATAGATATTTATGTATAGTATCTTTCGAGGCATATGTTAGTATTTTTATATTATTTTATGATATCCAGTTGTAGTTATGCTCAGTATGAGTGCACTGTAGCAGCTCTCTGACATTTTTTGTAGTAGCAACATCTCACTTTTGTTAGTGATTGTTTATGGGAGGCTTGTTTGCTCATATCATATGATTTGTGCCTCACTATTTTGTACTGATTCGTTCTTCAAACTCCTAATATAATGGCTCCATATTGGTCTCCATTGTTGATGTAATGATTTTCACTTCTATTTCCATTTTTTTGTTCAAATATTGTTGCTTCCCTATTTGGGAATATTACAGTGTTATCAGAGCATAATCTTGGCTCAGCCTATGGATCTCAGCCATTATGCTATTAGGAGAGCAAGAAGAAGGAGAAAGATATCAAAATTCTGGAAGGAATGAGCTTTGTCTCATCACTTTTTGGATCTATGAAGTGCCTCTCCAAGGAGGTTAAGAAAAATAGAATGGAGAAAGGCAATGAAATGACAATAGGATTTCAAGATGAGGAAGGTCCATGGACTTCCTATCAGCAGAAGAGTAAACTAGTATTGCATAGAACTCCAAAGCAATACACTATGTCTACTTTCTTTGAGGAGGAAGGTGGAATATAGGGAGATGGAGGAAAATTAGATCATGAGATTCTAAGTGAGTATCTTGCAGAATATAAATCTCAATCAATATCTTTCAAGGAGAGTATAACTCTCCAAAAATTTATTTAGATTAAAGAAGAAAGGAGACCTTGCAACAATAGAATAATAAAACACGATAGATTCCTATCGTGTAATTTTGATGGGTCATATACATGCACAAAAAGGGCTTTGAGGAGAAATTTATATGCATTGTTCCTACTACGTCCTATAGTAGAAAGAGAAGCTATTGATATTGCAGCACTGCACCTTGAAGGTGAAGCAAACATTTGGTGGTTTAGCCATTTGAGGCATGCCAGTGTGAACACTTATGAAAATTTTACTCAAAGGTTATCAAGGATTTTGACAAGAGGAAATCAGAAGAAAATAAATTTCCACCACCACTTGTCACAAGAGTACTTGCATCAGGATAAGGAACACTTGAACCTTTGCAAAGTGGTCTTGATATCTTGACATTTAGAGTCCCATGCATTATTCATGAGATGCATGAGGAGGAGGAGAATTATACCAGCGCTGGTGTAGCCATAGAGGTGCAGCCATCATCACTAGTAGTTGGGGAAATCATCACACCCATGGGAGGAACCCTTGTAGCAATACAAATTGTTCCTAAGCTAAACCAAGGTATGCATTGTTTCCTCTTTCTACTATTTCAACACATCATATGGAGCTTTGTGGGGACATGCCATTGCATGACCTACGGTCAAAACACAGTGCTCATTTGGAGCAACATACTATCACTGTGCAAAGGACCCTTGAAAGGGTTAAGGAGGAGATGTACATTCATCCTACTATGTCATTTTTGAGCTGCACATAACTCTTGGGGTTGAAGTGTAAATCTTTGGAGGATATGATGAGTATTTTCCTAAGAAATCCAATGTAGAACTTTATGTTCAACATTGTGCATGATCATGAGACAACATATGCACCATCATGGAGATTAACAACGCTTTCATTGAGAAGAAGTGATGAGTTGGAGGCCCAACAATTATTGGAGCATTCCACTGACCATTCTACATGTGTAGTAGGGGATAGGCAAATGGTTGATGAGAGACATATTATCTCGCATTATTATAATGGACCGTTCTTGATGAGCACTTCACAGCTCAATGAGGAGACCTTTCCTTCCGTATACTTGGATCCTTATGGTTTCAACATGGTCATTGATGAGTGGTCTTCATATGGAGATCTCCAAGAGGTTGCAGTTCAACATCCCACCAAGTGTAGAGACAGTGATATGATTTGGGAGGATGGTATTCTCCATTAGAGAGATACCAAAGTCGAGCATGGTAGGAGACACCCACATTTGGAAGAATGGGTGTGGATGGTGAGACACTTGCAGATCTATGACACAATGAAGCAGGAGGCAAGGCTGTGCTAGCTACTATTGAAAGAGTTTGGTCGGCATGTGACATATCCTACTCCAAAGGGTATGTTGTTGGTTGGGACTGGGCATGACACTTGCATCATGTGGCAGCAACGAGTTTGGTTTCATTGGGATGATTTGGCATTTTTCATGTCAATCATCATGTTTTCACTCCATGGCCTATATGATGGAGATCTGAAGAGGAAACAAGATCTATTGTTTCTTTGGTTACTCTTGGGAGAGTATGGGTTGGTTTTCTCCCACACTTTGCATGATGTTGCAGGAGTAGTTGGTGGCACAATCATGGTGCAAAGGAGCTACTCCTTAGTTTTTGAGAATCAGGAGGTAATTCCACATGGGAAGGAGTCTCCCACATATAGCAGCATTATGGTGGATGAATTTGGCATGTGGCATGTCAAAGAATCGATTCATGAGGTGACAAGAGCCTTATCACAAAGGCCAACAACATTGTCACTTGGGAGTATGTATCTATTGATGGAGTGTTCCAAGGGGAGTATGCATCCCTTCACTTTTCAGACCACTATGAGGGGATTCTCATGGGAGGGCTCATCCATAGACCTTATTTTTAGCGTACTCACAATTCATGGTAAGAATTGTATTTTTGTACTTATTGTTTATCTAACAAAATATTTGCATTCTCTTTCCATATATGTACAGTTTATTTCTCCCAAAGAAGGAAAATTTCTATTTTGGCTTCATGGTCTTTCTAAGACCAATATTAGTGATGGAGGAAGCCATTTATTGGATGGAATTGGGCAAGTGTTGTGTTATTCTTGTCATTCTCAGCTGATATATAATTTCATTTACTAATTCCTAGTAGATGATCAAACATGCAAAACTAGAAAATTGTTGGGAGACAACTTTCCATATGATGATCAGAGACAACAGTTAGAAAAACTGTGTTGTATCCACTAGAGAAACCATTGATACCATCTATAATTACACATAAACCATCAGTATCCTTTTGATTTGGATACCATATTTTGATTATGTGATATTCACTTTGTATGGGATGGTTTGGGCAGTCAAGATTCATGTAACTAGAGAAGGGGTCTTTTTAGATCCAATTGTCCTTTTGTCTCTTGAGGGAAATATTGTTGCAGATGAGATTCGGCAGCAGCTCTACACTTATCACAAGTGGAGAGAGAGACAATGTGGGGTAGGCCATTTTGTCTATCATGTTCAAATATGCAGCCCACCTACATTATAGGAGCCAAAGGTGGAGGAGCTTTTTCATAAGTTGTCATTTTGGAGGGTGACTCACTTTGTGCGGATGATAGCTTGGGGTTTGGAGCTACACATGGGAATGGAGGTTCCCAATAATTTTCTGATTCCATGCCTCAAGAAGGCCTCTAGACCACATATAGTTTCCTCCATTGATATCCTTTTTTTTCATGATGAGAGCCATTTAGATTTATCACCAAAGGCATACTTACACACTTGGGAGGAGCAACTTGGGGACATATTGATGCGAGAGCATCTTGTTCATTGGAGGAACTTGTCATATGAGGATGCTACAAGAGGAGGAGAGGAGGTTCTTCAATTCTATCCTTCCAGTTGCATGGGGACAAGAAACACTCTGGAGGGGACGATTGTAATATTCCTAAATTAGCATACAACTAATTGGAATATTAAATTTTGATATTGCTTCTTACTTAGAAGAAGAATATGGTATGGAAACCCATAAATATCCTTAGTAGGAATAAAAAAAATCCTAAAGTGAATGAAGGTCATCTAAATCGCTATATTGAAGACCCTTGTGTGTGAAAAGGGGATGGAGCATGTAGACTAGGTCAACCTTGAACAAATCAATCACCACCAGTATGGAAGGAGTGACATTCATTGAGGGACAATGCAGTTTTGGAGGGAGACTCCATGCATGGAAGTAGTGGCTCTCATGAGCGGGGTCCAAGGTGAGGAAGCTCACCAAGAATATAAGGAAGGGGATGGTAGCCACTTTGAGTCTGATTGGATTATTATTTTTTGTATGGTATGTATGACTTGGTGCTCTCTTTAGCTATTTAGCTAAGATTGCAATGTTGTTTAGCACAAGGGTGTTCCTTAGCGGGGATCCCACCTTCATCCTCAGGGGAATTCGAGTGCATACTCAATAGAAGTATTTTGGCTACATTTCCCCATTCCAGCATAAGGCCAAGCTTCAAATTTCTTCAGCAATGCATTTGTTGCTTAGGGTTGTGATGTGTTACAGGTTGCAGTAGTGGAGGATTGTATTGGGTGTTTCCTGAGCTATTTTTTAGTGGAGGAAGGTTTCCTTCCATTGGGAGGCTATTAAAGAATCCACTTGAGCTTTATTGATACATTTGGCATAAGGTCAAGGTATTTTTATCCCCTACAACATAGTTTCAGTCTGGATCTATGCTATTTTAGGGAGGAGTAGCATGGGTGGTTGGAGTGTGTGATTTGGGAAGAGATTTCTTCAGTGAAGGGGACAACCTTCCATCCAGAGGATCTATTGGGGGAGAAATAATTATTTCTACATCAACTTCAACCATATCTTCTTAGTTTTTTTTTTGCAGCAAACCTTCAGCCTTAAGGTTGCAGCTCATATTTGTATATTTTGTGTATTTTCTGGAAACCCTCTTGGGTTGTCTTGGAAAGGTGATGTAGTTCCTAGATCTTTATGTATAGTATATTTTGAGTGATATATTAGTATTTTTATATCATTGTATGATCTCCAGCTGTAGTTATGCTTAGTATGACTTTGTTGTAGTAGCTCTCCGCCATTTTTTTTATCTCACTTTTGTTAGTGATTGTTTATGGGAGGCTTGTTTGCTCATATCATATGATTTGTGCCTCACTATTTTGTATTGATTTTTTGTTCATACTCATAATATAATGGCTCCATATTGGTTTCCATATTTTATGTAATAATTTTCACTACTATTCCCATTTTTTTGTTCAAATATTGTTGCTTCCCTATTTGGGAATATTACAATTAAGATAGCATTGTTGGAAAAGGAGAGGTATTTTTGACCTAACATCAACAAGGATGTCACGAATTTTTGTTGAATGTTGTAGATTTTTCCAAATAGCCAAAGGTATAAGTCAAAATATAGGGTTGTATACTCCATTAGACGTAGCAGAAAGGCCTTTGGAAGAAGTGAGCATGGAATTTGTCTTGGGACTTCCAAGAAGGTAGAGGAAGCATGATTCAGTGATTGATCCAAATTTATCCATGAATGAAACAAAATAAAAATGTAAACATGGACACATAAATGAATAAAAATAATAACTTCATTTCATTAATATCAAAGACTGAAATATGCTTACTTACAAAATGGAAATAAAATGGCCTGGGTGATTGTCACTTATCTCTGAAAGAGATATGATGGCTTATAAATGTCTATGAAATATGTTACAATGAGGCTTGAAGGCCTATTTATTATTGAGGAACAATGGAAAACCCTAAAAATCCAAAAACCTAACCGTAGGAGATGAAGCACCAAAACTATGGGCCATGTATGGGTAAATTGGTAAATCAACTTCCCGGAGTCATAACTTTGGCATACGATCTTCATTTGACACGCAAAATACCTCGTTAGAAAGATATATCTAAGGAATAAAATTTTTGAGTGGCCAAAATTAGTCAAAGACCCATAATCTTCCCGTTTTTCGCAAAAAAGGTTGTTTAGGGCCTCAAAACGACTTTGGAAGTTCAGGACTCGAAAAACTACAAAAATAGTAAACTATGCTACAATTGAGGAAATTGAAAAACTGAAAGAAATAATGGTTGGTGTCCAAGTGGAATAGGTGTTTGGCCACCGATAACCACCTTGATTATTCCTACCCCTTAGGAATAAATTTTCCCCATTGCATTGAGTTCCTCCATGAGATGAGGAAACCTCTATTGAACTTTGTCCCTAGTGAGCCACTTGCCTTGGTGCAAGAGTTGGACAACTTTGATAACCTGATACAACTAGATCTTCTGCGTGCAAGTGTTCTTGAACCATGTGTCCCTAATTCGATCAATTGTGTCTTGCTCCATGCAGTCAGGGTTTAGCTTTTTCTATGTGAGTTTTTCTACAATGTCAGGTGTGTCTAGTAATGATGAAAAGTATGGATGAAGGCGGTCCACATTGAACACTAGATGTAGGCCAAGGAATATGGGAATGATGAGCTTGAAATAATTGTCTCCCATAGCATTGATAATGGTGTAAGGCCCATATCGGAGTGGTATAAGCTTACGATGAGCTTTGGTTAAGCGTTCTTTCTACAAATGCGACCAAAATTTGTCACCCACTTGAAAATTTTGTGGAACCTGATGTTGATCATGTCGCTGCTTGTACTTGGCATTGGAGTTCTCCATGATGTCATGAACCTGCTGGTGGACATGTTGGATACGTTCAATAAATATGGTTTCTTTATCATCCTAAGAAAATACATGTGTGGATTGTTTCTACATAGTCACATGAGGTATGACAACATCAATCAAACACAATGGTTGAAATCCTATACCCACTTGAAAGGGACTGTGAGTTGTTGATCTATCGAGAGATTTTTTATAACTATCCTACACATAGGGGAGTCTCTCATCCCAAGTTTGTGGATTCTTGGAGTTGTTCATGTAGAGTATGTGCACTATCATCTTGTTCACGACCCATGTCTTGCCATCAATCTAGGGATGGAATGTAGTCGACTTAGTGAGCTTGGTGTCCAATAGTGGCTAGAGGCTTGACCAAGATGTGCTCAGGAACCTGCTATCCTGATATAATATAATGGTATGTGGGATCCAAAAATATACACACAATCAATAAAATAATAGGTTTCTAGTTTCCTCTTCTATGATACTATTATTCCAGGCCACCAATATAGACATCTTAGAAAATATATCCACGACTACAAATACATAGTCATTACCATGCTTGGTAGAAGGGAGGCCAGACATATAGTCCATGGATATGGATTCCCACGACTAGATAGGAGTAGGTAGAGGAGTGCACAGTCCCTGCTTCTTGATGGTTGGCTTGGTGATGGTGTAGGAAGTGTAGTATCTAATATATTTGCCATCATCGAGTCGAAGTTTTCTTCAATAAAAGTAACTTTGTAGTACAACCATAGTTTTCTCCACACCAAAGTGTCCTGAGACTTTACTATAGTGCGCTTCCCACAAAAATTTGGCATGCTTTCTTGAAGGAACAAAAAGGTGGCCTAGGTGGCATAATAATGCCTCATAGAGGTGGAAATCTGGAACCTACTTTCCATCTACTAGCATCTGGTACGTGGAGGCGAACTCTTGATCATTTTTTTATTCATGAGTCCATCCAGAGGTCTCGTGGATACAAGAGTTGAGAAAAATAGTTAATGTTGTAACTTGGGTCTGGCTGAGGTAGTCTACAACATGATTGGTGCTTCCCTTTTTGTATTTAATGTGCAAGTGGAATTGTTGCAGATATGTAGACCACATTTCATGGCGATCATTCTGCAACTTCCCTTATGTTTATATAAACTAAAGAGGTCATCGATCAACATGGATGGTCATCTGCTTCCCCAAAATGTAATGCCTCTATTGTCAGAAAGCTTGCATGACTGAATACATATATTTATCATAGGCAGGCTAATTCAGAATTGTATGAGAAAGTGTCTCACTATGATAGGCCACTGGGTGCCCGTTTTGGGTGAGGACTATAGCAATAGCATAGTCAGAGGCGTCTCTCTCAATTTCAAATAGATATTGCAGGTTTCGTAGTGTGAGGACCAATGTAGAGTAGAGATAGTGCTTCAACTTGACGAATGCCTTCTATTGGGATTCAGACCAGATTTTTTTTTCTTTCACCCTGCCCTTAGTATTTTGACTCAAAGGCCAAGTGATATGGGATAATCCCAACATGAACCTCCAATAAAATTTTGCAAGGCCGGAAAATCTGTGAAGCTCTATTAGAGTGGTCAAGGCTGGCCAATCCTGAATGACTTGGATCTTAGTTGGATCTACATGAATGCCACACACATCTATGATTTAATTCAGATATTGGACCTATCCATGCAAAATGTGCATTTCTCCAACTTGGCACATAGTTTTTGTTGTCAAAGGGTTTGACGGACCTACCGAATGTGTTGTATATTTTCTTCGCAACTCTTGTTGAAGATGAGGATCTCATCCAAATAAAAAACCATGAATGAGTTAGTGAAGGGTCGCAATACTTCATCCACTAGCACCATAAAAGTAGCAGGGCCATTTGTCAACCTAAAGGGCATAACCAACCATTCAAAAAAGCCTTCCTTGGATTTGAAGGTGGTATTCATGCATACATGTGTGGGCTCTATTGGAACCTAGTGATCACCAAACTTCAGATTGATCTTGATGAAATAGTTGGCCCCCTTGAGTTGATCCAGAAGGTCACCAATCTATGGGATTAGATACCTTTTCCTAACAGTTATTTTTTTTAGCACATGTTAATCAATGCAGAGCCTCAAGGTCCCCTCCTTATTTTGTATAAGTACAATTGATCTCCCACAAGGTGAGGAACTTGGTCATATGTTCCCTTTTGTAGAAGTTCTTGGATTTGCTGATTGATCTCTTCATTTTCTGTAATGAAGTGATGATATATTGGCCCATTGGGTATAGGTGCTCTGAGAGTTAGATGGATCGAATGCTTGACCTAATATTGAAAGGGTACCCCTACAAGTGAGGAGAATATGTCCCTGTATTCTTCCACGACCGTATCCACATTCTTCTTCTACGAGGAGTAACCCTTCCCGGGGACCATGGATGTGGCTACAATATTCCCATTACTTTGAGAGAAAATCATAAAGAAAATAAATTTCCTAGTTTAAGAGATGATCTTACTACATTTATTAGCATAGATCAAAGATATTTTCGTAGGTGGGGCTACCTCCGATATCATGTAAAACTTAATACCCAAAGAAATAATAACAATGTGAGACCTAAACTCATACACGACATGATGCTTCCATAAGTATTTTTGGCAAAATAATAACAAGAAAATTCAAGAGGATCTACACCTCATCATGAAGGGCTTGATGCTATAGGGGAGGTGACACTACTAGCTGATGCAGCGATCTCGTTCTTGGTGAAGCCACTCGATGGTGTACAAATGGGGTGTGGTTTTGTTGGCAATCCCAACCACTTCATCGCCTCTTCTGAAATGATTTTATTTTGGATCCCATTCTCAAAAATGAATTGGAGCGGTAAGCCCATCACCCACATCTATGAGTGAAAGAGGGGATCCCCATCCTTTGGGTCTTTGGGTTCCACCTTTTGGATCTTGGTGGTGGGTACCATTGCAAAGGGTTTTACGTCAATGACCTGCTTACCCTTTTCAGTTCCCTTGTTAGGTTCCATCTCAGAATCAGAACATGCATTCATCTCTGAGTCTCTCAGCTCGACCACCAGTGCCTACTTTGCGTGACATTCATGGCTGTTATTAGTGGGAATTTTATGAAACTCAAAACACTTGTTGGTGTTGTTCTCTACCTTCCCGCCACCCTCGGCTTGCAACTTCAACGATTTTCCCTAGGGGGTCTCGGTAGGGCTCTGTCATTTTCTCTATGGCTTCAGGGCACCTTTGCTCTAGTTTGGGTTTGTAGAACCAAATTCTTGCTTCTTCTGCTTGAATTTCTTCTCAATTTTGGCAGCATATTGGTATGTTTCACCAAGTGAGGAGATTTGTAGGAAATCCATTTCCTCTTTCATGTATTTATGCAATAAATTGTAGTACCTGAGAACTAGATGTTTCTCAGAATATTTGATTCCTAGCTTCGTGTGCAAGGTATGGAAAAATTTTCTTAGCTCATGTACATCTTGATCCCTCTGCTACTGCAACATACTTCATTGTATGTAATTATCTTCATATCTCGCAATAGGGTAGTATTGTTCCCTGATGACTTCTCAAAAAGATTCCAAGTGGGTGTAGCCGTAAATATTGTGGGTTCCTCCTCGTCCTTCTACTCATAGTAGGTTTCCCACGAGTCCTTGACATAAGGGGAAGCTTTCAATATTGCAAAAGTAATATTTTTCCTATAGGAAAAATCATGAACAAAAAAATATCGTTCCAATAGATTTAACCATTTATCTACAAAATTTGCATCTAATTAGACTTTAAATCTCAAAGTTGACTTGTACCTTAAAGGGAGTGACACCTCCAGAGTGGCTATCAGATGATGATGCATTGCCTATGGGCATCCACCGAAGGATCCATGAAAAGTTATCCATCATCGCATTCCACTATTTCTCGAGTGCGTCCTCGAGAAATATTTTGATAGGATCTCTTGCTCCATTTTCCTTATTTTCAACCTCCATTGGAGGATGTCGGTGTTTTCAGGGCTGATCTTGTAAGGCTTCAACTAGATCAAGCCCTAACTCCTTATACCCTGACCTTGTTGGGGACATGCAAATAAAAACATAGAAAGAGAAGACCGCTCTGACACCACTGGTCCAAATTTATGAAAGAACGCAATAGAATTCAAATATAAACATGGGAACAGATATGTAGAAAAAATATAACCTCATTTCATTAATATCAAATATTCAAATATGCTTACATACAAAATGGAAATAAACTAGCTCGGGTGACGGTAGCTTATCTCTTAGAAAACATGTGGCAAGTACATGCCTCTGAACTATGTTGCAATGAGGCTCGAAGGAATTTTCATTATTAAAAAGCAATGTAAAACCATAAACATACAAAAACCTAACACTAGGAGATGAAGCACCAAAACTATGGGCCTTGTTTGGGTAAATTTGTACATCAACTTCCAGGGGTCCTAACTTTGGCATACGATCTCCATTTTATGCACATAATACCTCATTAGAAATATCTATATGAGGAATAGAAATTTCGAGTGTCCAAATTATATCAAAGGCCTGTGCTTTCACTAATTAAAAAATGTCGTTCAGGGCCTCAAAATGGCTTTAGAAGTTCACGACCTAAAGAATTGCCAAAAATAGTAAATTGTGCTACAATTAAGGAAACCCAAAAACTGAAAGAAGCAATGGTGGGGGTCCAAATGGAATTGGTGGGTGGCCATCAATATCTAACTGGATCAGTGATGGTTGTAGTAGATAGGATTTCAAATATGGCACATTTCATAACATCCAAGAGGACAAGTGATGCTAATGAGGTGGTTGTTTTATCCTTCAAAGAAGTAGTCAGACTTCATGGATTTCCAAGAAATATTAGTTCAAACATATATCCAAGATTTATTGGTCACATTTTGTTGGAAAATGTAAAATAATATGGGATATATATTATTACATAGTTCAACCAATCATTCGTAGAAAGATGGATAGATTAAGGCAGTGAATATGAGCATTGGGAATTCAATGAGAAATTTGAGTGGTTAAAATACAAACCAGTGGGATATCGTCTTGGCATAGGAACAGTTTGAATATGTTGAATTGATTAATAGATCCATTGGTAAGACTCAATTTCATATTTTTTATGGTTGGTCATCGAAGGGTAATGTGGACTTAATAGAGTTTCCATATTTGCGGGAAAGGGAGAGAATTGATGCAAGTGATTTTGCATATATCACGTGGTTGACACATGAGAAAGTGAAGAAAATATTGAAAAATATTAATGACAGGTACAAGGAGAAATCAGATTCGAAAAGAAAAAGAAAGGTTTTCGTTAAAGGAGAGCTAGTAATTGCATATCTTCGAAAGTAGAGGTTTCCAAGGGGTATTGTTGGATTTTTTGGGATTTCCCTAGGTTCGACTTGGACCTTGCACCAACAAAACCCTCAGACACCAACCCTTTTGGCAACCACCTGCAAGAAGATCACAGTCTCACTCGAGGTGGCTATGGGTGGCTACAAAACTAGGTTTCTACAGCCTTTAGGGAGTGCAAGACCTGCCTTTACTTATATTTTCCCATAGTCAACCAATGTTCTAATATGTATATTAATACTACGCAGTATAGCTTAATCAATTAATTCACATCATTAAGATAAACATCAATAAATTACAACATAAGATAATTAGCACTACTATATCATTCCATTGAAAATATTAGTTCGAAGAGAATAACATAAATTAAACATAACACATGTAAACAAATAATATGCTCAAAACTTCTTCTTATTTATTAAGATGGATATGTTCAATATGTTAAACTTCTTTGACCTATGCACACAGCTACAGGTGGTCTGTGCAGACATCTGCAAAATCTTTAAGGTCTCTGAGCACTCAGATACAGAGCCTTCCATTAAGATCCAAAAATAGAAAAAAACATAACATAACATTCTATTATATATATCACATAAATACAAAACCATGCTCCACATACCATGGAATTCAACAAAACAATAAAATAAAAGCCTGAAACCCTTTACAAAATGTGGGGCTTCGACCCACCTCAAATCCCCTAAACTCTGTGTGGTAGATCTAACTTATTAGTAACTTGAACTCCTCTCCTTAAATGTGGAGTCTTTTAACAAAATTAGACCAATTTTGGCTATGCCCAATAGGCCCCCAACACTCACATGTGACTCATCCCGAGTAACTCATATAATGTGCCTTGAACATTATCTTTGATGCTCATGTAGGCATCATTATATTGTTGAAGTATCTATGCTACCTACTTTTCCCCTTTGCATAGTTACTCCAGTAGTTCCATTGTTTTTGGCTCGACTATATTTTGTAGCATGTCTTTCTACCTACGACGCAAATCCTTGAGCTTTCTGTCTATTTCCTATGAAAGCTGGAGGGCCTCATCTTGCCATGGTTGAGTCCTCACTATTATAATATGATCTTTCCTTTGAATATCTTAAATATGTATTTGAATATTCTTTCCTTCTATGATCCTGTCAAGCCACTGCATGAATGCTAAGGTCCTTGCAGTTACCCAGATTTCTTGCAGTTGCTTTTGTTTCATATGTATATCCTCTCCAATCCTATGAATGTTTGTATCCTCCTGTAGTGAGGTCCAAATCTCCAAACTTTCATCTAGAAGCTTCCCACATTCTTCCTTTGTGTCAGAGATGCCTTTTAGTGTAGCTTTGAGGATCATCTCCCTCAGCTCTCAAAATTACCATGTCATGGCTGGCTGCAGCCTCATTTGCAGCTCAGTAATATTCACATGATATTCAAAATTACTATCAGTGAAATTATTATTTGAATATTTGATCATGAGCGCAAGCTTTGTGACCTTCTATATTGGTTATTCTTCCTCTCGGACCTGTACGTTGGACACTTCACTATAATTCTTCACAATTGCTTCTCCTAGTTGCAGTTTTTGCTAGCATGTCTCATCTCTTTCCTAGATAATCCGATCAAAATTCTTCTTCATCGTAGTTATTTTCTTCTCCACTTGCATTCTTATCAGTGAATGGAATTATTCTCTCCCTTATAACTCTTTTGTGATGTGTTGGTGGAACTCATGCTATTTTTATATCAATAGCACAATGATGTTTATGCTGACATTTTCCCATCCTTCTAAGCGCTCTCTATCTTTTTCAGCTTCAAACTGTAGTGCTCCTCCTGGTACCTACAAAATTCTTACTCCAAATTTTGTCTCTAATCGGTGCTCTGGCTGTGCTAGTTGACTTGTTTGTTATTTTGGTCTATTTATCTGCTTCAGTTGTCTGGATGTCTCAACTAGTACCTTCAATCATGCCATTCTTTATTTGACACATGTTAGGAGTGTGTTGTAGTGATCCTCTATCTTTGTCCATGAATCCTCTCTCACTTCTTGAACTTATCCCTAATCTCATTGATGTCCCCCTCAATGAGGATAAGCGGTGTTTCTCCCCTTGGATTTGTCTACCTCATGCTTCTTCCTTGCACTCGTGTAGTTACTGTAGGGACTCTATTATATACGATGAATGGTGAATCTTCTAGCTCTACGTCACTGGGAGGGCCCCAGCCACCTTGGTCATGCTATGAATCTGTCTCTTCTGTGCCTTTATCTTTTCCACTTGTGCCTGCATGTTGTGCAGTGTCTTTCTCTATTTCACTATCTCCTATATGTGTAATCATACATTCCTCTAAAAAATGTTGTGTAATGTGGAAAAATTCAGCTTCAATGACTAAATATGGCAAGGAATTCCATGTCTATATTGAATCCTTCCATGCCTTCACATAGAACCTATGTAAACCAACCTTGAAATATTCAATGTTTCGGTACTTCTCAAACAAACTAGGTCGAGAGACTCGGATTTTGTTTCACCACCATGTGCTAGTCCATTTCCATCCATACCAAAAAATTCTTGTTTTCTAGTGCAACATAACCTTTTTTTGGATTTTTTGGGCTTGACCTAGGTTCAGCTTAGAATTCGCACTGAATAAACCCTCAGACATAGACCCTTTTGGCAACAACCTGCAAGCATCTTATAGTCCCACCCAAGGTGGTTATGGGTGGTTGCAGAACTAGGTTTTTGCAGCCTTGAGGGACTGTGTCTGGTGGCTTTACTTGGGTTTTTCTGTACTTAACAAATCTTCTAACATGTATATTACTACTACATTTTATAGCTTAACCAATTACTTCACGACATTCATATAAACATAAATACATTACACCATAAGTGTGGACATGATGGAATGTATCACCCACAGTAGGGTATCTCCCCGGTGTAGAATCCCAATTAGAATCTACACGGTTTCATTTGGGTATCCCATCTGGTATGTAGGCACGGTTTCCATTAATTTGGTGGAGATGGTTTTCAGACGAGGAGAGAACTTACTAAGGGAAGAACACATGGAATTTGAAAGAACAAAAGTCTATGATTGAAAAAATCCCCCTGAAGCACAACACCATGAATAGAAAATTGGATTTCAAAGCATGGAACTTAAGAAAAGTATTGTTAGCAAAACCTTTACTAAGATCATACTTATGACGATATTTACTTAACAAATGGGAAATAGTTCACAGTGGGTAAGTATTTCATCTATAACATATGTGCATTGAAACAATGATTTAAAGAATATATCAATAAAGAAATGCATTGACATCATTTAAGGTTATCACATCATATACGCTCCACATGTTGCAAGGAAACTCATAACAAACTAGTGTATGTGAGTAGAAAGTGCACCCAAACATGAAGAAGCCTTCATTCAATTGAAGAGACAATATTCATAGTATCACCACATAGGAGACTTTCATCAGATTCAATAGTGAAACACACTATCACTTCTTATATTCATAAATAAAAACATGAATTCAATAGGAAACAATATGTCTCTCTCCAAAAGTCCAAAAACCCAAAGCCTCTTCAAAGTAACTTGAGGATGTGCATATAGGTCAAGGTGACTCTTTTTTTTCCCGAACCCCTTGGTCTCCCTTGAACCTTCGGATTTTTTGCGACCCAAGGCTTCTTACAACCTCGGGTTGTTTGTGACCTATGGTTGTTTGTGACTTAGAGATGCTTGCAACCTAGGGCTTTAATTAAATATTCCCTAAGCTACAATGTTGTGCAATAAAAATGAGATAAAATTTTACATGCATTGATCCTATGATAATAATATGGTAATTGACATGGTTAGAGTTTCAATATGTTGATGATCTCTGAGATAGGTCTTCTAGGATTTGTAGTTCATAGCTATTGGGACTAATTGAGTCATGTCCTCCCCATATTTTTGTAGGAATTCTAGGGCATCATGAATTAGCATGACTTTCTTGGCGTTAACCTAGTTTGATAAGGTATAAATTTCTGTGTATATCCTGACTCATTCTACTATATATTGCATGATATTTTCCTTGGTCATTTTCAATTCACCTGAGCTAGAGGCTTGCCAGGTTAGGTTGAGAAATTCCTGAATTTCCTGCAACTCCTCCTCTCAACTCTTTGGTGCTCCCAATGTTCTGATAGAGGGTGTGTGATGAAACTCGACAATTGATTCTATCCCACTAAGGATATTATTATAAGAAGATATAAAATTGTCCACATCCTTGGCTATCTTTTCCCAAGCTTGGATCTTCATGTCTAGTTGTACTTTATCATTTTGCATGGTGATCCAAAATTTATTTGGCAAGGTGTCTGGAGCCTCGGGATACTTGTTGTTCCATTCTAGGATGATATCTAGCATTGTGGAGGCCTCTTTTAACTTGTATTACTTATTCCTTGTATATTTTTTTATAGCTTCCATAGGAATGACCGATTGACACAACTTCATCATCTATTCATAGATTAGTAGCATGGATCTGCCTAGAGTGTTAGCTTTTCTCTTCATTGTGGCTTTCACTTCACTTGCATTAGTGAGCATTAGTTACAACACTTTGTTATCCTCCTCCAGAGCTTTCTTTTCTTCTTCTATCTTAGTCTCCCTTTTTTCAGCTATGTGGATCCTTCTTTGTAGATCTCCAATCTACTTTTTCATTCTCCCTACGGTCATTTTGGTCACAGATACGAAAGTGGTTCTTGTTGAAGAAATCATCTTAGGATCAGTTGTAGTGTATAGGACTATGTCCATTTCCATTGATACAACCAATGGTTTACCCAAATTCATGGTGAGGTATTTTCTTATTTTTTTATTGATTTATGGTTGAACTGATCGAAGGAGAGCTGAGTTAGGTCCAGAACCTCATCATCTGACTCCTACAGAAGGCCTAGCTCTGAGAGGGGAAAATGGCCTGTAGTGATGGAAGTGGATGGGGGAACCTCTAGCGGGGGTAGGTCCATTCGTTCATCGAGGTGTTGTTGATGTGTCCCAGTCTTCATGGACTCCTTGCTTGTATCCCCTTGCTGCCTTGTGTCCTCCTCC
The DNA here is from genome assembly GCA_034641835.2 of Pinus albicaulis. Lineage (NCBI taxonomy): Eukaryota > Viridiplantae > Streptophyta > Pinopsida > Pinales > Pinaceae > Pinus > Pinus albicaulis. The sequence continues at coordinate 449,602,816 of CM076582.1, read as the reverse complement.
TCATTCTTCTTCCTTTTAGCTTCCTCTCTTTGCTTCTCTTGCTCCTCCTATTTCATCCATACTTCTTTTGCAACGTGCTCCTGCCATCTCTTCTTCTCTTCCTCCTCCTTCTTTCTCTTTTTTTCAACTCTTTTCTTCTCTTCTTCCTAATGCTTCATTCATGCCTCCTCATTTTCATTTCTTTTCAATTACTCTTCCTATTTTCTCTTTTGTTATTCCTCTTCCTACTTTATTCACTGCTCCTCTTCCTCATGGTTCTGATTTACTTATTTCTATTGTTGGCCCAAGGTGCCTTGCGAAATTTTGATTTCTTCCTCCCTCTTCCTCGTAAACTCTTTTTTTTGTCTTTCCAAGAAGGAATTCCTTTGTTCTAAGGTCTCATTGTTCCATTCCCCTTCTTTAGTAGTCATAGAGTCCTTGATTGTACTGTTTTTGGGTTTCTTTTGTTTGGAAGAGGACCCTCCTATCGAAATCCTCCTTTTCATAGATACTAACCTTTCCTGTAAGCTCATGCTCTCTTGGGATTGTTCTTATTTCTCTTATTCTCCTTCTGGTTCATCACTTGGGCTGAGCTTCATGTCCACGTTGTACCAATTTCTTACTTCATCCTCGTGGGTTGCCTCTGTATACTCATAGGACCAGTTGAAGTTAGCCTTCTTACAATGTGATGTTACGATCCTTTCAGGTTCATAGGAATAATATTGTAGAGGTATGAACCAAAACCCTTTAATAGGTTTGAATTCCACCTCCACCTCCCTAAATATTTACACAGTGTAAGCTTTGATATTAAGAGGGAGGGTTGGTCAGGGCTTCTTCTTTCCTTTTCTGAACGTCTTCAAAAACCTACCAGTAATTTGGTAGAATACTTCATGCAACATCATCTTATCAGTGAAAAACCTTGGAACCATGTGGGGTGGTTTGAAAGAACCAAATAGCCTTATGTAAATTCCTTCTCGGATTGGAAACCAATGTGCAACCTTGATTGTCGTTTCCATGTCCCTCCTTGACATGAAAGGTGAATCTTCCCCATGTAGCAGCTAATATAGTGAGGTGATAAATTCATTTGATATGACGTCATGATCTTGCTTGTACTGTGAGTCCTAGAAGATATTTAAATCCATGTGAATAGGGTCTCCTATATCTATGTTCCACTTATGGGGCGAACGATCAAAGTGGCATCTAGCACAGAATACATCCAACAAGTATGAGGCCATGTAGAATTCAAATGATATTCCTTCTTTTGGTACTTGTGCCACAACTATATTCGTCCTCAATGTTGATACTAACAAGTTGGCCTAGTTGAATATTGTACCATTGGTGGTGACTACATGCGTTATAGTGACCCACCAGTCCCTAATCATATCTTGTATTGAGACCTTATGCGTTGCTAAAAATCGAGAGTTGAAAGATTCCTCCTTCTCTAGTAGCCCATAGTATACCTCAGTGTCTTTGGCAAGGATACTACTAAATAGCTTCCTAGAGTGTTCTCTTATCACCCATGTAGTAGAAAATATGTTTTGCAAGATCCAGTAAATTACTTTCGCACACGGGAAAACAGGAGGGTTCACTGCAACATGTTGTAACTTTGAGCTTTTGACATTTATATCCACTTGGAAATCTACTTGGTTCTCTGGGATATCAAGATTTGATAACTCAACATAGACATCGTACCACGTCAATTTGGTACTTTTGTTGATGACAAAAGTGGTATCTCCATAGACAGATTTCGACATCGGGATTTGATAGCTCTCATGTTCATTGACCTCTAGACTCTTTTGTCATTTTCTAATGGTCGGGGTCTCCATATCACCTGACAGGTAAGATATTGAGATACAATTGATTTATATATCCATGTCACTTGGCATGATGAAAAAACAGTCCCATGATAAGATATATGGAATGAATGCAACAATTGATAATAAAATTAACTAATCCAAACTTCCAAAGCCTAAGAAGGTATGGGTCATAGAGCCACCAACAAAGAGGATCGTGTAGAGGATAGTGGAGAAAATTGCAACCTAGGTAGTTGGTCATAGCGAACGGAAAACACAAAATGAGACCTATGCGACTAAGCAGCATGATAGCACCGGTCGTGGGGTCGCGAGGTCACAACTGTCGTGGGGTCGCGAGGTCGTGATGGTCGCAGGTCACACTAGGGAACCTGTCTCAATTTTACCCGATGCGAACTTCGAATGCAGGGCACAGATGAAAGGAATTTCAAAGTAAAAATTTAAGTTTAGATGTGTTTTTCAGCCTAGGGAAGGATGCAAAAGAGGGAGATATGCTAAGCGGGTGAAGTTTGGGCTTAGCTAGGGAGCGCAGGGGTTGTCTAGGCTAAGGATTAAGCACAAGGAAATTTAAACGGTTCTCATGGTTAAAATATGAAGTAGTGAGGTAAATAAATCATTCTCTAACTTGGGTGATGGAGAAGTAGGGGTAGTTAAGTACACATGGTGGTAAAAAATGATTACTAGAGGTCAGAAAGACTTATGCGGAGAAAAATTCTCTCCTAATGGTCAGTTAAAATCCTCGAGAGCTCCGTTGTGTTGGTTGAATGTGACTAGCTCGGGGCATCCTATATATAAAAAGGTCACACATGTGAGCTAAGAATGTGGTCGCAAGGGTCGCAAGGTAGGGTAAGTGCTCTCAATATGACCTATGTAACCTATTCGACTGCATGAACTTGGGGGGTCGCTAAGTCATTGGATCACATGGGTCCCACCTTGGGGGTTTAAGAGGATTCACAACCTATGTCACTTTGAGACCTTGATTATTCCTTTTAGGTCATAAAGGTCACAAAGTCACACAAGTCACAATGTGTAGTTTCAACGTGCATGCGACCTTTGTGAACTTGTGACTTCTTTCGAGGTTGCTCGATCACAAAGCCATAAAAATAAAAATTCCATAATTTTGTGACCTATGCGGCCATATTTAGGAAAAAAACAAAAATAGAATAGGAAACCATTGATTTTACCAACCGTTGGCTCAAAATCTAAGGGGTGAGTGATGTGGCCTAGGCCTAGATGAGCGAGCAATGAATTGACTCAAAGGGAGATTTTGCTAACATGGACTTCACCAGAGGTGTTGGGGCTCTGAAATTTGTCAAGGGTGAAAAACATTTGGGAGTAGTTGTAGAGGCTACAAAAATTGGCGATTCACTGGTAGAACTTCAAAATCTCTACTTGCACTTTACCTTGGCTGGCAGGGGGGCCTCTTAGGTTTTACTTCTGTCTTGTGGGCCCCAATGGAATTCGCTTTGAACCTTCGTGGACTAGTTGGCCCGAGCTGCTTAGATTTGGTTTGCTAACGCTCAACACAAAATAAATTTCATGACTGGACATAAGGGTCTGAATAAAAACATGAGGTATATAGATTTCAGTATAGCTGATATGTATATGGTGTTGCTCTTCTCCCAAATAGCCTGCATAGTACTCCTGCGGAGCCACTTCCTAGAAATTACAACATTGCTCCACTACCAGCGAGCCTTGATAGTACCCTAGAAGATTCATTTCATCACTTCACTGTGCAGGAAGCCTTCCTCAATCCCTTACCCTAATTTATTTCATGTGCTTATAACACTTATTTGTATGTGCTTAGGACAATTATTCTTTGTGGGGATTATTTTCCTAGGCAGATGAGGGATATTGATGTATTTTAATTTGTAAGAGAGGTAGTTCCTAGATTTTATTGAGAGACTTTATTATTTCCTGATTTTTTTTTTCCCTTTAGTTTATCTCTTTCCCCTTTGTCAAGTTTCCTACTTCACTAGTTTTTTCTCTATCCAATACTGAGTTGAATTTCCGGGTTAGCCACCAACACTGGGATGTCATAATTTAACTAAGTTCCCCACAAACATGGAATTCAACTTCAAAATTGGCCACATATTAGGAATAATCAAGTGCACGCACAGATCCAGGCATAGTTTCGTCAGTTGCGTAGCAACTAAATCGACCTCAAATTTTTGGACAATTGAGAGAGATTTCAAAAATCCCACCTAGGATAAACCCTTTATTGTGAAGCAAAAACAAAAAATGTAGAATGCATGAAAGGTAAATAAAAAACATATAAGGATAAGGGAAATTAAAAAAACATATGCAAAAATCAAGGGAAAAATAATATGGTACAATGTGTGATAAGCAGCTCCAGGGCCGCTAGGTAAAGTAGAATTTCAGATCATGGCCATTCACAAGAAGGGTTTCAATCCTTCCCTTGACGGTTTGCAACATATATGTGTGTTGCCCAATATTTAGTCTGACTTGAAGCAGACCTATCCACAGGGCTTGAAATTTGGTATGTTTTCCCTGATCCTCATGGGCCTTGTCCCATTTGAGATCTAGGTTGTCGACTTTGAACACTTTTTTCCCGACATACTTCTTGTAAAACCACGTCTTGATTCGAATTTGGTGAATGGGAAACTTCTCTTTGGCATTCTTCCATTCCTCTTCTAACTTAAGCAAGGTGTCAATGCAGACCTGCATAGTGGGGCAAGTGGTACCACATGATTCCTGAGACAATTTAAGGATAGCAAAGGAGAGCTTGGGGGGGGGGGGGGATAACTTCCTTCCCGTAGACAAAGAAGAATTTACAGGTTCCAAGAGAAGTTTTGGGCGTGATTTTATCATCCCATAATGCGTTATTGAGAGAATTGTGCTAGTTCCATTGATGGGATAGAAATTTTTTCTTGATAATGCGGATTAGGTTCTTGTTGGTCGACTGAGATAGCCCATTTCCTTGAGGGTAATAGTTATCAGAATGTTTAAAAACCATACCATTTTCAAGAGCGAAATCATATAACTTGAAAGATGAAAAATAAGTAGCATTATCAAATACAAGGGAGGTTGGAACACTGAACCTGGTCATGATATGATGATTAATGAAAGTTATTGCCTCTTGGTCATTGATTTGGCATAATGGTATGGCTTCAACCCACCTTGTGAAATAGTAAGTGGTTGTAAGGATATATTGGTGTTGTTTCGATGAGTTTGGTAAAAATTTTCTAATGACGTCCAAACCCCATTATTAAAATATGTAATATTCCTAAATTAGTCATAAGCTAATTGGAATATTCATTTTTGTTTTATTACTTTTTTTAAACAATAAGAGAGCAAAGGAGGTCCATAATACTCCTTAATAATGAATAAATCAATTCCAAATATGAAAAGGCTATATATTTATTGTTAAATCAAGAAACCTTAGGTGTGAAAGGGGATGGAACATTTTGACTAGGTCAACCTTGACCAAATCTATAGCGTTGTCATGGAGGAGTGGTCGTCAATGAGGTACAACACAGTTTTAGATGGAGATGCTTTGTGTGAAAGAAGTTTTAGCTTAGATTGAATGTTGTTTTGCATTGGGTGTTCCTGATCGGGAATCCCACCTCTTACCATTGAGTAGCTCTTGGGAGAGTTTGTATTGAATTGTCCACTATCTAGCTTAGGGAAAAGCTTCTTCTTTCAACTACATCGCAAATCCTATTGAGGGTTTGGTTTTTTTTGCAAGCTTAAGCAAGTGGAGACTAGATCTTTCAGATCTAGGCCTTTTTAGTGCTCCTTTTCAGTGGAGGAGGTTTCCACTTGATTGGGAGGACAGTATTGGAGGGCTTGACCATCATTTTCAGATATTTTCATCAAGCCAACCCTATTTTGATCCCTACAGTGCAGTATAATTCCAGATTTGTATTATTTCTGTAGGCGCAGTTGCAAGGTGGTTCAACACACCATTTGGAGAGTTTATTTTCTAGTGTTGGGGATCTGCCCTTCACTTTGGAGATATATTGGAGGAGGCTATTATATTTCTCATACCAAATCAGCCCCACTTTCCAGATCTATATTTTTAAGTAGATCTGCAGTCTTAGATCTCAGATCTACAACTTGTACTTTGTGTTTTGCTGAAAAACCCAAGGGGGTTCTTTAGAGGAGCTTGTATAGTGCATGGATCAGATATAGATCTAAATTTTTATGAACATAGCAGCTCTAGATATGATGTATAATATACTTCTATTGTAGAGATAATAAAATAATGATGTAAGTGTTTTCCAGCTTTTATATATGGTTGCAACACCTCATATTGAGGGATTTTCATCATTGGAGACTTTTTTTCCTGTTATGTATCTTATGGGCCACTTCTTAAACATATTTAGCTATTTTAATAATAAATGAAAGGTATCCATATTGACCTCTTGCTATATTAATGATGATATGTGTTATTTTCCTATCATTCTACATTATATTGTTGCATTTCCCATTTGGGAATATTACAATGGTATCGGAGCATCATCTTGGCACAACCTGTGAATTATAAATCCAATATGTCTTCTAAAGAAGGAGATCCTCTCACTAATATAGAAAAGAGGTATCAAAGAAGAAGCCACAAAAATTTGATTATACAATTGACAAAGAAGACAAGGGTAAAACCCCATTATCTAGAGGAATGAAAGGGAAGGAGTTCTCAAGACTTCTTCTCCAAACTATGCATGATCTTAAAAGAGAAATCAAGGGAATAAGGAGGGAAAGACATGAAGTTCCCTTACGAATATTTCCACATGAATAAAGCCCCAGTTCTTCATATTATCTGTGTGAGCATTCAGCCACACAATCAGATCTACAGCATTATACTATGCCCAAATTTACTACAAGAGAGATGGAGGAAGAAGATCCACCAAAGGAGGATAATTTTAGTGAATATCTTCAGGAGTATGAATATCAAACTTGGAGATTCAAGGAGCACTTGAACTTCAAAGAGTCTTACCAACTCAAGGATGAGAGAGGACCCAACAATCACAACAAAATCAGAAGAGGTAGATTATTTATACCAAATTTTGATGGGTCATCCAAATGCACAGTTAAGGATTAGATAGATCATCTAGACTCATATTTTCATCTACGTCAGGTTTCAGAAGAGGAAACCCTTAGGATAGCAACGTTTCATCTTGAAGATAAGGCTGATAATTGGTGGTTTTATGAATCTTATTCATTTAATCATGCAAATATAGCTACTTATGGAAGATTCACTAAGATATTAGTGAAGAGATTTGATGTAAAACAATCTAAAACATCTTTGATTGAGCTATAAAAAACATAATAATTAAAAACTTTTGCATGAGTTGGAAGGATCTAATGCACCAATTCCACTTCAGATTTCCATTAAGGGTGATAAAAATCTATATGATACCTTGCCAAGATCAAGATCCCCATTGCAGAAAGACCTTACTTCTCAAAAGGAAGAAATGGAGATTCCTCCTTCAAGGGAAGGCCAAGATCTGGGGTCTCTCATTGTTGATGAGGTATTATCAAATATTGATGAGAAGGAAGATCAGAGAGAAAGTAACAACGCTGTCACTTTAGGAGAAGAACCATCACCCCATGGGGATGGACATGGAGCTATTTCTTCAATTACAAGAGATTTTGCATCTTTGCAAAATGTTCCCAAAGAGCAACATGTGACAGTAGTAATGGGCAACAACACCTTGATCAAGGGAGGAGAAGGAAAGGTGGATCAAAATCCAATAATGAGGAGAATACACCCTTTTTTATTTCAAGGAGTTTATAGATAGAAGAAGGAGATTGATTTATGCATTGAAGGAAGGGACAAATCAGTCCACTCACCTCTACAGTCTACTTCAGGTTTTGATGTCTCTTTACCTGGAGGCATTCCACTAGGAAGGCCCCTTGATTGGAAGATGAATAAAGAGTTCTCTCAACATGCTGCAACATCGAGACATTTCGCTAAGGAAGGAGCCTTTGGAGGAGCTAGCACAACATAGAGAACCTTTTATGGGTTCAAAGGAGAGGTGAGAAATTTTCTAATAAGGACATTTCCATCTCCCACTCAGCTATTTGCGCTGAAAGATGATGATTCAGAAATATATGATGACATGAGCATGGTTTCAAAGGGATACTCCATAACCTTGGGGGAGAAAATGATACTCACACATATGAGTAAGATTTATAAATATGATAAGGGGTCATTGACACTCTTGTATGCATCGGACAAACTATGGAAGTTTTAAAAGGGAAATGCCTTCCAAGAGGAGGTTAACTTCCATGTACTTCAATCTTATCTTGAGAAATATAAACTACAAAGGAGAAAACAAAAGTGGGGGAGAAATACTCCAACATGTGGCTTTGGCATTAGGTATGTCAAAGAGGAGAGTTGTGATATGACAAGTGCTTCATTTTAGATTCCTACAACGCTGTCATTATTGGGAAGCCTAGATCCATATTGGGAGTCCCAAGTATTGGTGGAATATTCCAAGAACCTCTTCACATGTAAGGTTCTTGATGGGAAAGTGATATATGGGAGGTATAGAGTTGTTGATGGAGTCATTTATCTCCATGATCAGATTTACTTGACTAGAGACTCAAGGCTCAAGGATAAACTACTACATTCAGCCTATGAGACCTTGCTTTCCAATCCCACTGGTTTCATTAGAACATACCATACTATCTTGGAGGGATTCATGTGGGAAGACTTCAAATAGGATATGCACTATCATATGAGGAAATGCATAGATTAGTTGGAGGGTGAGGAGAAACATAATGTTTTGGAGGAATTATCATCACCACCTCCTTACTCATTGGGTGTGAGAGGGGGCTCATCCATGAGCTACCTCACTGATTTAAACCAAGTGTATGGTTGGGATTGTATTTGTAAGCATCATGATATATTTACTATATACTTTCATTTTCTTACCAATCATGTGTAGGGCATTTCTCCAAGAAGGGGCACTCTTTCTTATTGGTTGCATGGGCTATTTGAGGCCATGAGCAATGAAAATGTTGACCATTCCATGGAATATTTTTGGGAGATAAGGTATTATTCATGGTGTGCTTCATTAAAACTAACCATCATACACCTTCTCCAAGCAATCAAGAAGAATGGGGTAGAAAAAAAGTGGTGGGGGAAGCACTTGTTCTATCATATTCTATGGCAGTTAGGAGAAAAACTGCACTGGTTGCACATGAGGGACCATTGTCCTTCTCCTTTATTACACATAGAAGCTAACATGACTTTGATTGTGATTACATATGTTGATGATGTTCTTACCTTTTTTGGGAACATGATTGGAGGGAAGGCACATTGGTTGAATGTGCCATGGGGAATGAAAATTCCTACACCTTTTTTGCTTCATGCTTTAAGGGGAGCATGGGAGACGATATGACCACTACAGTAGATCACTTGTTTCTTTATGAGGAGGTCAATATGATTGTTTGGAGCACTTGGGATATGCCTCTCATGAACATTTGGGAGGAAATTTTCTATGAATTTCCAATCTGGAGGGTGATTAATTTTTTATGGATGATAGCTTGGAGATTGGAGCTCCATATGGGAATAAAGGTTCCCCACATTTTCAGTTCGATCCTTGCAGTTTCTTGGGGAAAAGCAACACTTGGGAGGGGAGGATTGTAATATTCCTAAATTAGTTATAAGCTAATTGGAATATTCATTTTAGTTTTATTACTTTGTTTAAAGAATAAGAGAGAAGAGGAGGTCCATAATACTCCTTAACAATGAATAAATCAATGCCAAATATGAAAAGGATAAATCTTGGTTGTTAAATCAAGCACCCTTAAGTGTGAAAGGGGTTGGAACATTTTTACTGGGTCAACCTTGACCAAATCTACAACGTTGTCATTGAGGAGTGGCGATCAATGAGGTACAATGTAGTTTTAGATGGAGAAGCTTTATGTGGAAGAATTGATCTCATTGGAAGCAGTTTAGGGTTTGAAAGCTCTTAACTTATAAAAGGAAGGGGATGGATGCATTAGATGGTTGTTTATGTTTATCATATTTCTAAATATATGGTCTATTTAGACATATAAATTTCTCTTGTTGTTTAGCTGAGATTGAATGTTGTTTAGCATTGGGTGTTCCTAATCGGAAATCCCACCTCTTCCCATTGAGTATCTCTTGGGAGAGTTTGTATTGCATTGTCAACTATCTAGCTTAAGGCCAAGATTCTTATTTCAACTACAGTGTAGATCTTGTTGAGGGTTTGTTTTTTTTTGCAAGCTGCAGCAAGTGGAGACTAGATCTTTCAGATCTAGGCCATTTCTATGCTTCTTTTCAATGGAGGAGGTTTCCACCTCATTGGGAGGAAAATATTGGAGGGCTTTAGCATAATTTTCAGATCTTGGCATCAGCCCAACCTTAATTTGATCCCTACAGTGCAGTATAATTCTAGGTATGCATTATTTCTGTAGGTGTAGTTGCAGGGTGGTTCAGCACACCATTTGGAGAGCCGATTTTCTAGTGTTGGGGATCTTCCCTTCACTTTGGAGATCTATTGGAGGAGGCTATTCGATTGCAAATATCATATCAGCCCCACTTTCTAGATCTATATTTTCAGTACATATATATTCTTAGATCTCGTATCTACAACTTGTACTTGGTATTTTGCTGAAAACCCCAAAGGGGTTCTTTATAGGAGCTTGTATAGTGTATTGATATGATATAGATCTAAATTTTTATGCATCTAGCAGCTATAGATCTGATGTATAATCTAATGTTGTTGTAGATTCAATAAAATAATGTTGTAAGGGTTTTCCATCTTTTATATATGGCTGTAGCACCTCATATTGAGGGATTTTCTTCATTGGAGACTTGTTTTTCCTATTATGCATCTAGCAGCTATAGATCTGATGTATAATCTAATGTTGTTGTAGATTCAATAAAATAATGTTGTAAGGGTTTTCCATCTTTTATATATGGCTGTAGCACCTCATATTGAGGGATTTTCTTCATTGGAGACTTGTTTTTCCTATTATGCATCTTATGGGCCACTTCTTAAACATATTTAGTTGTAGTAACAAAATAAAGGTTGCCATATTGACCTCTTACTGTATAAATGATGATCTGTGTTATATTCCTATCATTCTGCATTATATTGCTGCATTTCCCATTTGGGAATATTACAAAATAGTTCTTCCATTGCTATAGACTGAAACGGGGCAAACGACTGGGATTCCTTACCGACACACTTCTCACACACGAGGCATTTAGGAGCGTAAGAATGAGCATCCTTTAATAGGCTAGGCTAATAGAATATATCCTCATGATCTTAAGTATCATGGAGTCGCCTACATATTCCCCCCATGATGGTCCATTGTGAAGCTCCTTTAGGACCCACTGCACATCCTCAAACTCCAAATACCTCAGCAGAACCCCATTGTGGTGTTTGCGAAATAAGTTTCCCTATAGTAATTGGTAGGATGCATCCTTAAGCCTCATGGCTCATTTATTCTTGGTGGATAAGGTCGGGTTCAAGGTCCCATATCCCAAATATTATGTTAGGTCTGTGTACAAATATGGTGAGTCGGACGTGTGTACATGTTCTGCCTAGTATGTTTAAATCTCATGGTCCCAGCATCCTAAGTCATCGTTATGTGGATTTGATGCTTTGGAACCCAGCTTACATATCCCATGGAATTTCACTATATATGCAGGCTTAAAATCCAAGTTGTATTCTTAAAGACAGGGCATCCAACAATGAAGAGACTGCAGGGTGAGGGACAAAAACCGTGATGTGGTTTTTCAGAATGTAAGGCCTAAAGTTGTTTACTACTTTGTACACTTCATACGCATTCTTTTTTATGTCTGGAAAGTTCAAATTTTCACCTTGCAATATCGTTCTCATGAATGATATGGGTCGTTCATCATGACCTTCGTCCTTTTGTGTGAGGATGACTGCTAGTGACGAATATGAGGAAAAAGTGTACAAGATGAAGTCTTTGCTGAAATCTGGGCTATACCATGTTGGGGATTCTACAATGGCCTTCTTGATACAATAAAATTCTTCCTATTCTACCTGATTCCACTTTAAACTCACGCCCTTCTTAATAATGTTCTGTAGAGGTTTGACAATATGGGCAAAGTATGAGATAAAGTTATGAAGGAAGTTGATTTTCCAAATGAAAGATTGCATAGATTTCTTGTCATTCAGGAGGGGAATATAAGAAATAGATTTTACATGGTCAAGATCAATGGTGATGTATTTTTTAGTTATAATATAGCCCAATAGATTCCCTTATCAGACCGCGAAAATTATTTTCTTGGGATTTAGTGAGATCCCTTATTTTCGACATCGCTCGAAAATCTTCTTGAGGTGGTGTAGATGATCATATCTCCTTTTCAAAAATACTATGACATCATCCAAATATGCCACCATACTTTGTCTCATTAATCCTATGAATCTGATGTCCATATCCCTTCGAAAAGTTTCTCCAACATTGATTAACCAAAGGGCATGTGCCGAAATGTGAACATTCCCCATTTTGTTCATAACATTGTCTTCAAATGGTTTGGCTCAACAAATAGCACCTAGTTGTAGCCTGAAAAGCTGTCTAATAGAGAGACATTTCCAAGCTTGACACAGTTTGAAGCATCTATTCCATGGATGGAACAAGGTAGTTATCTTTGTCTGAATCCCAGTTGAGATTTTGGAAATCAACACATAATCGGATTTCACCAGACTTCTTCCATATAGGGAGAAAATTCAAAACCCCCGTCGAATATCTGAATTTGAAAATAATGCAGGCATCGAGGTTTTTCTTCAATTCCTTCTAAATAAGTGGCTCTAGAGTCGGATATACCTTCCTTAGTTTTTGTTGGAATAATTTAACACCTTCTTTCATTGATATTATGTGTTGGATGATCTTGGTGTCGTATGTTCGGAGCTCATCATAAGTCTAGGCGAAAACATCTTGATACATATTGAACAAATAAATGAAAATTTGTCTCTCTTCAGGCATACATTTGGTATCAAGATTCAAAAATTTCAGATTGGAATCCATCCTAAGGTTGATCTGCTCATGTGACAGGGTGGATCTTTGCACCTTGCTATTAGGTGGCCCTCAAAACTGACTCCACAAATCAAATAAATTCTCCAGTGGTACAACCCCTTTGGGCATGGGGTTACCTTTAAGTTCATCCACTTCCTTTGGCAAATCATGTTCATGTTCCTCTTATTCAATCATAACTTCCTTGAACACTTTAGTGTTCAGCAAGAAATCCAACACCTATTGATCATCATTGAAAATACACAAAATTAGTTACGTTATTTGAAATTGTGACTTTATATAAAATTTCAATAGAAAATATATCTCTTAATGGCATAAAACTAGTAGCATCATTAGCTAGATTATCAGTCGCATCATTATTCATCCTAGGGACATATTTTATGCCAAAAATTTCAAAAGAAGAAATTAAAGTCCATACCTCTTGTTGATAGCCTTCCAAATGCAGTGAAAAGAAATGAATAGCATTGTGTACTTGTCTAGTGATGACTTCAAAATCACAAGCTACCTTCAGGCATCTAACCTCGAGATCAATGGCTTTCTTTAGTCTAAGGATTAGTGCTTCATATTCCACGATATTTTTGGTACATTAGAACTCTAGCCTACAAGAAATGAGAAATTTATTATTCTGGGGTTCTATCAGGATACAACTGGAACTAGCCCTATCTTGGGTCTTGGAACCATCATAGTAAAAAGTCATAATTTCACTATTGGTTACCTATAAGCTATATGAGTTTACATCTGGGGTACTCTAACTGATAACGCTAGCTGGGGAATAAGGGAGTAGTTCCTGCTGAGTGCCCGGGCGCTGGAATGGCCTGGTAGCACTCGAATTTGGCCTCTAAGAAACATATCCCAAGCTCTTCCTGAGTGAAGCTAATAGAATTTTTTGTTGCTTCAAGCTCTGTGATAGTGTACTTCATATAAAACTCACTATTGACCATGATTTGGTTACTATTTCCTTTATATGGGAGCCACACATGGGGCCAATTAGTGGTGAAGTAGCCTTGAAGTTCTCTTAACTAGTCCCAGCTTAACAGTAATACATATGCCTCCAGAATGTCAGTGACAATGATGTGAATGCACTTGTGCACCCTAGAATCTGTGGAAAACCCAGTTATTACATTTTTCAATTCGCCTAGGGTTGGGACCTACGATCAGTCCATTTGGATAATTCTAGCACCAATTTTTCTTGTTGGATATTCAATTTATTGCACACATATAGGGGCATAACATTAGTCGATGCCCCACAGTCAATGAGGTGGTTATGTACATTCAAATTGAAAATTTCGAAAGATAAGAGAAATGGGGGTATGTATCCTCTGGAGTTGGCATTGACAACATTGACTATAGATTTGAGGTTGACCGCAGCTCGAGATGGCATGGAATAGAATGACTTTGAAGATGGGGAGGCCTTACTCACTGAGGACGTGGTCGAAAAGGCTTGAAGGATCAATTCATGCTATTTGGCTATCCTAGAGAGCTCATAAAGTGAAATATTGGCATGAATTTTCTTCATGTCTTCAACAATGTTATACTTGAGATATGAGTGGATGAGGCCTTCTAAGTTTTTTGGGGGTGAAATGGAAGACTACGCAACTCTAGACGCTTTCCTAGGTGTAGCAAAGTTTATTTTCCCCGGGGTTGGGGTCGCGGCTTGGCTTGAATTTTTAGAAGGGAGGATCCTCCTCATGAATGATTTTATATTCTCTTCAATGTTGGGGTCAGATACTCGACCCTGGCTCCTAAGGTTGTATGTCTTCAAAGGATTGGGTTGGGCTACATCACCACATTAGCCTCTGCAAAGTATTGGACCTCTTCTCTGCAGATGACTTAAAAGACAAAAATATCCCAACCTTCATTCTCGTTGGGAATGAATAATTCTTCCTTGGACATGTTGGCCTCTTCTTCAAGGTTATGATCCATTGGGGGGAGGTTTTATCTAAATTAGAGGCTTGGTGGAAAGAACATAAATGATCTTTTCTGATCTCTTCAACATTTAAATTTGCATTGGGGTTTTGAGGGGGTCGATTTGGAGTATTTTTTGTTCATTTCTAAAAAATGTCTTGGGAGGTTTTTTACTAGAGGAGGCATCAGTTGTCTTCCTTTTGAGATCTAAGAGTTCATTTGTTAGGAGTTTCAAAGACTTAGCAATGCTTTCGAAATTAAAGGGGTGTTTATCCTTATCCCCTGGCTTACTGGTTGAGGGTTGTGACTTCTTGTTTTCAGACCTGGGATTGTCATGATTTTCATGATCGAGGACCCCTATGGAGAGCATATATTTTTCTACGACAAGTGCTGTCGTGAAATTTTCAGCCAAGGTGACGTTTGCTTTACATTTAAAAAACACATTGATGTCACATGGAAGGGCCCTTGTGTAATATTTTATGGTGATTAAATAATCAAGGACCATGTTAAGGGGAAACATATTCAAGATAGTGGCAAATCACTGGTTGAAGTATTTAACCTTTTTCTTCCTCTTGCACTTCAACGTGCTTGATTCTGTGAGGAGCATGGAATGGGTTTTATCTTCTGAGAATTTCTCGAGAAAGGTCCTTCGGATCTCTTCCCATGTCCGGATGGAAGCAACAACAAAGGAGAGATACCAGGTAACGGATTTTTTCTCCAGGGTGTGGGGAAAAAACCTACATGCTACGTCATCATATTGCACTCTCATGATCTGTCGAGATATGTAGAAGTTTCTAATGTGGTCTTTGGCTAAGTTTCCCATCTCGGGGTCGAAGTTGGGGAGGTTCTTCTTGGGATGCCATGGCATATCATGGAGAGGACCCTAAATGCCTAAGGGAGACTGGGAAATCTAGGCTAGTGGTGGCACTCAATTGGCTCTAGGTATGGGATAGAGGATGATAGGACTGACGTCACCTTCCGATTCACTTGATGCAGGAGTTGGAATCATCGCCATATTGTTGGAATTTTCTATCACTCTCCTAAGGGACTCTAAGATGTTCAAGATCCCTATAAATCTTGAAGATTTTTTAACCACCAAAGTTCCTCTAGTATCAGAATTTTCACTCATTCGAAGATTGTTTGAGGTGGTGAGAGTGATCTACGTTTCAGACATTCTACTAATTTCCGGCTCCCTGGACCACCCCGAGATCCCTCCAAGGTGGGGGGTCATTTTTCCATGTGTTTTCTGGCAAAGGATGGTTATTTAGAGCAACATTGTTTTTCTAAATCGGGTTGGTGACCCTGATATTGGTGCTCCTCGGGTCTTCTCTTTCAATCACGTGGGGGATTTTGGGACCTTCAATTGAGAGCTTCAAAACTTCATCTGCGTAATATTCTATCATTATAAATTAAGGGAATTTTGAGGTCTAAAATGGGCCTCCTAAGGAAATTACAAAATGAGAGTGGAAATAATAAAATAATATTTGATTACATCATCAAATTTTAGAGGTAAAAAAGAAAAAATTGCTTTTTCAACTCGTATTTTCAACTTATCTCCCTAAGGTTTTACTCAAATTTCAATCAGTAATACTCGTTGGATGAAAAATTTAATTCCCCATCTAAGGAGTACCGATGTTGCATAATTTTCATGGAATCTGCTACACGAAAAATGAGAAATACATGAAAAACGTGATTACAATAACATTTTTTCATGTATTTCTCATTTTTCGTATAGCAGGGTCCATCAAAATTATGCGACGTGGGTACTCCTTGGATGTGGAATTAAATTTTTCATCCAACGAGTACTCCCTCTTGAAATTTGAGTAAACCCTTAGGGAGATAAGTTTAAAATACGAATTGAAAAAGTAGTTTTATTATTTTATTAATTTTTAATCTTTTCACTTTTTTACTCCAAAAATGGTGAGTCATCCCTCATGGTTGACATCATCATCTTGAATCCTATTGGTTCTCATAAATTTTATTTTGGTTGTACATCTTTCTGAGGAGGTTCATTTTAGACCTCAAGATTCGCCTAATGCTTATCAATTGGGGCAATGAATTCACTAGGATGCCCTGACGGGTGTGTTGTGGATAAGAAGTACACATGTTGGACAATGAGCTTGTTGTGTGGATACCTTGTAGGCCCTTGATGAATTTTTGAGTGATTGGTCACAAAGCTCTCAATTTTTTGTTTCTAACTTCATACAAATGAGTGAGCTCTTCTAGAGGGGCATCTTCGAGTGGGGTGGTATGGAGTCTCCAAGCTCAAGATCTATGAAAGGTGTGCCCATGCATGGATGCAAGGGATTTTAAGGGGATGTAGGACGAGGTATGTTACTAGATCGTTGGGAAACTTCAGAGAGAGGGCATGTTTTAGTGCCTTCCATCAGGTCCTCCTTCTAGTGCCAAAATTTGTTGATGGGATGGAATATATCACCAACAATAGGAGATCTCCCCGGTGTAGAATCCCAATTAGAATCTACAACATTTGGTTTGGAGATCCCATCCAATATTTAGGCCTGATTTCCATTAAGTTGGTGGATATGGGTTTCAGATGATGAGGGAACTTACTAATGGAAGAGTGCATGGACTTTGAAAGAAAACAATTCTATGCTTGACAAACGCCCTGTGAAGCACAACACCATGAATATCAAAGAAGATTTGAAAGCATGAAACCTAAGAAAAGCATTGTTATAAAACATTTACTAAGATCATACTTATAACAACATTTACTTAAAAAACAAGAAACTGTTCATATTGGTTAATTATTTCACCTATAATGCAAATTCCAACAATTATTTAAATCATATATCAACAAAGAAATTCATTGACTTCATTTAAGGTTAGAAAACCATATACCCTTCACATGTTGCAAGGAAATTCATAAGAAGAGGAAATATGTGAGTAGAATGTGCACCATAACTTGAAGAATAATTAATTCATTTGAAGAGACAATATTCATAACATCACCACATAGAATAATTTCATCTAATTCAATAGTGAAACTCACTATCACTTCTTGTATTCATAAAAATAAACATACATTCAATAGGAAACAATATGTCTCTCTCGAAAAGTTCAAAAACCAAAAGCCTCTTGAAAGTAACTCGAGGATGTACATATAGGCTACAATAACTCTTTGGTTTCTCATGCCCCTTGGTATCCCTTGACTCTTGGGATTCTTCATGACCAAGGGCTGCTTCTGACCTAGGGTTGTTTGCAAGCTAGGGTTGTTTGTGATCTAGGGTTGCTTGCGACCTAGGGTTTGAACTCAAAATTCCTTAAGATGCTATGATTTGCAAAAAAAATGACATAATCTTTTACATGAATTGATATTATTCTAATTATCTTGTAATTTACAAGGACAAAGTGTCAATATGTTGATTCTCCCTAAGATAGGACTGCGAGGCTTTGTAGTCTGTAGCTATCAGGACGAGTTGAGTGATGTCCTCCACATGTATGTGCTGGAATTATAGGGCATAAACAATTAGCATGACCTTCTTGGCATTGACTTGGTTTGATAAGGTAGTCATTTTTTTTTATATCCTAACTGGTTATACTGTATATTGCATGATATTTTCCTTGGTCACTTGCAATTCACTTGAGTTGGAGGCTTGACGAATTGGGTCGAAAAATGCCTAAATTTCCTGCAACACCTCCTCTTAGCTCTTTTGTGCTCCCAATGTTCTGATGAAGGGTGTTTGATGGAACTCAGCCATTAAGTCTATTAAACTGAGGAGATGATTATAAGCAGATATAACACTGTCCACATCCTTGGCTTGCTTGTCTCGAGATAGTATCTTCATGTGCAATTGTACTTTATGATTTTGCGTGGTGATCCAATATTTCTTTCGAAAGGTGTCTAGAGCCTTAGGATACTTGTCATTCCATTCCAGGATGTTATCCAATTTTGTGGAAGCCTCTTTTAAGTTGGATGACTTCTTCTCTGTATCTCTTTTTATAGCTACCATAGGAATGACTGACTAACCTAGATTCATTATCTCTTCATAGAACAGTAGCATGGCTCCAAATAGAGTGTCGAATTTTCTCTTGATTGTGACTTGCAGTTCACTCTCATTAATGAGCATTAGCCAAAACATTTTTTTCTTCTCATCCAAAGCTTTCTTTTCTTCTTTTGCCATGGTGGCCCTTTTTTCAACTAAGTGGAGCTTGCTTCGTAGTTCAACTATCTTCTTGTCAATCCTCCCTTCATTCATTTCGATCATAACTATGAATGTGGTTCCTACTGAAGAAATCATTTCAATATTAGTTGTAGTTTACTTGACTATGTCATTTTTTGTAGATACAACCAACGGTTTAGCAGGATCCTTGGCAAGGTATTTTCTCCTTTCTTGCTTGATTTTATGGCTGAACTAATCAAAGGAGAGTCGAGTTAGGTCCAACACCTCATCCTCCTTCTCCTCTATAAGGCCTAGCTTTGACAAGGGAAAATGGCCTCCAGTGATGGGAGTTGACGGGGGAATGTATAGAGGGGGTAGGTCCATTCATTCATCGAGGTTTTTTTGTTGCGTCTCAGTATTCTCGGCCTCCTTGATTATGTCCCATTGTTTCCTTGTGTCCTCCTATTTCTTCTTCCTTTTGACTTCCTATCTTTGCTTCTCATGATCCTCTTGTTTCCTCCATTCTTCTTATGTAAATTTCTCCTAGCGCTTATTCTCTACCTCCTCTTTCTTTTTCTGCTATTCAGATATTTTCTCCTCTTCTTCCTATTTCTGTTTCCGTTCCTCCTCATATTCCTTTCTTTTCAATTATTCTTCTTGTTTTATTTGTTGTTATTCCTCTTCCTACAACTTCTCATTTGCTTCTTTATTTTGTTGGCCCAAGGTGCCTTGCAAACTTTTGATTTATTCCTCCCTCTTCCTCTTAATCTCTTATTTTTGTCTTGCCAGGAAAGCATTCTTTTGTTCTAATGTCTCATTGTTCCCTTCCCCTTTTTGATTGGTCGAAGATTCCTCAATCCTCGTCTTTTTGGGTTTATTTTTCTTGGAAGAGGATCCTTGTGTCTGCATCCTCTATTTCATTGACACTACCTTTCATGGAAGCTCATGTTCTCTTCGGAGTGTTATTATTTCTCTTCTTCTCCTTTTGGTTTGTCACTTTGGCTAGGCTTCCTGTTCGAGTTGTACCAATTTATTACTTCATCCTCATGGGTTTCCTCTGTATGATGATAAGACCAGTTTAAGTTGGAATTCTTACAATGTGATGCTACGATACTTTCAGGGTCATAGGATCAAAAGTGTAGATGTACGAACCAGAATCCCTTAATCTGTTTGGCTTCCGCCTCCACCTCCTTGATGTTTTCCTCAATGTAGGCTCCAATAGTAAGATGTAGGGTTGGCTAGGGCTTCTTCATTCCTTTTCTCAGGGTCTTCGAGAACCCTCTAGTCATTTGGTAACAGACTTCTTGCAAGAACAACTTATCATTGACAAACCTTGGCAGCACCTGAGGTGGTTTGAATGAACCAAAGACCCTTATGTAAGTGCCTTCCCAGATTGGAAACTAGTGTGCCACCTTCATTACCATTTCCATGGCCCTCCTTGACATGCAAGGTGGATCTTCTACCTGTATTAACCAGTACAGTGAGATGATAAAGGCATCTAATATGATGTCATGATGTTGATTGTACTGTGAGTCCCAAAATATCTGTAAATCCATGTCAATAGGGCCTCCTGGATAGGGGCTCCAACTATTGGTCCAACGATCAAAGTGGTATCTAGCACAAATTTCACAAATACAAGGTCATGTAGAATTCAGAAGCTAAGCCTTTTTAATGGAACTTGCACCATGACTATGTTCATCCTCAATGCTGATACTAACAAGTTGGCCAAGTTGAAGATTGTACCATTGGTGGCGATTGCATGCATTATACAGACCCATGTCCCACCGAAAGTGCTTATGTCTAATCTCCTATAAAATAAACACATCATAGCTGCCATGCATCAATGTACTTTCTAGAGCCCCTTTGTTCTATACTCTTGATATTTCTTTCCTCGGAACTTAGAGGGGTCTTACCACCAACCCATGATCGTATGTTGAGTTGGGACCTTATGCATTGCTAACCGTCGGGCATTGAAATATTCCTACTTATCTGGTAGCCCATAGTATACCTCAACGTGTTTGGAAAGGATATTGATGAATTGATTCCCAAAGTGTTCTCTTATCATCCAATCTGTAGAATTTGTTTTCTATAAGACCCAATCAATTACTTCTACGCATAGGAAGAGAGGAGGGTGAGCTGGAACATGGTATAACTCTGACCTTTTGACATTTATATACACCTTTAAATATTCTTGGTTCTCTGGGATATCAAGATTCGAGAACTCGACATAGACATCATACCACATCAATTTGGTACTTTTTTTATGACACAAGTAGTATCTCTGTAGATAGGTGTCTACGTCGGTATTTGATAGCTCTCTTGTACACTGACCTCTAGACTATTTTGTAGTTTTCTAATGGTCGAGGGTACCATATCACCAGAGAGGGAAGAGAATTAGTTACAATCAATTTCTATTCCCATGTCATTTAACATGTTGAAACAACAATCCCATGATCAGTTAGATGGCATGAATGCAACAATTGATAGTGAAATTAACTAATCCAAACTGCCAAAGGGCCGAGAAGGTGTAATATTCCAAAATGGAAAAGATGGGAATATAGAACATAAAAAAGGAAAATGGAGTGATACATCAACACATAAAATGGGAGCAGATCATATAGCCATTCTATTAAAAATTATAACATCAAATGTGTACAAGATCTTGAGCAAAAATACTCTCAAGCTAGGCAAAAGAAGCCTCTAGAGACCTAATACATAATATATGAATAAAAAATTCTATATAAGAATGTCGAAGGCTAAGATAACATAGTTTTTTTGAGGGGTTACTACTACTGTAAATGTAAACACATGGATCTGCTAATATTGTGCATATAAAATGTCGAGATCAAAGATCTAGGATGTCTAGCACTATTCCAAGACAACCCAGGAAGGGTTTCCGGAAATACTCAAAATGTAGAACATACAAAATGTGGCCCTAGGGCTGAATAACGATTTGCAACTAGAACATTGGGGGGAGGTGGCTAGTCTGATATAACAATGGCTAACACCCATCCTCACAAAATTTTTGGATGAAGGGCTAATCCACTCATTGGAAAGCAGGGTCAAGAACTTGGGTACCTAACCTCCCACTCTTACTAGCCTCCCGGATGAAGGGCTTCTCCCTCCATTGGAAAGGAAGCTCAGAAATTGGGTCTATAAACCCTCCACTACTACTACCCTGAAAAAAAACATAATCCTGAAGGAGACTGCACTGTGAATGAAGGCTGGAGCTTGGCCCTATGACAGATAGTGGAAATGATGCTCAACAAACCTCTCTTGAGTAGGTAATTAAAGTACCCCGAGGATGAGGGTGGGATTTCCACTAAAAAACACCCTTGTGCTAAACAACACATCAGACTTAGCTAAATATCTAAAGTGTGCAAAAAGTCATAAAATACCAATACCATATCAATATTATGAATGCATTCTATGGCTTCCATCCTCTTCCTTATATTCTTGGTGAGCCTCGTCACCCTAGGTCCCACTCATCAAAGAAGCTACTCTCATGCATACACTCCTCCTTTATGACTGTGATATCCTCCCTTAATCCTCCACTACCTCCATAAGAATGTTGTTCATTTGGTAAACTTTGACCTTTTCCACATGCTTTAACCCCTATTCACACCTCAAGGTGCTTTATATAGCTGATACAATGATCCAAATTCAAAAGAGAAGTGTTTTTATTCCTACTAAATATATTTATGGGTCTCTCTACCCACTTATTCACCTATCTTTTCATCAAAAGAAAAAATTAATATTCCAACTAGCTAAAATCTAATTAGGAATATTACAGTCCTTCCCTCCCAAAATTTGCTTGTCCTCAAGAAAGAACAAGGATGGATACTGCAATATATTCTCTCCCTCTCCCATAGCATCCTCATATGATAAACTTCTCCACTGAACTAGATGCTCTCTAATCAATCTCTCCCCTAGCTTCTCCTCCCAAGTGTGGAAGTTAGCCCTTGGTATATAAACCCAATGTCTCTCATCATGAAGAAGTGGAATTCCAATGGAGGCAACTACATGCTGTCTATAGGCCTTCCTCAGGCATGAGATATGAAGAAGGTTGGGAATCTTAACCCCAATGAGAAGCCCCAATCCCCATGGTAAAATCAAAACAAAATGGATTACCCTCCAAAATGGTAGCTCATAGAAAAAATCCTAAATATCTTGCTCCTATAATGTAGATGGGTTGTATGGATGAATATGATAGACCAAATTTTCCATCCCACAATATCTCTCACTCCATATATGATCTGTATAGAGCTGTTGTTGATCTTATGCTGCAATAATTTTTTCCTCGAGAGGCCAAAAGGCATCCAGATTCTCAAGGATCCATTCTTTTGATCTAGGAACCTTGATTTCCCAAGCCATTCCACATATAGTGAATAGAACATCATCACAATATGGAATCCAAATGAGAAATAACTTGAGTGTCATATGAAATTCTGGATGGTGACAATAGTTCCCCAAATGGAAAAAACAAATTTTTACTACCTGTTATCCCTAAAAATAATGTGGCAAGTTGTCTCCCAACCACTTGCTAGTTGTGCATTTTTTCTCATCTACTAGAAGGTAGTAAATGACTTTGTGTGTCAACTGAGCATACCAATAATATCACAATAATTTCCCCAATCCATACAAGAAATGGCTATCTCCAACACTGATGTTGGTATTCAAAAGACCATGAAGTCCAAAGAGAGGCTTGCCCTCTTGTGGAGAAATGCACTATATATAAATAGCAAAATAATGCAAATACTTTGTTAGATGATAAACAAGTAAAAAGACACAACTCTTACCATGTACTATTATTAAGCTAGTGACGAGGGCCATGGGTGAGCCTCCCATGAGAATCTTAATCATGATATGTCTGCATGAGACCTTGGTGACTGGAAAGGAAAGGATCATGTGTTGCATGAATAGCCCTCTTCTTGAGCTTGGAATTCCTAGTCAAGAAGATCCTATCCTGGTAGTAGATGACTCCATCCACCATTCTATACCTCTCATCTTCTTCTTTCCCGTAAAGTACCTCATATGTGAAGTGATCCTTTGAACATTCCACCAATGGCTGGGATTCCCAATATGGATCTATACTCCCAAGTGACAGCATTGTTAGCCTTTGTGTTAAGGCACTTTTAATCTCATAACTTCCCTCTTTGACAAGCCCAATGCTAAAGTCACATGCCATAATGCTGTTATCCCACTGTTGCTTCCTCCCTTGTAGCTGGTTCTGCTTAGAAAAATATTGAAGTTTTTGGAGGTCAAAGAATTTTCCCATCCAAAACTTCCCAGGCTTGGCCAAATTATGCATGAAGGCCAACAAACCTCTACTATATATAGAAGACTCCTTCCTATGTGGAAGTATCATCTGATCCTTAAACACTATGGAGTAACCCTTTTGCACCATGATTGTGCCACCATATACTCCTAAAATATCATGCAAGGTATGGGAGAAAGTCAACCCATACTCTCCTAAAAGTAACCAAAGAAACAATGACTCTTTCTGCCTCCTCATCTCATCATCATGCAAGTCATGGAGTAACATCATGATGATTGGCTTGCAGAATGTCCCATAAAACCAAACTCTCTAATTCCATATCATATGAGTGCCATGCAATGTCCCAAACCATAACACACCCTTTGACATAGGATATGTCATCTTATGGCCAAACTATCTCAAGAGTAGTCAGCGCAACCATGCCTCCTGCTACTCTATGTAATAGATCTGCAAGTGGCTCACCAACCCCTTGCTCATCATCCTCACCCATCCATCCAACTCTGGGTGTCTCCTATCATGCTCCAATTTGGTATCCATCCAATGGAGAATACCATCCTCCCAAATCTGATGAATATCTTTGCACTCCATGATATGTTGAAGTGAAATCTCTTGGAGATATCTACATGAATACCACTCATCAATCATCAACCTATCCAATTTCACATAAGTGGAATGGTCATCAGAATGCTCCAATAATAGTTGGACCCCCAACTAATCACTACTTCTCAGTGACAAGACTGTTAATCTCCATGATGGTGCATCTGTTGTCTCAGGGTCATACACAATGTTCAACACACAATTCTTCATTGGATTGATTAGGATTATGCTCATCCTATCCTCTAAGACTCTACACTCCAACCCAACATTTTGTGTGTAACTAAACAATGAGAAACCAAGATGGCGATACATCTCCTCCTTGAACCAATCAAGGGTCCTCTACATAGTGATATCCTGCTACTCCAAATAAAAAATGTGCTTCAACCCTTGGTCATGAAATTTCCCTGGTGGCATGACCCCACAAATCTCCATCTGATGAGTTGAAATAATATGGGGTGGAAATGTTTGGATACCTTGGATAAGTTTATCCTTGGGAACATCTTGTACATCTACAAGGGTAACTCCTATTAGTGAAATGTCTTCTCCAACTACTGGTGATGGTGATGGTTTCTCCTATACTACTACACCAGTGCTAGTATATACCTCCTCTTCCTCATCCATCTCCTGGATCATAAATGGGACCCCCAGTTTCCAGAGATCAAGACCATATTTCAAAGATGCAAGTGTTCCTTCTCCTGATGCAAGTACTCTTGCAACTGATGGTGGTGGAAGTTGCTCCTCTTCCAGAGTGATAATCTTGACACCTTCCCTTGGCTCCTCATGTGTTTTCTCATCGATGTCAGGAAATGTCTCAATAGGAATTACCTGTGGTTTTCTTCTATCAAACTTCTTGATCAACCTTTGAGTAAAATATTCATAAGCAGACACTCTTGCATGTTTCAAATGGCTAAAGCACCAATCCTTTGCTTCACCCTCAAGGTGCAACGGTGCAATCTCAACAACTTCTCTTTCTGATACTGGATGTAGCAGGAAAAATGAATCTAACTTCTTCCTCCAAGCCATTTATGTGCTTTTGAATGACCCATGAAATGCAGTAAATAGAAATCTATTATGTTCTTTTCTTCTACTTCTGTTGCGGGGTCTCCATTCTTCTTTGATCTGAATGAACTGCTGGAGATTTAGATTCTCCTTGAAAGCCCTTGATTGAGATTTTTACTCTGCAAGATAACCACTTAGAGTCTCATGATCTAAGCTTCCTCTATCTATATGCCATGCACCTTCGTCTTCACATAAAGTGGACATAGTATATTTTTTTCGAGCTCTATGGAATACCGGTTTCTTGTGTTTCTGATAGGAACTACTTAGACCTTTCTCATCTTGAAACCTTCTTGAGTTCTCCTTGTGCCTCTCCATTCTCATTTGTTTGACCTCCTTGGAGAGGTCCTGCATATATATAGGAATAAATGAGGCAAAAATCATTCCCTCCATCATTATGGATATCTTCTTCTTGTGTCATAAGATGTATAACCCAAAAGCTGAGCCGAAGATCATGCTTTGATACCACTGTAATATTCCAAAATGGAAAAGATAGGAATATAGAACATAAAACTGGAAAATGTAGTGCTACTCAACACATAAATGAGAGAAGATCATATAGCCATTCTGTTAAACATTATAACAAGAAACGTGTACAATATCCCAAGGCAAAATACACTCAAGCTAGGCAAAACAAGCCTATAGAGACCTAGTACATAAAATATGAAGAACAACTTCTAAATAAGAATGCTAGAGGCTAAGGCATCAAATTTTTTGTTGGGGTTTACTACTTTTGTAAATATAAACACATGGATCTACTGATATGGTGCTTAGAAAATTTTGGGATCAAATATCTAGGCTTTCTAGCACTTCCAAGACAACCCCGGAAGGGTTTCCAGAAATACTCAAAATAAAGAATATACAAAATGTGGCCCTAGGGATGAATAACGCTATGCAGTTGGAACAATGGTGGGAGGTGGCTGATATGATATAACAATGGATGATACCCCTCCTCACAAACTTTCTAGATGAAGGGCTGATCCCCTCACTGGAAAACAGGGTCAAGAACTTGGGTACTTAACCTCCCACTACAACTACACTGAAAATAACGTAGTTTTTGGAGGATATTGTGCTGTGGGTGAATGTTGCTGCATGGCCTGATGCTGGATGGTGGAATAAATCTCTAAGGACTCCCTTACTAGCCCCCTGGATGAAGGGCTTCTCCCTCCACTAGAAAAGAAGCTTAGAAATTGGGTCTATCAACCCACCACTGCTGCTACCTTGCAAAAAAACAAAATCTTGAAGGAGATTTCATTGTGAATGAAGGCTGAAGCTTGGCCCTATCTCATATAGTGGAGATTATGCTCAATGAACCTCTCCTAAGTAGGCACTATAAGTCCCCCGAGAATGAGGGTGGGATTTCCACTCGGAAACACCCTTGTGCTAAACAACATAACAGACTTAGCTAAACAATTGAAGCATACAAAAATTCATAAAATACCAATACCATATCAATATTCTGAATGCCATCTATGGCGGCCATCCTATTCCTTATATTATTGGTGAGGCTCCACACCCTAGGTCCTGCCTATTAAAGAAGCTACTCTCATGCATACACTCCTCCTCTATGACTGCGATGTCCTCCATTAATCCTCCAATACCACCATAACAACATTGTTTATTTGGTCAACTTTGACCCTGTCCACATGCTTTAGCCCCTGTTTACACCTCAAGGTGTTTTATACAATTGATAAAATGATCCACATTCACATGAGAAGTGGTTTTATTCCTACTAAAGAGATTTATGGATCTCTCTACCCACTTATGCACCTATCTTTATATCAAAAGAAAAAATTAATATTGCAACTAGATGAAAGATAATTAGGAATATTATAGAAGGTATGGGCTACAGAGCCACTAGAAAAGAGTGTCGCACAGAGGACAGTGTAGAAAATTGTGATCTGTGTGACCTAGGTAGTTGATCGCAACGATCCAAGAATACAAAATGTGACCTATGAGACTAGTCAGTGTGGTCACGCTAATCACAAGGTCGTGAGGTTCCACCAGTCGCGAGGGTTGAGAGGTCGCATTTGTCATGAGGGTCACAAGGTCGTGCCAGTAATGAGGGTTGTGAGATCGTGAGGGTCAAAGGTTAGGCTAGGGCACCTATCATAATTTTAATTGGTGTGACCAGCACGCACAAGGAGAAAGTGAATAGAATTGCGAAGTAAAAATTCAAGTTTAGAGGCATTTTTGAGCCTGGGGAAGGATGGAAAAGAGGTACATAGGCTAAGAGGTCAAAGTTTGGACTTATATGGGAGCAGAGGGGTTGTCTGGGCTAAGCATGAAGCAAAATGAAATTGAAAGGGTGCTCTTTAAAAGATGAATTATTGAGGTAAATAAATATTTCGTTGGCTTGGGTGATGGAAAGCCAGGGGTATATAAGTACACATGGCGGTAAGAAATTAGTACTAGAAGTCAGAGCAACTTACTTGGAGAAAAGCACTCTCCAATTGGTGAGTCATAATCCTCAAGAGCTTCATCGTGCTAGTCAAATGCGACCAACGCAGGGCTTCCTATATGTAAAAAGGTCGTATGTGTGAGCCATGAATGGGGTCGCAAGGGTCACAAGGTAGGGTAAGTGCTCTGAGTGTGACCTATGAAACTATGTGATATTGGGTGGTCGTTGAATCACTGGGTTGCATGGGTTGAACCTTTTGGTTTTAAGGGGATCCACAGCCTATGCAACCTTGCAAACTTGCGATTTCCATTTAGGTCACGCAAGTTGGAAAGTCGTATAATTCGCGATGTTTAGTTTCAACGGGTGTGAAAAATTTGTGACCTTGCGACTTATTTCAAGTTTGTTGGGTTGCAAAGTCGTGGGAAGATAAATTCAAGAAGGTTGCAATGTATGGGACCATACTTAGGAAAAAAACCAAAATAGAACAGGAAACCATTAATTTTTCCTGCCTTGGGCTCGAAAGCTAAGGGGAAATGGAGACGTTCTAGGCTTAGATGAGGGTGTGACAAGCTGAATCAAGGGGAGCTTCTTCTAGCATGGATTTAACTAGAGGTGCAGGGGCTTTGAAATTTGGAAAGGATGCCAAAATTTTAGAGGGTATTTTTATCATCTACAAAAATAACATAATCAATGCTACTATATCATTCCATTGTAGCCATAAATTCACAAAGACAAACAGAAAGTAAACACAAAACATGTAGACACATAATGTTCTCGAAGCTTCTTCTTCTTTACTAATATGGATTTGTTCAATACATTAAGCTTATCTAACCCGCCCACAAAACTGTAGGTGGTCTGTGTATAGAGTTGCAAACTCTTTAATGTATCCATGCACTCAGCTGCATATCCTTAGCTTAAGACCCAAAAAAAGACTAAAGAAAAATAATACAATAGTTTGTGCTCATCAACTATCCATGTTATGACTTCAAAAAAACATTACATTTCCTTATATACATTACATAGATACAAAACCACGGTCCACATATCATGGGATTCAACAAAACAATGAGCTAAAATAGCGGAACCCTTTAAAAAATGAGGAGCTTTGACCCACCCCAAATCCCCTAGACTCTGCATGGTAGATCTAACATCGTGGTAACACACACTCCACTCCTCAAAATGCAGAGCCCTTCACCAAAATTGGACAAATTTGGGCTGCGCCTAATAGTCACCTACACCAAGTTAAAATATAAGACAGTCCCATGAAGAATTATTATAAAAAATTATGAAAATGCCTACAAGTTGGACCTATTAAGAGATTTGGATATCTCCCTGATATTGAATGTAGCTTATATATGTAAGTTTCATGAAGGAGAACATAGTGAAGAGATAGGTACACCTATTGAGTGGAATAAAAAGTTCGTAGTCAAACCTATCGAAGAAGTAGAATAAATTTTGGCCACCAGGGTTCACAGTAGGTAGTATCTAGAGTATTTGGTCAAATGAAGAAACATCAGATTTGAAGATGCGTCATCGGTGACTAAGTAAGAGCTAGATGAAAAACCCTGCTATACACTCTTCTATAATAAGACATAATTTATATATTTTGTTCATTTACATGCTGAGAGGAAGAAAATTGATTCAATTTTGGAATATGAAGAGGCCAACAACCTTGGGAGCGATTTTTTTTAGCAGAATATGAAGAGGTGAAAAGTGTGAGGACAAATAGTGGAAACAATGAAGGAAAGGGAATTTTTTTTCTGCAATCAATCTTTTTCTTCTACCTCTTAGCTCTTAGATATTTTTTCCTTAGACTGCTCGCATTGGTTTGGATGCTACATGATTTTTTAGATAGCGCGACTAGTTGTTGTACGAGTTAGGAGGTTGTCAATTTGTTGTGCGTCGTGCTACTTTGCAACAAAATGAGAATTTCAAGTGCTTTGAGAGTGTTTTTCTATATTATGAATTCTTGTTTGTAATTTTTAGTCTCCACAATGTCCCAAGGCAGAAAGGAGATCAACACAAGTAACCTCAAACCAAGCTTTTAGTTTGGTAGCTAGCCTTACCAAACTAGAGAGGGCTCTCTCTATGAAATTCACAACCAAGAATTTGACTGGTGTTGGGCCCAAATTAAGGTATGTTCTCACCCTGTAAGTACTTCAAATTATGTTATAATTTTGGGGGAATTCCTCTTCATATTAACAATAAAGAGAATAAAAGATTATGAAAACAAGAAAAATTAGACTAATGATGAAAAGGATGTTTTTGTAACAGAAAATTGACTTCTCTTATCTCCGCATGCAGGAAGGTAGAATGGCTGGACCATTAGGAAATAGAAGCTAACCAATGGACACAAGCATATGAGATCCGGATAACTCCCAGTGGCCGGTAGAAGGTAGACATACGAATTCGAGTCCATGAACTCAAACGATAGCCACGCATAGCGGGCTGTCATTTGGGAAATACTTTCGCATTTTTGAAATTTCCTTTACAAGGGCAAAGGACAAATGAAGAAAGGATAGGAAATTTATTCTGTAATCGATGCATCAGAAACATTTTGTTTAATTGTATTTTTGTAGCATCACTAGATGTAATATAGAGCTTTGAACAATAATCTTTTGAAGTTTTTACCGCGCTAGGGCTTCTGGTGGTCTGGGCCCAACCTCTAGAAGTTTGACGCAATTTTTCATACTCTATTTAGTTACAGAAGCAATGCTTAAGTATCTGATGCAGTTGTAAAGTATATTTCCATTCAACAAAGTTACAGTTCTCTTTCTTCAGGATTGTTAGAAATCGTGTTCTTGAATTAGGACAATCGCAATCGTATTTTCCAACTTATGGAAATATTTCATTATGAGTAGATAGTCCCAATTCTTGTAATACCATTGCATTTGAGTTACAGATCGTAGAATAAGCTTATTTTGATGTTATATGTCTTTATGAATTTCATTCTTATTGTAGCATAACGAAGAATTCAGCCGTTGATCAGTGTTGATTAATTAAGTCATAAAGAAACTTCCATTGAAAAATTACTAAATAATTGCTGTACAATTTATTTAAATTGCTTCAGTTATACTGTTGTTCCATTATTGCTCAGTTAGTTATACTGCCATTCCATTACTACTCAGCTAGTTATACTGTTGTTCCATTACTACTCAATTAGCTAAATTACTGATTCAATTCAATTCCATTACTGTTCAGCTTAGTTAGACTGTTGTTCCATTCAATTCTATTATTGTTCAATTTATTTAGACCGTTGTTTAATTCAATTCAATTGCCACTTGATTTCATTAGATTTTTTTTCAGTTTAGTTATGCTGTTGTTTAATTCAATTAGATAACTGCTCAATCTTGCTACTCAATCTTAGGTTAACAATAAATCCAAGCCACCCCTCGTAGGATAAGAAAACTTAGGAAGTTAGAAAATTCTTCCTCATAAGTGACAAGGAATAACTATTAGATGAAATGACTCGTATATATTGTGCCAACACTCTTGAAATAAGAAGACTTACTGTGGGTTGATAATTAAATGAGAAAGCACTAGAGTTGTCAATAAAAATCCACCTCTTTGAGAACCAACATTTTGGCGCTATTGCCAGGGAGAGTGTTAAGAGTCATCTCCTTTATTCATCTTTCTCCATTGTTGTGAAGAATTGGGTATTGAAAATGAGAGGTAAGAACCTGCGTACTGGCAAGCAACATGCTTGCCCTCTAGCCCTCTTACCAGCAAGTCGTGCAAAGATTCATAGGATAGGTGTCCCTGTTTTATGTCTAGGAAGAAAAAGATATAAATAATCCGACATCATTGGCAACCATCTTCACAATCCAAAGGGCCGGTGATCCTTGGATGAAAAAAATATATAGACGAAATCATTAAGAAATCTGAATCTCAGGCATCTATAGGACCCAGAACTGTTTCCATTCAAAGTCCTAATACACTCCCTCGAGCGGTAGCCTCACTATCTATAGCCTACACCAATATTCACTGCGAGACAGAGGGGTCTGAGCAAAGCCTTCTGACTGTCGTTCATATAGGCATTGACCCTTCAAAAGAGGGAGGTTCTTGTAGCCTACAAGAAGGAGGGGGAGAAACTAGTGGAGGAATTCACATAGAAATATCAGAACCTAAGTCCCCTATAGAAGTGATCAAAAAAGAAGTACTTAGGATACTAGATCAGGGAAGTGTTGTAAAACCCCCACCGCATTCACCTCCCAAGCCTATTAGAATCACTCCTCCAGATCAAGAAGTTCCCGAATAT
Organism: Pinus albicaulis; assembly: GCA_034641835.2. Classification (NCBI taxonomy): domain Eukaryota; kingdom Viridiplantae; phylum Streptophyta; class Pinopsida; order Pinales; family Pinaceae; genus Pinus; species Pinus albicaulis. The sequence continues at coordinate 449,570,403 of CM076582.1, read as the reverse complement.
TTCTGGCACCTCTTTGATTAGATGGAAAATAATCAAAATCAGAATCAGAGGCAGACATCAACATTAGAATACCCTATTGTTGATCATGCTGCCAATGCCGCTATGAAATCCATTCCATTGAACAACATCCCCACCTTTCATGGATTAACCATAGAATATCCTGATGCATTCCTATTTGAATTTGATGTCTTATGCATAGGATATGACTACACCACTGATCCCCAGAAACTAAAACTATTTCCCTCTACCTTAAAAGCAACTACACTCCACTGGTTCATGGGATTAGGAGGGGGAACTATAAAAAACTGGGAGAAAATGAAGAATGTTTTTCTTACCAAATACCAAGACTATTGTGGAACCCAAGATCTAAAATATGAAATCTTCAACATGCCTACAAAAGACAATGAAACATTAGAGGAATGCATAGAGAGATTTCAATACAATTTACAATGATCCCCACATACCATGCTATCGAAGGACATTTTAAAAGCCATGATGCTTAAAGGGATGATGGAAGAATGGGTTGATATGCTTAACATAATGGGGAAGGGAGATATTTACCAGGAAGAATACAACAAGATTATTTCCTTATGTATTATATGCTCTCGGGGTAGCTCACGCAATAGACCTGTTGGGTGTGATTCTATGAAGAAATATCTTAAGCAAAGAAATGTCAATGTAACCAGAGTAGAATTTGGAAATCTATTAGAAAATTTCAAAACTAACATCCTAGGTACTTTGACAACCCAACTTGATGTTTTACAAGCCAAACAAAAACAAGCTATAGTAGAACAAAATCCGGCCATCTTTTGCACAAGATGTTGGAAGAAGCATAGCCAGAGGGAATGTCCTTTAGACATGGTTCAGACTTATGCTATCTGCACTAAGGATCATACCACGGACCAGTGTCCTTCACTTCCCAGGCTGAAAACCGTCTAAAAGGAAGCAGAAGAAGAAACAGAGCGAGTCTATTTAATGAATCAACATCAAAAATGGAAAGCATAACCTGGCATACCGCAAGACCTGCCTCAATACTTTCCGTCATCGCATTTTAGCCAGCAAACCATGCAACAACTTGGCATACTCAAAACCCCTTCCCAACTTGGCCAAACCAAGCATTTCCTATGCCATCTTGGCCTACACAACCTCCATCAGGGAATAATTGGCAGAAATTTCCTTGCTCTCCTCCTCATTGGCAGAATATCCCATATCAAAGCCAATGGCCATACCCCCTACTCAAAACACCAATTGGAATTGGCAGTGACCCATGGGAATGGCCAATCTATCGATAGGAGCAGGGACCCAAAATCAAGCTATGTTGCCAGCCCCCTACCCAGTTCAACATAACCAGAAGCCTGCCATATACCCCCAATTGCCAGCCCAGCCCAATTCTAATCCCAATAATAGACTGGTTCAACTAATTCAGATCATATAAAATCCAAAAACCAATGCTGAACCTAAATAGTGAAATGAATTGAGGTTAAGATAAGGACGCACCATCTTACCTATAGAAGCCACAACTCCACCTCAGTCCCAAGTTGAAACCTCAACAAAACCTAGCTTAACGAATATAACAGAAAGAGGTAAAGATAAGGAAACAATTGATCAACAAAGACTTGAAGAACTTAGGGTGACTCCGCCTCCATTTCCTGAAAGACTAAATCTACCCAGGCCTATAATCACTCCAGATTTTGACATCCTGGGGGAATTAAGAAACCTTTGTATCAAAATTCCTCTTCTCCAGGCCATCCAAGACATTCCCATGTATGCAAAGACAATCAAAGCATTATGTGGAAAAAAACAAGTCAAGAAAACAAAGGTTGCACCCACCGTTCATGTGCTAGGAACATTGTCTGACTTGTTGTTAGGTAGGGAATCACCTCTTAAATATGAATACCCAGGAAACCCCATTATAACTGTGAAAATATCTAGTCACTCATTTCCAAACACATTGGTTGACTTGGGGGCAGCCATTAACATCCTAACTACTAGAGCCTGCGAAAAACTGAGCATATCAGCTTTAGAACCTATGACCACATTTCTGGAACTAGCTGATAGATCTGTTATCAGACCGAATGGTATAGTGAAAGACATCATGGTATCTGTGGACTCATAGGAATACCCATCTAATTTTTTAGTCATTAATCCAAAAAATAGGATGGAAGGGCACCCATTGATTCTTGGGCGACCTTGACTGGCCACAAAAGATGCTTGCATAGGCTGTCGAGTAGGTAGCATGAGTATCACTAGAAGAGATTCGACAAAAAATATCATTATTTATCTGCCTGCCAAACCAAGCCTGTCCATGGTAAAAATTCACAAACACCCAGATACATATTGGGAGCAAAACATCCATCCACCTCTGACACTAGTATAAGCTCTCGAATTCAAGGATCAAACTGAAGATGATGTAATCAATAATTTTATAAATCAATCACCCACCCCTGAAAATCTGAAATGCCAAATGTTGAAAACAATCCTTAAAAAATAAGATCAAGAGGATCCTGTGACAAACTTCGAGACTCAACATATCTCCACAACCGCCGTTCGTAACAACATACCTATTGAGATCGAGCTGAGAAAGGTTCTGAATATTAATGGCAGTTTGGATGACAGCCAAAAATAGAAACTCATAAAATTCCTCCAGAAGCACCAAGGTGCATTTGCATGGGACTACCAGCACATGAAGGGTTTGGACACAAAACTACGCACGCACCACATCTATACTGATAGGGAAATGCGCCCTGTTAGACAACCCCAACGAAGATTAAACCTGCACTTAAAAGAGATTGTAATAGAGGAGCTACAAAAAATGTTAGATTTAAATTTCATTTATCCTATTTCAGACAAAAAATGGGTCTCCCCTCTAGTATTCATCCCTAAAAAGAATGGGAAGTGGAGAATATGTGTAGATTACAGAGAATTAAATAAGGCAATGCAGAAAGACCATTTCTCCCTCCCCTTTATTAACCAAGTCCTTGATACATTGGGTTGGAAACGGTTCTTCTCCTTTCTTGACGGATTCAACGGATACAATCAAATCCAAATAGCTCCCAAAGACCAAGATAAGACAAACTTTACCTACCTGTGGGGCACTTTTGGTTACATATTTTTACCATTTGGATTATGTAACACCCCAGCAACATCTCAGAGAGCCATAATTAGCATTTTTTCTGACTTAATAAATGAAGGACTTGAAATCTATATGGATTATTTTACACCCTATGGGGAAGACTTTGATCAAGCTCTAGAAACGCTAGAAAAAGTGTTTGAACGATGTATTGCTACTAGACTATGTCTAAGCAACGAAAAATGCCACATGATGATGACTGAGGGGGTAATCCTAGGTCACTACATTTTTGCAGTTGGAATATAGGTATATCTGGCTAAAATAGAGGTAATCCTTCTATTGGCCACACCTTGTACACAAACAGAGGTGCACAGTTTTCTGGGATATGCAGGATATTATTACAGATTTATAAAAAAACTATCACAGATAGCTGCACCTCTGTATGCATTGACTGGGAATGTTGAACTACATTGGACTAATAAATGTGACACCGCTTTTACATACTTGAAGAGGCTGGTCTCAACAGCACCAATCCTGCAAGGTCCTAACTGGAAAATGCCCTTTCACATCTTTGTTGATGCATCTGATACAACAATAGGAACAATCCTTGGCCAAGAAGAAGACCAAAAGCCTTATTCTATTTATTATATCAGTAAGAACCTTACTCCTACCAAATTAAATTATATAGTGACCGAAAAAGAATTCATGGCTGTCATTTATGATATCAATAAATTCAGGCATTACACAACTGGATATCAAGTGTTTTTGTATACTGACCACTCTACTATTATATATTTAGCTAATAAACCAATCACAAATGGGAGAATAACTCGTTGGCTACTCTTGTTGCAAGAATTAGATATAATGATGAAATACCATCCAGGGAAGGAAAACGTGGTCGCAGACTTCTTGTCCAGAGTCCCCAAGACAAATGACATGCTAACAGTTGATGATCAATTCCCTAAAAAACACTTGTTTTCTATAGCGGTCAAAACACCATGGTATGCAGATGTGGAAAATTATCTGGAAGTGGGGAAGCTACCTAGACACTTAACGGCGAGAGAACGAAAATTGATTGTACAACACAGAGCAAGATTCTCTTGGATTGGAGGATACCTATTCCATACAGGGGCCAATATGCACATACGCAGATGGATAAGGGAAGACGAAATCTATGACATCCTACGAGCCTGTCACGATGAACCCCGTGGTGGCCATTTCGTAGAACGACAGATAGGGCATAAAGTGTTGAAATTAGGCTATTATTGGCCTACGATTTTCAAAGATGCAAAGAAGTATGTCCAGGCCTGCGATAGCTGCGAAAGAATAGGCCACCCAGGCCAAGCTGATGAAATGCCGCTACAAAAAAAATTGGTGGAGGAACCATTTGAAAGGTGGGCATTGGAATTCATAGGGACATTCAACCCACCATCAAACAAGAAAGCCCACATATTAGTTGCCATGGATTATGTCACCAAATGGGTAGAAGTAGTGGCCTTGTCAAGAGCCACGAAAGAATTAGTAATTAAGTTTCTCTTTGAACTATTCGTGCAATATGGCTTGCCAAGGGAAGTGATAACCGATGGGGGAGCACAATTCACAGGTAATAAGATCACATATACCTTAAGAAATCACCATATCATCCATAGAGTTACATCTCCTTACCACCCGCAGGCCAATGGGAAATTCGAAAACACCAACAAAGTCTTGGAGGCAATCCTTACCAAGACGGTAGCAACACACCGCTAGGACTAGACCACTAGACTACCAGAAGCCTTACCGGCTTATCGAACAAACTAGTGAAATACCACTGTATATTCACCATATCAGCTATTATTTGGGAGAGAACCTATCTTCCCTATTTAATTTGAAATTAAAACTTTGAGAACAGCCCAGGAAGTGGGATTGGACTTAACAAAAGCTTAAGTGAAGATACTCTAGCAAATAAATGAACTAGACAGAATTCGACTGCTAGCCCGGCAACGCACAATGATAATTCAACAACAGTGAGCCAAGTGGCATGATAACCTAATAAAGAATAAGGTATTTAAAAAATTATATTGGGCAGTCCTCTATGACTCCAGATTCCAGGACTTTCCAGGAAAACTGCAAACAAGGTGGCTCGGTCCATATGAGATTCAGGAAGTACATAGCAATGTTACCCTTACCTTGACCACCATAGATGTGTCTGGTTCAACATTTCGAGTTAACAGACACAGAGTAAACCTCTATCGCAAACCCCTCACGAAAGAATCTTTCTGTCAACAGGTACAAAATGATCCCACCATCCAAGTTTTGGTGCAAGGGGGTGATAACCCCATAAACTCAAGTACATGAGAGGTTTGCCAGCATCACTTGTAAATAATGTATATAATTGTCTTGTCTTGTTGTACATTCTTCACATTTTCAATTTATTTTCCTTGTAAGATTGTGTTTTTATTGTTGTTCAATTTGAGAACAGTTGCTGTTATATCTTTGAATGGTTGTTGTTCAGTCGAATTGAACATCTGTCCATTTGCTGTGTTTTTATTTTTTCTGTTTAATTCGTGGACAACTATTGTTCAATATTTGAACGGTTGTTATTCATTCGAATTGAACAACCATTGGCTTTGTTTTTCTTTTTTTTGTTCAATCTCTAAACGACTGCTGCTCAATTGAACAACCATTTGTGGTGTTTTTATTTTTTCTGTTCAATTCGTGAAAAATTGTTGTTCAGTCTTTGAACGACTGCTGATTCAACCAAATTGAATATTTTTTTTTTTTGTTTTTAACTTTGTTGTTCAATTTGTGAACAACTGTTGTTCAATCTTTGAATGACTGTTGTTTAATCGATCTGAACAACTGTTTGTTGGTGTTTTTATTTTTGATGTTCAATTCGAGAACAACTGCTGTGCAATCTTTGAATGGCTGCTATTCAACCAAATTGAATAGCAATTTGCTGTGTTTTCATTTTTTCTGTTCAATTTAGGGACATCTGATGTTCAATCTCCAAACGGTTGCTGCTCAGTCAAATTGAATAGCCATTTGTGGAATTTTTATTTTTGTTGTTCAATTCATGGACAACTGTTGTTCAGTCTTTGAACGGTTGTCGATTCAACCACAATTAAACAGCCATTTTCACGTTTTTAATTTTTTTCTTCAATTCTTGAACAATTGTTGTTCACTTCTTGGATGGTTGTTGTTCAGTTGCACTAAACAGCTCTTCATTGTTGTGTTTTATTTTTGCTGTTCAATTTGGGAACAACTATTGTTCGATCTTTGAACAAGTGTTGTTCATTCGAATTGAATAGCTGTTTTTTGAGAATTTTTTAATTGTGCCGAGCAATATTTGAACAACTACTGCTCAATCTCTGAACAACTGTTGTTTGATCAACTTAAATAGCCATTCTTTTTGTGTTTTTCTCAAATTGAGTAACCTTGAGTAGGGAATGGCAGTTGGAAGAGAGAGGGAAAATGGTAAAATTATAAATATGATGGCCCTTTGGCACTATAATTCTTAAACATGAATTTGACATTATGCACACATGAAATGAAAGGGTAAGTCACCCATAGTTCAAATATGATATCATACAATACATGACCTTATCATGATATATCTTTTTGCATTATTCGAGTAATATGTCCCTACATCATGAAGAAATGGAACAAGGGGTATTAATGGTATTGGCATTTTTTTTTCTCTTCTTTCACCATCCCTCACTCTTAAGGAGTTAATGAGCCTCCCTCTATGTATACAAATCAATCATTATATGTTCATGCAAATCTTTAATAGGATAAGGGGTCGCATTACGAGCCAGCCTACCATGATCATAGGGATTTAACAAGTGACATGCCCACAATGGCTACCACACCAAGGTAATGAACTTCTCATCTACTAGAAGGACAAGAGGTCTCATCACGAGCTGGCCTAATCACTCTGTTACAATTCTAGTGAATGACATTGTGACTGTCTGGCTACCACACCAGCACAGTGACCTCCTTATTGATCAAGATGTTACAATTCAAATGAAAGTACTACACTTACATGCATATTTTAAGAGAGGATAGGGGGTCTCATCATGATCCATCCTACCATGATCATAAGAGTGTAGTAAGTGACATGCCCACTATGGCCACCACACCAGGGTAATGACCTTCTTAAAGACTTGAAGGACAGGAGGTCTCATCTTGAGCCGACCTGATCACTTTGCTACAATTCTAGTAAGTGAAACCATGGTTATCTGGCCACCATACTAGCATGGTGATCTCTCCATAAAAGTGGCAAAATAAATATTCTTACATAAGGATTCTGGCTCATTTTTTGGGTTAAAATAACAACCCTGTCGAGGCTATGAATGCTTGCTGGCAGCAGCAGCTCTACTTGTGGTATGAAAGCATTCTCCTTCAATAGCCAATTGCTTTTATATACACCTTGTCTTCCATTCTTTGACCACAAGCTATTACTCAAATTAGTAATAGTTATGACCTGCCATAAGAATAACTAACAAAGATATGCTTACATATTTTGAACTTCGGGATGAGAACGCCAATCATTACTTGACTCAGTCTTGCTTCCGTCATAACTTTTTAGTTGTACAAGGACATCATATTGCAATAATGGTTATGCTATTTCCTCTCGCTTTCTGGTCACTTCCACACAAGATACAATTATGAAAACTTATAAATATGACCTTTATATCGCATATGTTAGTAATTACTCAACCGCCCACTCCTTCACATGCAAATTATCATTACCAAATTTTGACATTCCCATGTCTGCATTCATGAGCGACCAAATCTCTCTTGTACTTGACGGTGTGGGCGACCTTTCTTCGAGGGAGGGGGTGTAATTGGTCTTAATTTAGCAAGAATGTGAAATCCCTGCACAAATCTCATTAGACGCATCGATAAGACCAGACGAACACTACAATTAAGGCATGAAGATTATCTGTGCAGAGCCACAATCTCTTTTCCGCTTGCATAAAACATCCAGTCGAAACCACAAACCCAATAAGATAAATAATCAGAGGAAAAGAGAATATCAGCTATGGGAGGAAATACCCTTCGAAGTGAGCCTGCAAAATTTCCAATTTCAGAGGCAGTGAGTGCGATCCTCCAGCAAGCTGGATGGCGGACATATATACAGAGACTACAAAGATTCGACATGAGAATTGCAATGAAATTTCTACAAAATCTACAGGAAGGGGAAAACAAAGTCTAAGGTTGAACTATACCAGTTACAGAGGGAATTATCACGGAAGTTTATGGATTACCAGCACAAGGAGAAAGATGGGCAGAGAAGCCTCTACTCCTAAGAGAAGCAGTAGCAGCATACCAGGACCCGGATGAACTGTTGGAATGGAAAAAATGAGGGATTAACCCTCCCTATTTACACCATCCATGGCAGGAGCTGGCGGCATTCATCCAAAATTTTATTACATGCGAAGGACGTCAGGATGTGGTAAAACCTCGACAGCTCAAACTTTTAGCTTCACTTAAACAAAAAATTTCAATTAATTTTCCTACCTTTTTGAATTTCGTATTGCATGATACTATTGTTTGATTGAGGAAAGCCAAGAATCGCTAAGCAGTGGTTAGTCACCAAGGGTTAATAAAAATAATTATCATTCATGAGCTAGATAGGCAGCAGATATCCTAGGATAATTTCGTTAACCCTGAGGCACAAGAACCAGAAGGAAACCCTGATGGAACTGAAATTGAGCCCCTCAGGGTGAATACACCAAGAAGAAAAAGGACCCGAACCTCAACGTCAAATCCAAGCAGGCAAAAATGGTCCAAGACACTCCAAGGAACCTCGAACCTCATGGAGGAAGCAAAACCATCCCATGCACCCTTGCAAGAGTTCGAGGAGGAAATGGCTCGCGTCCTAGGACAAATAAGGACAAAATATGAATCAAGAAACCCATTGGGAGTAGGGGAGCAAGAGGAAAGTTTTGATAAATCTGCCACCCCCAATAGCTCTAGTCACACTAACATCCTACCTGACCAAGAGGAACTGTGAGATGATGAGGCTTTGTCCCCTATCGATAATTATGAGGTGTATAGTGATGGGAAGGCAGAGGAGAGAATGGAGTCACAAGATCATTTAGGTGACACTGTCCTTATGGAGAAGAGCACACACACATAGAAAACCCCTTTGTCACCAGGATGTAGCATCACTCCTCCTATTCAGGGCCCTCACATTGAAGTAAATTCTGAAGACGTAATCAGAAACACCATTTTAGACACCATCCTTGAAAAGGGTAATTCCGCTCCCCTACCACTTGTTGAAATAAGGACAGGTGAAGATTCAGATGAAAGGAAAAGTGAGAAACTAAGAAGGACCTACAAGATATTGAAGAAATTGGTAAAATATCCGAGAAAACAACTGAAGAAAGAAAGAAGGGCCCAGAAGCCAAACAAAGAAACCTCTATTGCAAGAACTAAAACGGAACCAGTAAATACTGTCGAAAGCGAAATAAAAACTGACCTAGCCAACACCATGGAAACTGGAATACATACCAATTTGATAACTACTACTAAGGCTGAAATATAGACCAATCTAGCAGACACCATTGAGGCTGAAATGTAGATAGAATTGGCAAACACCATTTAAGCCTACACCCAAACTAAGCAGGAGGTTATAGAGGAAAAGGGGACCCAAATAGAGGAAGTCCTTGTCTATGCCCATCTAGTAGAGAAAGCTGCTAACTAGAAATTATGCAATGAAATAATGCAAGTGCGGCATGATATAATACATTGCAGGAAGGATGTGGTGCCATTACAAGAATATCAGGCACTGCTAAAAAAGTTCACTAACGTCTCGTCCGCAGACGATGAGACATTCGCCTAGCCTAGAGGAGAACAGGAAAAAGTTAATGTGGTACAAGAGCGGGTGGAGCAAGCTAAGAAGAAAATCTCTACAATTTTATCTCTATATAATTATGTGCTATCATGTAGAGCTCCGTCAACCAACTATGCCTTGTTCCTAACAGAACGGTATTTACTCTTGAAAATTAAAGTTGTCAGGGCAGGAAAATCCACTACTTTCAGGACCATAGAAGAATTTTTCCATTGTTGTAATGATCAGGATGAGCAGGTCTAGCGCCTCCTGTCTGAGCTTTACATGCATAACTTTTTTGTAGAAGAAGACACAGACAAAAACCTTAGCCCCTTTATAGGGTATGTGCAGCTGCAAGCCTTCCTTTCATTTGCTAAAAACCAGATCAGGTGGGCCAAAGCCTACAAAATCTTCCAAAAAAGAGAGCATAGCATAGATTTATGGGTCACGGGGGAGCCTACAAAACTGCTGCAACTAATCATCCAGCACAAAAATTTCATGAGAAGGCAAGGTGTGAGAACTAGGCTGGGGCCCATCCATAAAGATATCATAGAAAATGCACGAGAATACTTTGGGGACATTCGTGAAGCGGCCTTAACAGCAGCCAAGCAAATATGGATGGCCTCCATGAAAAATGTGAAAAATAGGGAGCCATTCAGTTACAGGAATTTCAAGGCTACTGCCTCCAAATTCCTCTCATACAGCAGCCTGGTCTACAGCATGGGGCCTACCTAGTTGGGATGTAGATACAGAAGCCCTCTCCTCTGGTATCCTCCCAAGGATTATAATCATAATTATGAATTACCAAAAGGATCCACAAGCACTGCCTTTTCACTCATGAAACGAAAACAAGGCTTCAGAGCATACAACGAAAAGGCCTACACTGCCTACTGCTTAACGCAACTACATCTCAATCATCTGTTTGCATGAGGACATGCAATTAGGTAAGTAGGGGAGTATGTTGGGCCCAAATTAAGGTATGTTCTTACCCTGTAAGTAATTTAAATTGTTATAATTTCAGGGGAATTCCTCTTCATATTAATAATAAAGAGAATAAAATATTATGAAAACGATAACAATTACACTAATGATGAAAAGGATGTTTTTGTAAAGAAAATTGACTTCTCCTATCTCTGCATGAAGGAAGGTAGAATGACTGGACCAATAGGAAACGGAAGCTAACCAACGGACGCAAACATATGATATCCTAGTAACTCTGAGCGGTCAACCGAAGGCAGACAAACGAATTCAAGTCCAAGAACTCAAACGACAACCAAACGTAGCGGGCTGTCATTTGGGAAATACTTTTGCATTTTTGAAATTTCCTTTAAAAGGGAGAAGGATGGACGAGAAGGAAAGTCGGAGAAAGGATAGGAAATTCATTATGTAGTCGACGCATCAGAAACAATCTGTTCAATTGTATTTTTGTAACATCACTGGATGTAATATAGAGCTTTTAAAAATAATATTTTGAATTTTTTACTGCGCTAGGGCTTATGGTGGTATGGGCCCAACCTCTGGAAGTTGCACACAAGTTTTCATACTCTATGTAGTTGCAGAACTAATGATTAAGTATTTGATGCAGTTGTAAAGTATATTTCCATTCAATAAAGTTACAGTTCTCTTTCTTCAAGATTGTTAGAAATCGCATTCTTGAATTAGGACAATCACAATCATATTTTCCGACTTATGGAAACATTTCGTTATCTGTATATAGTCCCAATTATTTTAATACCATTGCATTTGAGTTGCAGATCATAGAATAAGCTGATTTCGACGTTATATGTCTTTATGAATTGCATATTTTTTAGCATAATGAAGCATTCAACTGTCGATCAATGTTGATTAATTAAGTCATAAAGAGAATTCCATTACAAAATTAATTAAATAATTGATGTACGATGTATTTAAGTCACTTCAGTTATACTGCTGTTCCATTATTGCTCAGTTAGTTATGTTACCGTTCCAATATTTCTCAGCCAGTTATACTACTTTTCCATTACTGCTTAGTTAGCTAGACTTCTAATTCAATTCAATTCCATTACTTTTCAACTTAGTTAGACTGTTGTTCCATTCAATTTCATTGATGTTCAGTTTATTTAGACCATTGTTTAATTCAATTCAATTGCCGCTTGATTTATCTAGATTGTTGTTCAGTTTAGTTAGACTGTTGTTTAATTCAATTAGATAACTGCTCAATCTTAGGTTAACAATCAATCCAACCCACCCCTCGTAGGATAAGCAAACTTAGGAAGTTAGAAAGTTCTTCCTCATAAGTGACAAGGAATAACTATTAGATGATCTGGCTCGCATATATTGTGCCAACACTCTTGAAATAAGAAGACTTATGTTGGGTTGATAATTCAATGAGAAATCACTAGAGTTGTCAATAAAAAGCCACCTCTTTGAGCACCAACAATTGGTACTAGAATGGGTTTTAAGCTAGATATTTAAGCTCATGTAAGGTTTGGAGATTTTATGGTTTTTTGCTACATCAGGAATGAAAATCACGAACTAGGTCAAAACTCAAAGTTTTCAGTTGCAAGAGATATAGAGGAGCAGGGTAGGCATAATTTTGTTATAGCTTAAGTGTTGGTCGATGTAGTGTAGGGTTGAATGAGAAAGAAGATCAAAATGACCATGTATACAATGAATTTATTTTTGAAGAAGACAAAATACACAAACATGAGATTACTAATAAAACATAGCTTAATCAAAAGAATATTGTTTAAAACCTCTTTGGAAAATAAATGAAGAGTAGAGATATGGTAAGGAGACTAATTTATCATTCATATAAATATTTAATAGAAGGAAAAGATATTCACAAACTCACACCACAAGAATTCCTAAATAATAGCTTCAATTTTCCTTTGATTTCCAGTGAAAATAATGAAGTACAAGCTACAAGACTTCCACTCTCTAATGTCTAACCTTTATATTGACTGAAAAATACATACATCTAGAGTAAAAACAACTTCCCCTCTCTCAGGGGTAAAGTCCCTCAGCGTAGGAAAAAATTACATGATTTTCTCAACAAAAAGAAACAACCCAATGCGATGGATCCGGAAACCATATTATCACAAAAATATAATGACTAGGGAGGTTAAAACAAACCATCCTTTCAGACTTTGACTGGCCTGCTCCTTATCAATGAGGTCAAAAATTATGCAAAAATGACTCTAACAAACCCATTTACCTTATATTAGATCAATTCAACTTGAAATTATAGGAATTACATCATAAAAACTAAGATTGACTGAAGAAAACTTGAAAATTGGACTAACAGACAAAAGCGCAATGCCACCTGTAAAAGAGCAGCGCGATCCAACAAGATCACATCGCCATTAGAAAAAAGTGTAGTGTCAATATCTTAGGGGACTTTTGAGGTCCCTCCACTGCTCCAAATCCATCTCGGAAGTTACCAATGTAAAGATGAGGATGTCTAGTTGTCATTAGACAACTCAAGGAAGAAAAATGACCACTCCAACATAGAGAAAAACTCAGTCTCCCAAATTTACTCCCAAAAGCATAGCACCTAGTCTAGAAAGGTGGTATAAAGTGACGTTTTTGCATGTTTTTTGGCATTTTATCCCAACGTGTTTGCTGACAAGGCACAAAAATTATATAGCTGACATACATAGGGTGTTAACTTTCCATAAATGCAGAAATTTTCCATTTGGAGGTTTGAGGAAAAAGCACAACACCAAGGCGTTGCACTTTTGGCTGAACTAATATTACCAAATTAGGAAAAAAGTCACAAAAACCAAAATTTCGAAAAAATTCTTCACACTTTACCCAAAATTTCTCCATGAGGCTAAGTGATGATGGGTCAAGCTATGAGGGAGGCCTCAACCAACAAGTCAAACTTATATTTCTCTTATTGCCTCATTAGGGTTTGCTTCAACTTCTTCTTCACTTGCTTGATTCTGATTTGGGAGTCCTTGTTCCTTGTATAATAATGCATATCCATGTGTCTTTGTAGGTTTTTGTCCTTTTTTTATCTCCTAATAATATTCTCTAAGCGGAAATTTATCGTATCAAGCCAATATTCTCTATCTTTCTCAATTTCTTCCTAAATGATTTCACAACAACCATTTGACCTTTTGGTGGAGATGGCTCTTTTTTTCGCTCAATTGCCTTCTTGAGATCTCTTTTCTTGGTATCCTTTCTTTAACCTAGTCTTATTTATCGTCTAAATCATCCACAACAACAACAGCCTTACCTTTGGCATCATCCTTTCTCAAATCTGCTTTGGGCTTGTTTAAGAGCAACTTGTTTACCTTTAACTCCGTGTTCTCATTTTGCAAGAATGAGACCAAGAAATTTTCATCTAAAAAAATATCTTTGAGCTTGCTAATATAAGCCTCCTTCTCCATGATGATCTAATCCACTATTTTGTCCTCCTTATGGATTTATAAATCTTCCATATCAGTGTCAAGCTGAACTGGTTCCTCATTCTGCAATGGTGCCTCATGTTGTGATGATGTTTCTTTCTCACCTAATATAGGCTTAGCCCTTTCAAAAAATATCTGGAGAAAACACAAGCCTATTTCCTATAACATATGTTTGAGTCACCTCTGCCCTAGGAGTTCTTGTGATAGGCCTACTTATGGAAGCCACCTCTTGTCGTGCTAGTGAAGTCAAAGGTGTAGAGTGACTGCTAAATTGAGTTGGAGAAGATAGAAGAGGAGCTGAATATATAAAACCATCCAAAGACAAATTGATCTATGTGAGATTATAGAAACCCAGGATTTTCACCAAGCCATGGTGAAACAGACTACCATAATGATCTTCTCCTAGTCTATGTAACTTCTATGCCATTTTTACCATGATTTTGTAAAGGTAATGAGGTAAGTTGAGATATTTTACACCGGTGAAATGCATCAACAGTTTCACATGATACTGATATAACCTTGAGTACCTACCCTCAGATGTAAAATATTTCATGATTAATTTCATGAGAGGGGCATACTTTTCCAGCAACTATCTAAATGGAAAGATGTGTGTTGGAGCTCCTTTGTATGGAGGTTTCACATACATTTTGTAGCTTTCAATGTCAAGGTCTCTACTATTGAACCAAGTTTCTCCATTATTTGGAATCCCTGTAGCTGTGTCAATGAACTCTGCTAAAATATCTAACACAACCCTTGCAATAGTCACCTTGTCTCTCCTCAAACTAGTCGAAAGGTGATCCTAAGTTTTTCAAGAAAACCAAGTTCCTCAACTATTTCGCAAAAGCCAAGGAAAAAAGCATCCTAAAATTAATTCTCAAGGAAGGGTGAAGACATGATCTCATGTTCTATAGTGGGCTCATACCTACTGATCTGACCTCCTTTGTGCCTCTTCTTCTCATTGGTTTCAAAATCCATAGCAAACCCTAGCTCAATGGGAAGGGAAATTAGGGTTTAGTGTAGGGAAAAATAAGGGATTTGGGAAATTTTTAGGAATGAAGGGAAATGAAGGGATTAGGGGTCTCCTAAATTCTTAGGAAAAATTAGGGTGGTAGGGATAGATGTTAGGAAGTAGGGAGAAGTGAAATTTTAGGGAATGAGTGAGGGGAAGGGGTCTAAAAGGGGAAAACATAGTCCTGGCCTAGGAAAGTGTAGCCTAGGCTAGTGTTTGTCAGAAAAATAGTGAAAATGAGGTCTAGGAGTGAGGGGAAGTGTCAAGTGTACTATATGGAAGGTAGGGGAGGGTATATGAGCTTTAAAATTAGGTTTTTACCATAGCTATGCAACAAATTGGCCAAGAAATTGAAAAACACAACAAAAATGTTGAGAGAGGTAATTCACTGAGTTTTTACTGATTTTGGTGGACAAATTAATGAGAGGAGGTGTCAATGAGGTCCAATTACTTGTATAAGATATGATTTAACCCTTGTATGCTGAATAAAACCCTTTAAATCGAAGAATCGACTCCTTTTTAAAAAGAAAAACTCCTCTGGAAAAAGCACAACACTACGAGAGATTAGCGTAGTGCAGCAAGGAATGTGGCTTCCCAAGGCAAAAAATTGATCCTTTGAGAGTGGAAATATTCTTTCTTGGTGGAGTGATGTCTCTTGGAGTTGGAGTGATTAAAAGATATGCTATTTTAGCCTTTTATAGCTTGGAAATCAATCTTTCTTCTTAGTGGTGTAGTGGCCCCACCATGCTCTTTCACATTTTGATTCGCATTGATAGTGAATTGCAAAATTAGAACCATTTTATTCATATTACATCATTGCAGAAGTAAAATTACACTTTTGAAACCTTTATTGAAAAGTTTTCTCTATTACTACTCCTTTCAATGCTGAATTTAATGGTGAAATGACCTATTTTTAGGATTTTGATGCTAATACCTGGTGACGAAACTACATGAAATGATGAGGAGAATGATGACCATGTTGATGTGACTAAGATGCTGATGAAAACATTTCAGTGATGACTCCTCAAAATGGGTGATGGCATGACCAAAACATGAAATGAAAGGAGTAGTAACACACCTAAACATACTAATGAATGACCAAATTTTTATTTGAAAACCTATTGAAACCACAAAAATTTGCAGTAGGACCCTATAAAAAACCTTGTAAGAGAATATTTGATCACTAGTGACTGACAGGATTGGCACACACTAACAATAATAACACATTTTCAATTAATAAAATGATATTTGAATCCCTTCCTATTTTAAGTGAAAATATTCGAATTACTCTCTATTTTTTCTTTGTGATCTAGTCTTGAATTAATTAATTTAGTAGCACTCCAATGGCTTGGGTTGTGCACTCTGTAATAGAAATATAGATTCTATATTTTTTGTGAAAGCTCAATGTTAATCATAGGCAATATCCCTCTTAAAAATGTGAATTTCTTTATTTTTCTGATTATAGACCCATCTCCATATGTAATTTTGTTTACAAAATAATTTCTAAACTTCTAGCTAACAGAATGAAGAATATTTTATTGATACATATTACTATGGAGTAATTTGGTTTCTTGGCTAACAAGAGAATTCAAGATGTGGTGGAAATTACACAAGAGTGCACCAACTCCATTAAATCCAAGAAATTGAAGGCATTCTCGATGAAAGTTGACTTTATCAGACCCTATGATAGGGTTCACAAGGAATTTCTAAAGATGATCCTTTACAAAATTGGTTTTCTACATAGCCACATCAAATGGATTATGGAATGCGTATCATCGACAATGGTGGTTGTGCTAATCAATCCAGATCCCACTATCTTCTTCAAAATTTATAGAGGGATCAGAAAAGGGCGTACCATGTCTCCTCTTCTCTTTATCATGGTTGTCGATGGTCTTAGTAAAAAAATAAAAGCTGAAAAGGAGGACGGGACAATTATTGGTTGTAGGATCATGAGGAATAATTCCCTGCCACACCTAATGTTTGGGGATGATGTCCTATGTGTTAGGGAAGGAAAATTAGCAAAATGAAAGACTTTTTTTATGGTTTCTTATAGTTTGTCTTGAAACATTATAGCCTCATAATTAAGAAAGACAAATCAGAGATTGTTTTTTATGTTGGGGCTTCAGAGCACATCTTTTAGATCGTTGCTAATTTTGGGGTTAAAATTCCCCTCTTGTACGATGCCTTTCGATATTTGGGCTTCAACTTAAAGCCTTCCAGATACTAGATCCTGGATTGGTCATGGCTTATTAAAATATTTGAAAAAGAATTGACTTCGCGGGATCACAAATGGCTCACTCTTAGAGGGAGGATCATGTTGGTGAAGGTTGTTCTTCAAGGAATTTTGGTATATTGGATGTATTTATTCAAAATCCCTCGGACTACCATTAATCGAATAAATTCCATCATTGTGAGATTCCTTTGGTCTAGCTTAGTAGAAACCAACAATTTCATCTCATCAGACTTGAGTCAATCTCCCGGCCTATTCAGATGGATGGGTGGGGAATTTGGGACTCTAGACAATGCAACTTAGCTCTTTTGGCCATAAATATTTCATGAGTCTTTCAAATTAAGGGCCTATGTAAAAATTATTTTTACTAAATATATTTGGACATCTAATATCGAGGACTCCATCATTGCAGGGGCACCATCTCATTCAAGTTCATATCTCATTTGACCTAACTTAATGTCTTCATTCCCTTGGTTTTGTTCCAATCTGCGTTGGTAGGTGGGCGATGAGACTAAGTTTCTCATTGGTGTCGATGCAATGAAGTGTTTCGGTGGAAAAAATATCCTCCCTATTGCCTTAATTCAAAATCGCAAAAGGATCGAATATCATTCACTGGCCAACCTTGGTGGTAGAAAATTTCCTCTACTCTCTTCAATTTCTTGGCCCCATGCATGGGATATTGTGCCACGGGGGTCTCACTGTCGGAGCAATACTATAGCACTAGCGTTCATATTTGGGGATATATAATGAGGAAAAAATTACATAATATATTTGGGGATATATAGGGGGTAAAGGGATTTTATATTAGAAGATATAAAAGATGGAGCTCAAAGTTAATGAAAAAAATACAAACAAGTATAAAAAATGTTAATGAACAAATGGATACCTATAATATATAGTAAAAGTAGGGCCTTTTTAAATTGGGAAGGTGTATTTCGTTTATATTGGTAGGAGGTTAAATAATGTTATTTTTAGAGGTATTTCTCAATAGGTACTCAAATTAAGGATATTTTTTAATATGCTATGATCCCACGTGATATACTAGAATTTCATTAAGTGAAGCCCACGTGGATCAACTTGTCGGTATCTCCCTAACCAAAAAAGAGGATAGGATTGTCTCGGATGGTCATGTGGCTAAAGGATGAATTTCTATCAAGGAAGCTTACTCTTATATCTCCATGAATATCCTTCCTTTACCTGCCATTGATTGTACTAAAAAAATGTCAAAATGGAAGGTTGCTCTCAAGATAAAATTCTTAACTTAGCCAACCATACATAATTGCATACTTACATGGGATAACTTGATGAAGTGTGGATTTCAAGGGTTGGTCAAATGCTCACTTTGCAGGATGGCCTTTAAATATTTTTATCATCTCTTTCTAATCTTCTCTTTCATGGTGGCCATTTGGGAGGAAGTCTTAAGGTCCCTGAAGATCCTTGCTCGGGTGAATCGCTCCTCTATCCTTCCATGCCTAAAATATTTGTCCTCTAGTCAAAGTTCTTATATATATTTTCCTCTGTACATCATTTGGGGGATTTGGAGTTTTTGCAATGATTACATTTTTTAGGGCATGCAACCTGACATTCAAATCTCCTAACTCTCGATCATTTCATATTTCTTGTAGATTGGTCCATGGTCTCACCAGCCACATTCCTAACCAGTTTCCTATCTGGACATAGAGGATAAGTTTCCTATCATATTTCTTGATCATACCTCTTCTGGGGGTTATTCTGGATGTGGGGCTCATATTTGGATCAACCCTTTAGAAGAACATAATTTTTTGTTGGCATGGATGGGTTGGTTCTAATTGCAGGGAGAAATTGGTGGCCATCTAGGGGGTATTAGAGTGTGCCCTCTAGCTTGAAATCGACAATATTCTTGTTGTTGGAGGCACATTACAAATCATACAATGGATTTAGGTGGCCAATTCTCTCGAGGTACCCTCCTTGTTTAACTGGATAGAGAACACTAGGTCACTTCTCACCTCTTTTGTTGATATCACTTTCCAACATGTTTTTAGAGAGAAAAATTAGCTTGCATATGCTTTGTCCAAGTGTGGCTTGTCCATGTTTCCTAGACAGGTATTTTATGAACATCTAGTCCACAACTTTGTTCATGGTGAAGGTTTTTTTGAGGTGTAAGCATGTTGGACTGCCTCAGGCTACACATTTTTGGATGCAATACAAAGGCGGTTCTATTTTTTTTTTTTTTTCTCTTCATATCTCGTCAGTTTCCTAGTATTTTGTTGCTTTCCGTCCTTTTTTATCTTCCTATTTGTATTCTGTGTTAGACTGCCTATGGGGAAAGTGTTATCCTTTTCATTGATTCTCGCTTCTTATTGATCTGTGCTAAGCTAATTGAATCATGGTTTTGTCGTATTTGCCAACTAGTCATGAATAAATAAACTATATTAATGTAAATGCCTTTATTTTTAATAAAGACACTATGTTTTTTTTCTTTAAAAAATAAAGTGTTGTGAAGACTACAGAAACTATTGGACTACATCACATTACTTACTTAATTTGATATATATGTATATATATTAAAACATATATGTAAAATTGTTGTAAAATTTAATATTTAAAATATTATAGAGTAAAATAAAATTTATTTTCTAAAATAAAACAAAATAACATAATATTTTGTAATACATTGAATAAAGTTATAAAAGTGAGTAAAAATATATGAGACTATCAACAAAATTTATTATCTTTGTAAATCTCCACCATAAATTAGATATTAACCAATATAATATTGAAATGGATAGTAAAATGATCGATATTTATTTTACCACGAAACCGATAGTAAAACACAACAGCCCAATCCAATCCAGAAAGGACAACATTCATTTGTTGGGCAATGGAAAGTTTATTTTTATTGTTTGGATACTGGCATAAGAGAACATCAAATGTAGTGAAAAAACAATAGAAGACACTTAAGGTAAGCCAATAGTAGAGGTTTGGATTTGTCTAGTAATTATGTCATATATTCCCAATCTAAAAGAAAAGAAGGGATTTCAAATTTTAAGAAAGGTAAAGACTATATAGTGTTTCCTTTGCATGATTTTAACATCTGCGGCAGTGATCGATTAATACATTTTATAACAAATTGTCAGGTTCCTAAAGGTAATGTGCTACTTTCAAGAATCATACAATCATTCAATGCCTGGGATCCCATCATTCATTCATCAGTATATATTTTATTCAATTTTATAAGAACCCCTCGTTCTCATTATGTGATTGATTATAATTTTAAACTTGAAATTTTTTTCCAAATATTATTTTCACTGTATGCTTGTTTTCTTAATTGGGGAACTTTGACGAAATCTATATTGGCATCGACCATATTTTTCTATTTTGTCTTATCTTCTCTTCTCACATCTTTGCATTTTCCTATGACAATAACGTTTCCTTTCTAATTTACAAATTGGTTTTACTTTATCATTCAAACGTTGTAATATTAATTTTAATGTGTAGAAAAAAGGTTGAGCTGCAACTCCAGAAATTTTGTCACTCAAATTTCTGGCTAGACAGTGAGTGTCTTTATCAGGCAATTATAAATGCCGTACCATATCATTATTATCAATAAGTTTGTTTACTCGTTTAAAATGGATATAAATATAAATTATTAACATAAATTTATATTATCAATAAATTTGTTTATTATAAATTACAAATATCACAAAATTCTAATCTTTTAATATATATATAAAAAAAAAACATTTACAACTTATTTAACAATTTTTTTTAACAAACAAAAAACAATTTTGGGATACCATATATCGCGAGTCTTATTTCAGCTGCCATAGGCCCATTAATGCGGCCAGGCAGCTGATGCCCGCAGCATGATGATCTACACCTTTAATCCGATGCCTGGCCGCATTAATGGGCCTATGGCAGCTGAAATAAGGCTCGCCTACCATATACAACTCTAAACCAGGAAAATCCTAAAAGGTATTACGAGGTAAAGCCCGGCTGCTCCAAATTTATCATTTCATTAAACTCAAATATTTTGCCGCTTGCAACTCTTTATCCGTGTGTATCATCTTTTAATTCTTTACTCCATGTATATCATCTTCAATTAAGATCTTACATGCTTCCCACCTTTCAACTACCACAATCCTGTCAAACCTTGCTTGTCAAGTCACATGTTTTGCAACTTTGCAACGGGCATAGGCCCGTCGAACAATGAATGCTTTTGCAACTTCCAACCACCACAGGCCTATCAAACAATGCAGTTTGCATGTCATGTCCCCATTATCATATGTTTTACAACTTTGCAAATTTGACAGGCGCCTAAAAAAGTGCAATTTACCATATGCTTCAAAACTTTGCTAGTGCTATAGGCGCCTCAAACAGTGCAATTTCCCTGCCAACGTTGACAATTGATAAATAGGTAAAATTTGGTAGAAGAGCTTTCTTTCGTGAGGATTTGAGAAATATATCTCGAATGACAGTGTAGATATTAAATCATTTTATAAAAAAGTATTTTGGAATCTTGCATAGCAGGTTATAGATATTTTCTGTTATTTTGGCAATAACTATTTATATAGTTGTAACTTTAGACATTTGTGAAGTGTAGATTAGTTGTTTTGTATAGGTTTTAATTTTTATTATTTATTTTATAGGAAAGGTAGAAATAAAAATCACATGCGAGAATATAAAATATCTATGCATTGCAAGTTTTTAGGGTTTTAATTAGATTTTAAAATAGTTATCACTTTACAATAAAGCTTGACTGTACAATTATGATAACAATTTTGTAGTAATTACTCAATAAGACTTTCCCTTTGAGACAGACTTCCCTCCCTGATGTGCTACTTTTCACCACTCTGTACCGTTATATAGCACCACTCTGTACCTTTAGATTAATGTTAGCCTATTAAACAATAGGGATCCATGAGATTAATAGTTATTACATTAATAATTAGTGAATAGTTAACTCATTTTAACAGTTTGCCTTCGCTGTCTTGGGATATAACAGAAATGCACAATCTCAGTAATGATTCCTGCTTTCTCAAAATCTCCCAAACCAGGATTGGAGGTTGGTTGGTTTCCACTTTTCTTTTCGGTAATTACTGACACGTTCGAGCCTGAGTTTTCTCCATACTTCCAAAATCACTGAGTTCCAATTATTGTGTTTCTCTAAGCTGAATATGACAAAGGATGGGAATGAACGAAAAATATGTAGGG
The DNA here is from genome assembly GCA_034641835.2 of Pinus albicaulis. Taxonomy (NCBI): domain Eukaryota; kingdom Viridiplantae; phylum Streptophyta; class Pinopsida; order Pinales; family Pinaceae; genus Pinus; species Pinus albicaulis. Next base: position 449,547,687 of record CM076582.1, on the reverse strand, counting down.
CTGCCACAGAAGTTGACTGCTACAACCCCAATGATTGATGCACCTTTTAACTAGTACCGTTCACAAAAAAGAGTTTGCTGTTACATAATATTTACTTTTTCTTTGAATATGATTTTGATTTGGTACTTGATAGTGAGTTTCTACGGTTTCTATTAGTCGTAGCTGAAAATGAATGTTACCCTGTAATTGCATGCCCAAAGTTGAGAAAGTTTCCTTTTAGCCACGAAAGCTGAATTTAAGAGTAATGGTGCTTAACTAAGGAGACTTCACTGATTGAACTAGCCTTTTCCAGTGTGTTTTTTTATGTTTATTTAATAAGAAGAGACAATAATGGATGCTAGGGATCAAAATTGATTCAATGTAGATTTTATTCATGTTGAATAAGTACTATTGAGTTTAAACATTCATTTTTATTGGCAAAAGTTAATATTATTTATGTGTGCTCATATGCATATGGTGTTTTCAATCATAACACACATCCACCAATAATTAGTTCTATAATTCTCATGGCAACATATTATTATAAGTTATATTTCTTTTATAGGGAATTGTGTTGTTGGATGTTGTAAAAAATTGTTGTTTTTTCTATTTATTCAACATTACACTAATATCCATAAAATAATACTATATATTGAGTGTTTAAAAATTTCATTTCAATTTTTTGAACAATTAGACCAATTACATGATAAGAATCTATAAGAAGGAGAAAATTTTTCTTTGTAAAACAATTTCATTGTATTTGAGGAGTGGTTTTCAGGAGATGAAAGAGTAAACGGTCCTATTGAATTCCCTTCGTATGATTCCTATATAAACTATAAATAAATAGTTCAATTCAATTCCCTCCATATGATTTTTACGTAGATCGTAAGTAACTAGTTCTATTAAATTTCTTCTATACGATTCCTATATAGATTGTAATACTAGTGAACCAATGTTGCCTATGTGTACTTGTTCAAGTGTACTTGGAGTTCTAATCTAGTGTATAAAATTGATACAATAGGAGGTGTGATGTGTGAGGAATAGATTAAAATTCTTTTTTTTTTCTTTTTTTTCCCTTTATTTTGATATGAAAAAAATGGCTTAATTTAACTTGTCAATATTGAAAATTCAAAATGAATTCTTCTCTTTCGAGAAGAGTTATTGGGCCAATCTCACTATCCAATTGTGAATGAAGTCATATGGTTAACCATTAGCTCGAGTTTGGATGTATGAGGAAGTGAGTGTTTAAGTATAGGGTCCCAACCCCAACTCACAAGGAGCTTAGTGCTTGGTACTCATATTGAAAGGTGAATAAAGGGAAATTTGGGCATTTTATTATTCATTTATGTAACAAATCATTCATGATTATAAAGGTTCAGATACCTCATACAAAACAAGAGTCAATTAAGCCTATGGTCCCAGGAAAGGGTGTTGAAGGTAAATAAAGACAAAATAATATAAGTGCCAAGAAAAGGGGGTTAAAGTGGTATCGGGCCGAATATAAATACAAATGTAGTTAAATAATTTCTAGAGGTGAATGCAAAATATGAGGAACTGTAGGGTGCGTGGATGTGCAAAGTGATATAATATGGACAATAAGAAGTGTGCAAATTCCAAATTGTACACATTATTAAAGTGACAGAGAATTCACAGAGGAATAAGAATGCACTACTGCGAAGAGTGCACACTTAAATTAACAAGTGTAATGCATCATGACTTGTGACTAAGATATAAAATATAAATGAGGTAGAAGAGAATAGATAGAAAGTAGAGAAAAGTTTGGGTTTTAAATGAAGGCTAAATAATTGACGTATGAAATCTTGGTAGATGTGATTAAATTTATATTTGAATTGTTTAGCTAACTTTGAAGAGCGAGTAAACAATTAGTGTCCAAATAAAATTTGGGGAGTAGAAAAAATGTTGCGGAAGATCAAATTGGATAAGAGAATAATAAGTCTATATGAGGCGTGGATTTAACGAAGGTGCGTGCAAACATGAGTTTGAAAATTTATGAAAAATGAATCTGATAAGCAAAGTAGGTTGCTTCTTGTGAGGAAAAGTGATTGGTGTCTCTTGCAAACTGATGCTTGAAAATTTGAGGGGGTTCGTGCCTCTGAAAAGTTAGTGCATGAAAATATGAGGACATTACTATCTCCTGTAGATTGGTTCCTATTGATGTAATTGAATTTGGTGCTTGCAATCATATCTAGTCAAAGAAGTTTTGTGGTTTCCTCTTGGATAGGATTCCACATGTATCCTGTGTTTATTTCTTAATATATATTTCTTATAATTGATTTGAAATTGGAGGAGAACTTTTCCTTCCTAAAAACTAATTGTCCTCTCATGCTTTGTAAGTAAAAATGGTTCATATTATACCAACAATTTTTATGGTCTCTTCAAGGATAATGAGTTAGATTCAAGTGAAATTTAAACAAAAAACATATCATTATTTAACTTATAAAGCCAAACATGAAGAGAGACAACAAATAATCTGCTGACGGAGTTCACCCCTCTTAGAATAAATCTCTCGGCCTCATAAAAAAACTACACCACTCCATAGATTATAGTGATAAAGAGTACATAAATGTGCTGATAATATGAGTGGCTATTTTCCCCTTCAAGGAAACATTATCTTGCAAAGAAATATGACTGTAAAAAGCATGAAAACCTATAGTTAGTAATGAAACACTGAACAAGAAAATATCTCTCACATCAAGAACCTCTACTCCATCAAAAAATGAGCATAACAAGTACAACAATTCCACATTGAAGTACTAAAAAATATTTCCTCAAGAAAACATAATGAGAAAAGAGAAACATGAGTTGCACTATGATGTCACATCTGCTACAAGTAACATATGAAGGTTGAAAAACACCTACAAGGTCCTCTCTATGCTCAAAAGAATTCAAAAACTACTTCAACCTACTGATTGATGCTAGCACCCATAGACTCAAACTTGCAAAAGGTCTCTTCAAAACTACTCCAATCAATGAACATAGGCTTCCATTAGATTTATAAAGCCCAAAATCCCCTATATAGAATCTTTTTCATCTCCAAAAGGCCAAAAACTCATCTAGTTATGGCTCTTCCATGTTTTTTGATGTTATGTGTCCTCAAAATTGGATGAACCTGCTAAAAGAGCAACACATCTGCCCTTAAATCCACTTGGAAGATGAAAATTTTGCCTACATCCTGTCAAAATTATCGGACAGTTAATTTTTCCAATAACCCCTGTAGGCACAAAAATATGCCCACATGGCATGCCATAAGGCCAATGTTTGGGCCAACGGTATGCCCCCGCTAGACTTGGTGCCTTTTCTGTGAGGGACAAGTCCCATGCATTAATGTGGCTAGGGGTCAGGTCTAACGGCCTACCCCAGCCATGCTAGCTCCCATATTCTCCGCCATAGGTTCCTGCATCATCCATGTGACTCAGGGTCAGACCTTATATTATGCCCCCGTCTCTGTATCACCCAACTAAACTACACAAGGTCATGTGGTAGGTTTTGTGACCAAGGGCTGAGGCTGGTCCCCAAACCCTCACACTGTGCTTGTCGATGGTCCCATGGAGGTAAAAATTACAAAGGGTTGGGCCAATGCACTCTACCCTCCTCTCCTACGCCATGCTCATGTGGAAATTGTATATGGTCACTTGAATAGCTCTACCAGGGTTATGTGGGAACTCATATGACTAGGGGTTGGGGCTCACCACCTGGCCCCTCCTCCTAAATGTGGAATGCCCAAAGTTTTAATACATGATGAGAAGTATATGTGTAATAAACATAGTGTAGCTGAGTTGGTAGAGTGATAGAGTTTGTTGTGGCTGGTTTCCAGTTCGATCCGTGACGAGCACATCTGGCCCTTAACAAAATTTTATCCACTGTGGAGGTGCCATGTGGCAGTCTCTGATTGGGCAACATGGCAGCCTCCCATTGGATGACCAAACATAACTGCAACCAATCAAATTCAACCAACTCACAGCTGTATGATGACAACACTTGGCGCTTTACGATTGGTCAACCGTACTCTCAGTTGGCATGATGACATCATCATGACATCAATAGTATGGACTTCTCAGTGATCAGCCGAGTCAACCCACCTACAAAAATTTTAGTTGTTGATCCATATGTTCAGAACATAATAAATTTGTCATACAACATCAAGTTGAGTTGATTCAAGTGTTGTTGGAATCACAGTGAAGAACACTACAAATTAACACAGTTTCGAAAGATTCTAAGAACTTTCATTTTGAGCTAAATTTTGATATTTGGATCATACCTCCCCACTAGGAATTTTTTGAATGCAAAATTTATCTTCTCCTAGAAAAAAAAATGAGGCAAAAGCTCAAAACTTTACAAATATAAACCCTTGATGTTTTATTTTCAATTCGTGTCTTCAAGCTCCAATCAAGGTACATCACCTATCCTCTGCGTGAAGACCTTACCTTCTTGTCAAGAATCGAGCCACAATTCTTATAACCATGCATGAAGAAAAAAAATTATGGATGGAATCTGAAGATTCTTTCCAAACCATCTTTCAAGGTTCAAAAACTTCAAATTGAATTTACTACTATTGAAGACAAACTTGACTTTCCATCTTTGAAATCAGAAGCAATTCAAAGCTTTCCATGAACTGATTTACAATTTGCTTTATTGTCCTCAAACTGTGCTTGTACACAAAAGTAATGTAGCTACAATAATTCAATGACACAATTGGCTTTGTCCACAAAACATAGTCATTTATTGTACAATATTGAACAAATATTTTATTCACAACAAGGTTCATCTTGAACACTTGTATTGGTGAGTACATGATGCAACTGTAGACAAATTGGATGAGAAAGAATTTTCATCTCAACAAGTCCTCAAACAATTGGACTGATAAATAAGCCAACATGACATGTCATGCAAATGGAAAACATACTTGTTGCAAATATTGATTATTCTTGTTTCACTTTACAAAGTACCACAAAATAGGTAATGAAAACAACAAGTATCTACATTTTACAAAGCAACAAACTATACAAACATTCTACCCAATATTTTTCTCTCCAAGGCTTATGGGTTTTCTTTCAACATCTTCTTTACTTTGAAACTTTCTTTAGGAAATATGCCAGTATCCTATTTTTCACCTGTTATTTTTCTTCAATTATTTTTCGTAACCTCTTGATGCTTCTTAGGAAGAAGTTCTTGATGACTTTTCCAACACCCTTCATTCCCATTCCCATGCATGTTACAATGGGTACACAATTAGTTTCACTTACCCACCGACAAGGAAGTGTTCAAATGAGAGGGAGGTTATTCATGCCGAATGCCAAAAATATGGTCCATTCTATTGACCATCACCTTGCATTGCTCAAAATAAGCCACACACTCGTCACTACATCACAAAAATTGCAAGGATACATGTCCCATAAATAATCAAAATTACCAACGTTTGGAAAATTTCAATGAAATTTATACTTTTCCCTTGGGATCTAACTTTGATGATGTAGAGTTGACGATGACATGCAAAGTCCTTTGAAGCATTCTTCTTTATAGGGAGACAAATTGAAATTATCACTACCATATTGGTGTGAGATATCATCATTTGATGACTTCTTTGCCTCAAAGAGTTTAGAACACTCTCCAAACTCTTTATGACCATATCCCAATCCTTGATATCTTCATCTCTCTTTCACCATGATAGGATTAGTGATTACTTTTCCATTGATTTTGAGGCCTCCTCCTTCATAACACATCAAAACTAGCATCTTCATATGAATTCCTTTAGTATGTTGTTCAAAGGTTGCAAAAGACGTGTTATAAACATAAACTAAAGGATTTGAACTAGATATGCTCATTACCTCCTTGGATTTTCCACCCATATTTTCTACTTTAGATGATGATGAAGAATTTGAAGATGACTAAAGCCACCCACTTTTTCAAACATGAATATAATAACAATATTTTATATAGTGACAAAAATCACAAGAATAATTCCCCACATAAGGTCCATAACCTCTGTTTGAACCATGCCCATATATTGGCTTCACTTTAGAGGTATTCTTTGCTTCTCATAGACTAGAACTCTAACCAACTTGTTCCTCAAGAACATTTTGCAACTAAAGGCGCATGCGCCTCTTCTCCTTTTCAAAAATTTCAAGCATACTTCGCAATTCAAAATTCTCCATATAAAGAGAAAATTTCATTTCCTCTATCTATTGGAGACTTTCCATCTTCTTACCCATTCTTGTAACTTGGTCAGAGTGAGCTCTAATACAATTGATCTAAAATTGGACGATAAATTATCCTTCTTAGAAACTTACCATGCTCTCATGATTTGCAAGTAAAAATGGGTCTTATTATATCAATAATTTTTATGGTCTCTTCAAGGACAATGAGTTATATTCATGTGCACTTTAAACAAGCAACATGTTATGCAACCAGCTCACAAAACAATAGAAATAATCGATCAAAAACTTTAAAAATATTATCTTCATAGGGGAATGCTCCTTTGCATTACCTAAATGAAAAATGATTTGATGATACAAATGAAAAACCCCCTTTATATATACAGGAGTCAAAGGGGTCACTTTTATGCAACCAACTCACAAAATAGAAGAAAATATAGATCATGACTTAGAAATTGGAATTTTGGAAAAGGAAACCTCCTTTACATTACATAAATGAAAAATATTGGATGATACAAATGAAAAACCATCGTTTCTATATATACGAGTCCACGGGGTCATAATATAATCCTAGCTGACATAAAAAGAACAATACTGGGATTCTATGGGGCACAATAATAACAATATGGGGACTACATGGGGACAATAATAATAATAAGGGGCTTATATTAGAAATAAAAATAAGGGGATGCACTAGTATTATAGGGACCTAACATGCCCCTCTCCTTGAAAAAGTGTTTTCCTCAACACTTGAGTAGTTCTGGATGATTTTGTATAAAATTATCATCCTCCCATGTAGAATCTTAAGTGGGTAATTTATTCAACATGATGAGATACTCTGAGATCGATCAATTTCCAAATTGTAGAGTTCTTGTTTCCATGACTGCTTCAGTTTCCGATATGATTTTTCCTTCCTTGAAAATTTCTGGCAATATTTTTTGAACAAGGATCTTGTCACCTATAAACTTCTTTAAGCATGAAACATGGAAAACTGGGTACACTCGGGAAGATGCATGAATCTCCAATCTGTATTCCATGGTACAAATATTTTGCAACACCTTGTAAGGACCATAATACTTTGGTTCTAAGTTATTTTCCTTCTTAGCTTCCTTGAGGGATATTTGTTTGCAGGGTTATAGCCGTAAAAATACCTAGTCGCCTACATCAAAAATTCTTTCTCTGTGATGTTGATCTGCATGTTGTTTCATTCAATTTTGCGTAAATGTGAGGTTATCCTTTAAGAGTTGGAGAACTTGTTTTTTTATGCTCGATGTGATCTTCCACTGCTTGAACCATTGAGTTTTCTCTTAAATATGATGTGATGGAAGATAGATGATATCCATAAAGTTTCATAAATGGGGTCATTTTTTAATGTTGTTTTCATAATGTATTCAATAATAATTCTAATTTGATGATATCGAGAATGAAGATCCAACTTGGTGAAGTAAAAGTAATTCATCAATGACAAGGATGGGAAATTTATCTTTAATAGTGATCTTTTTGAGCTCTCTATAATCTAGACACATAAACCATGATCCATCCTTCTTGTGCACCAATAATACTAGAGAAGAGAAATAACTTTGACTAGGTTGAGTTATACCAACCTCGAGCATTTTTGCAGCCATATGTTCAATCCCACTCTTTTGGGCATAAGGATATATGTAAGGCCTAATTTTTAGAGGAAAAATTATTGGAATAAAATGAATAGCATGATCATGATCAAGAATAGGTAGGATTCCTTTGGGAGTTTCAAACACCTTGGAATGATTTTCGAAGACATTTTGGAGATATGGAGAAATAGATGATTTTGATGTTTGAACATCTAGTGAGCATAATTGTGAAATTACTCCTGGTTGTTCTTTATTCAGAATATTTGTAATGAAATTAGAGATGATTGTATTTTTGAGCTTCCCTACGATACCCCGTAATTAAACTTCCTTTCCTTCTCAAAAACATTTCAAGAAAATTTCTTGAAAATTAAAAGCTGTTGTCCACAAATATTTTAACCATTGGATTCCTAGTACAACATTAGCACCACCCAATGGAATGGAGAGAATTTAGCTATTCAATACATATCCCCCCCATGGTTAGCTTGATATTATGACACTTTCCAGAGCATTTTTTAGCTCCTCCGTTTCCAACCATCGCTTGAAATTTTGGTGCTGGGTATAGGAAGCAATTCAATTCCTTAGCTACCTTACAATGAATAAAATTATAGGTAGTACCCAAATCAATAAACACTATTACATTTTTCTTCTTGATATGTCCTTCTATATTGAGAGTTTGAGGAGTGGTAATTCCTGCCAATGAATTACAACATATGGCCAGATTGATTTCTTCTTTCTCCAGGGTTGGTTCCTTGTGTATATCCTCTTCTTTTGAAGCTTCTTGTTCATTTTATTCCTACCCTTCATAATCTATGTCAAATGATTTCTTCTCAGCACACATATTATGTTCAATTTATTTTCTATCACAATTGTAGCAAATCCATTTTCTATTTTTTCTTCCAAATTTTTTGATGTCAACCTTGTATGTTGTGGAAGTCTAGGCATAACAATATTTCCATATTTATAGTTGTGACTGATAGCCTTCCTTGTCGCCATAAGTTTTGTTTCAATTTTTCTTGCTATCTTGAATTACATATCTAATGAATCAGGTTCCGAAAGGAAAACCTAATGTTATATGTTATCCTTTAAATTCCCTATGAACACATCAATCCTGTCTTCCTTTGGAATATCAGTTACCGTTATATTCAATTTTTGGAAGTCCTCAATGTGCTCCACCATTGAACCCATTTTCTTGATATTTTTCAATTATCTAAAGAAGGTGTTGGTCTTTGTATCCTCATAATGTGCTATCATTTCCTCCTTAAAAATTGACCAAAAGACCATTTTTTTATGATAGAAAAGCTATTGATACCATAAAAATGTATTTGGTTCTAAATATAAAGTTGCAATGTGTACCTTTGTGTGTTTTGCACATTATGGAGATCAAAATATTCCTCCATTTGTAGAATCCATGTTACGAAATCCTTTCCATAAAAATTCATCATATTGATATTTGGAATATGGTGGGTCTTCAATCCAACTTTAGAGTCTATGAAATCATAATTAACATTTATTCTTTTCTCATGATGATTTTTCTTTATTACCTTTTCACCATTAGGAAGATTTTCTTGTAGCAACTTTGTCAAACCTTCCTTCAAACCTTGCATTTCTTTCTTCAAATCTTCCATGTTGCCTTATATAACATTGGTATTAGAGTCCATGTGATTAATTACATCCTTTAAACAATCCACCTCTTATTTTAAACCATCCATGTCATCTTTTAGTTCACTTTTGGTTGTTCTATGTGAGAGAAAAATTTGTTGCACTTGGTCCTGTAATTTTTAGATATCATGGTGCAATTATTCCTCTTCATGTGTCATTGTAGATATTTCTACAAGGACATTTTTAAGGATGGAAAATTATCTTCAAGTTTAAAAACATGGCGAATCTCACTAGTCCTTAATATGAAAACTATAAAATGTTTGTTGATGTATTTGAAAAATTATTCAAATTTATAATGATTATATATATAATTTCTATATAATTTTAGTGAATTTTAAGGTAAAATAAATTTATATTGTAAAATTTGGGCGAATCAATTTTATAGAAAATGGAAGTTGGCGAATATTTTCTTAGAAAAATCATGGAAAATTAGGCCACCTACAGATATTAGCCCCTAAAATTTTCCATGGATTTTTGAGGGATTAATGGAAGTGGAATTATTTTTTTGAGGCATTTTATAACTCAATACTGATATTTATGCTTCAATATGCCCTTAGAATCACTTCAAACTAATTTTTCAAACAAATCTTATGCAATTGTTTTTTAAAAAATACACACATTTTTCTTGCTTTTGAGGAGCTTGGTATTGAAACTGATGTATCTCTATGATTTTGGATCTCAAATATTTGAAAGTAAGTCATGTAGTAGCCCTCTAAGTCTTATTTCCAATGCCATGGGTTTGACCCAATTTGGATTCTACAAGATAATGCTATGCCTGATCTCCAATAATAACCTAATTATGGACTAGTTCAGTAAAGAAAACTTGTACGATGTTCCATGTGTTAATGTTTTGACCTCCGCCTCTAAAAATTTGGTTCTAAAACTGACACAAAAGAAGCTAAATGTCATGAAATTTCAACTACTTTTTACATAATTCCAATCTGATGCCTGAAATTTTTTTTATGACAATTTTCCTTCGGTCACCTGTTTGAGATGAAATTCTAGAGCCTCCAAAAACCCTAAATTCCTTAGATCAAATCTCCAAAAATATATCTAAACAAGATCTAAAATTTTTACATGATGTTCATCAAGAGTTCGGCTCCATGGGGTAAAGACGTCAGCTTCTAAATCCTCGTAGAAAAAATGTTATAGTGAAAATTCAAAGATGACCCTTTTAAAGAAGAAAAGCCATAGAATCCCAAGCTCTGATACCAAATTTTATGAAACCAGCTCACAAAATAGAAGAAAAGATAAATCACGACTTATAAACTAGCCTCTTCAAGGTGGAAACCTCCTTGACATTACATAAATGAAAAATTATTATATAATACAAATAAAAAAACTTCCTTTCTATATATAGGAGTCCAAGGGGTCACAATATAATCCTATCTGACATAACAATAACAATGTAAGGGCAAACATGGCCTTGAGAATATGGCTCTAAGTGGCAAGCTGGTTCTAGGGTTTTTGAAAACCCTGCATTGCTGACCCTCTTTCTCCAAGAGTGACTACGCCTCTATTGCAGAGTTCACAGATCTATCGTGCTCCTCTGATGAAACTTCGAAATGAAACCCCCCTCTGGAGGGGTGGGAATCCCCCCCCCCTCCCCCCAAAATGGGCACTGCATCGGTCTCAGATTTTCCAGGCAGTTCTCAACACATTTCATAGAAAGGCTCTGACCATGTCCCCGCTACAAACAAAAAAAGTTATGCAACTACAGGTATCGAGGCCCCACAGATGCAAGCACAGAATAGGACGCTTCTGCTACCCTGCCAAAAGCGTCCTCAGCCACATGCATCCCAAAAGAAGTGAAATGAGTCAAAATCGACCTTCCCAGTCACCGCATAAACGGCCATATACAATACATGAAGGATCACACCCTCATTGGTAAGTTCATCAAACTATGGCCAACAGAAAAGGCATTGTAAGGTTGGATAGTAATCAAATGGAAGCCCAATGGACAAGTGACTCTGCAGCTCGACCCCAAGGGATTCTTCACTGCTATCTTCCACTGCCTAGAGGAAAAGAATCACATCTTTCAAGGAGGCCCATATTTCTTCAACTCTACGGGCCTCTACCTACGCGACTAGATCGAAAGATTTCACCCAGACAAGGAGGAATTCAACTGGGCACCAGTTTGGATTCGTATGTATTCATTACCTCTGGAATACTGGGATGAAGAGACCCTGCGGGACATAGGAAATGGTCTAGGAGAGTTCATAAAGGTTGCAAAGGAAATGAAGCTTAGACGCTATACCTCCTATGCCAGAATCTGTGTCTACATGCACCTAGCCAAGCCTCTCACAAACTCGGTAAGCTTATTTCATGATGATTTTGAATGGATTCAAACCATAGACTATGAGCATGTTCCCTTCCGTTGCAAAAAATGTCATGAGCATGGCCACTTGTTTATAGAATGTCCTTTGAACCATCAGCCCAAATCCCCCTCCCCTGAAGCTGGAAAAGATATTGATGGCTTCACCAAGGTCTCTTCCAACAAGAAGCACTCCAAGAAAACCACCATCATCTCTACCGCCCCCAAAAAACCTGAAACGAGAAATAGATTTGAATTCTTAGCTACCCAAGATACCCCGGTAGTTCAACAAGCTCAACCCACTGCTTCAGATTAGCCTCCCAAATTATCCACCTCTTCTCTCAATCCTCTGCCTTCTGAATATGCCAAAACAGGCTCCCTTGCCTCCTCTTCTGCTGCTGAACCTCACAAAACCTCTGCCCTCAAAGATTCGCATATGGATATTGATGGCTCCCAGGCTCTCACCCTTCATCACGCTCCTGAAAAAGTAGAACAGAATGCTCCGACTCACATGGATGAAGAACCTGAAAGCATAGATATGGGGGAACTGGATATCCTTGCTCTCAAAGAAGCCTGTCACCAAAGAGAATATAGCAAAATACCCCCACATCAAATTGAAAATCTGGAAGTGGTTCTTTTCCGTGCACAATAGAGAAACTCTCTTGGCATTCAAGCGGGAAGTCTATGGGACATTAGGAAAATCATGAAAGAGACTAAAAAACGAGGGCAGAAGACTGATTTGCAAAGAACTATCAGTGTTGGTGAAATGCTTGTGGAATCTGGTAGATTTCCCAAGATGACTAAGTTCTACAAGGCACTACCCCACAGTTCCTCATGAAGCTCATCTCGTGGAATGTGAGAGGGCTTAATAGCCCCTCAAAACATATAATGCTTAAAAATAGGGTTCAACAAGTCAGACCATCGATTGTTTATCTTCATGAAATGAAATGCAATAACAAAGCTCTATAACACATTTTGGCCAGAGCATGGGCAGGCTGTCGCTCAGTATCGGTGGATTCTTCGAGTGCCTCAGGTGGGCTCGCAATCATCTGGGATCCTCAACTTCTATCTCTTTATGACTTTCATGCCTCGCACTATTTCATACAAACGACCTACCATCTCGTGGGAACCAACACACATGGTCACCTCACCAATGTCTATTTTCCGCAAGAAATCAAAAATAAATTGGATCTTCTCCACACTTTAATCGATCTAAACTCCATGAGGCACTTCCCTCTCTGGATATGTCGGGGGGACTTCAACATGATAACCTCCTTGGAGGAAAAACTGGAGGCAGGAATCGATTGGAGGTGGACAAAATTGGATTCAAATACTTCATACAAAGCAACCTGCTCATGGATCTTCAGACCTCCAATGGTATGCATACATGGACCAATAAACACAGGGGACCGCAACACATCACCTCTCACCTAGATCACTTTCTCATGTTAGAAAATTCTATTCATCTTGGTGGGGACTTTCATTCTTCCATCATTCCTCTTGTAGGATCGGATCACTGGCCCATCCTCTTACAATGGGATCGTTCGGGCTCCCGAAGCAACCGACCTTTTTGATTTGAATCATTTTGGTTTGCTCACCAGGGTTTTAAATAAATTGTCATTAAGGCATGGCATTCCTATACTCCTCCTAATGGCTCCAAAATGTTTCAGTTTTAGTTTGGTAACATCTTTGACCATCAGAAAGAGCTAGAGCACCAAATGAGTCTTCTACAACAGAGAATCATCACTGAAGGCAGAACATATGATTATGACAGCCAGGAAAATGACCTCCTCACTAAAATTGAAGAGCGCCGGCAACAAGAGGAGACACTATGGTGACAGAAATCCAAAGTCAGATGGCTTCAAGATGGGGAGAAAAACACAAAGTTTTTCCACAGGTCCACTATTCAAAGAATAATGTATAACAACATTGCTTTTCTCAATAACAATTCGGGAGTTCATATAGAGGCCCATGAAGATATTGAAAAAGAACTGAGAGTATTTCCAAAATATTCTGTGTGAACCTGAAGGCAATAGAGTTCAAGCTATACAATCCATCATGCGACATATTCCTAAAATCATAACTGATGACCATAATGTAATGCTTCTCCAGCCCGTCACTATCCACGAAGTGGAGCAAGCCATGTCTCAACTCAAAGACAGAAAAGCGCTTGGTCATGATGGTTTTATAGCTAACTTCTTCCACTCATTCTGGAAGCAAATCAAGCTGGAGTTCTAGGCTTTAGTGGAGGAATCCCGGTCCATGCACTAGGTTCTATCTTCACTCAACTCAACCTTCCTTGCTCCTATCCCCAAGGAGGATAATTCCAGTACTCCGAACAATACAAGCCCATCGCGCTCTGAAACGTCATCTACAAGTTGATATCCAAAGTCATTGCAAATAGGCTCAAGCCTATTTTACCACTTCTTGTCTCGCTAGAGCAAACTGGCTATGTTGAAGGGTGCCAGATTCTGGATGGCATTATCCTATCTCATGAAGTGATTCATTCTCTTAAGCTCCTTAAGAAACTAGGTATGCTCCTCAAGCTTGACCTATCTAAATCATTTGATAAATTAAGTTGGAATTATATCAATCAAATGCTCCTAGCCTTTGGATTCAATGCCTCCTGGACACGACGGATTATGAGCCTCCTTTCCTCCCCCAGCTTCTCCATCCTTGTCAATGGCTCTCCTTCCCTTCTGTTTCGGTCCTCTAGAGGTATACGTTAGGGTGATCCACTGTCCCCTTTTTTATTAGTCCTCATGGCAGAAGGCCTTAGTCGACTCATTCATCATGCTGTCTCCACCAATTCCATTAAAGGTATTTCTCTACATGAAAATTCCCCCATCTGACACACCAAAAATTCATAGATGACAACTTGCTTTTTGGCCACCCGTCCATCCAAGAGGCCCAAGCCTTCAAATATTTTCTTGATGCCTTCTCTGATGCTTCAGGCACCACCACCAATGCCACCAAATCCCAAATCTTCTTCTTCAACACTCCCACCATCTCTCAATGGAATATTGCTAGGATCTTGGGTTTTTCGATTGTTTTTCTTCCTTCTAAATATCTTGGGGTTCCACTTGTAGAATCTGAAATCAAGCACGCCTCTTGGAGAACCCTCCTCGATAAGCTGGAGGCCAAAATCTCCTTGTGGACGTACCAATCGCTCAACATTGCCAGCAGACTCATCCTGATTAAAACTGTTCTTCAAACCATGCCTCTATACCTCTTTTCCATCCTGGCTACTCCTAAATGGGTTTTAAAGAAAATCCGCAATTTACAAAGGAACTTTCTCTGGGGGTCAACTGGCCTCAACAAAATATGGGCTCTTGTTAAATGGACCAAGGTATGTACCCCAAAATCTGCAGGAGGGCTAGGATTGAGAGATCTGTAGCATATCAACTTCACCAAGGGAGCTCGCATTTGGTGGAATTGGATCTCTAAGCCAAACACTCCATGGGCTCATCTTTGGTAGGTTAAATATGCACCAGGCAGACCCCAAGAGGACCTCATCCGCATCATCACAGACACCCCTGGATCATTTATTTGGAATGCTGAAAAACAACATAGTGCTTTCATCCAAGCTCACGGTTTTTGGGAGATACATTCAAGAGAGAAAGCTAGATTCTGGGAAGACTTCTGGAAAAAATTGCCCAAAATATCCATGCTATTCCACAATTCAAAGTCGAAAATCGTTCTTCAACATACAATCCCTAATCAGTTCAATCAGTTCTGAGAACCTCTTTCCTCACATGATTACCATCAATGGAAGCCAACAATCACTTGGCAAGAGGATTGTCAGGGGGAGATTCATGGCGATATATACCAGGAGCTTAGCGTAAGGAGAATTAAATTTTCTACCCAAAAAAACAAGTTGAGATGGGGACACACTCCTAGGGGAAAATTTTCCACCCAATAAGCCTACCAGATACTCTTTTTCCCTTTGTAGAATCAGAAGGATCACCTTTGGGATCAAGTCTGGCTCCCTAGAGTCTGGCCAAAAATTTCCACATTCCTCTGGCTCCTTAGCAAAGGGAAAATTCTCACTTGGGAAAATCTTCTGAAATGAGGCTTTATCGGCCCATCAAGCTGCCTAAACTATAATACTCATGCAGAAACCATCCAGCACCTCTTGGATTCTTACCCATTGGCAACTCAACTTTTGGAATAGTTTTCCATTTGCACTAGAAGAATAGGCAGACGTGCTGGAGATATTGTCAATACTATCAGGTGGTGGCCTTCGCAGCCCTTCCAAAGTCACCTACTCAACACCATCTTGAATATGATCCCAGGCTTCATATATTGGACCGTATGGAAGGAACGCAATTACAGGATCTTCAAGGATAAGTCCACACCAGTATAAATTCTGTGGTCCAATCTCAAACGCAATTTTTAAGAAACCTTAGCTCTCGATCACTAGCAAGACACTAATATGCCTTCCACTCCATCTGAATGTCTCATTTTGGAAAGATGGAATCTTGATCTTAAAAATTCAGCGCGGGTCAAACCGAAATATTCTAATGTTACGGATTCGCCTATATCTTGGTCTCCCCCTATGACTCATGCTCTCAAAATGAATTTTGATGGTGCAGCCAAAGGAAATCTTGGCTTAGCTGGTTATGGAGGCATTTTTAGAAATCATGAAGGCACTGTTTCATACATCTAATTTGGCTCTCTTAGACGTGATTCTAACAATGCAGCAGAGCTCAAAGGCTTATGGAAAAGGCTCTGTATCACAGAAAAAGAAAACTTCTTCCCACTGGAAGTTGAACAGACTCTCAGATTCTTATAGAGGTAGTAATTCGATTTCACATAGGCACTACTACAACTAAAGTGGCTAAAATTTGGAGACTTCTGAGCAGACTGGAACAAATCGAAAGATGGCTTAATGTCCCCAGAGCCATCACCTTCAAGCATATCAGACACACTACTAACAAGGTTGTTGATCAATTAGCCAACCAAGGTGCCAATTAGTATCTTCCATTCTTCGCCAGCCCTCTGCACAGTTTTGGCGATGCATAACTCATCCAAGACTGCGCAATCATGGTGCACCATGATATACACCCCCCGAATGCGGGTGCTTAGATGGCATGATACGTGGCGGGGGATGTGGGTCGGCGCGTGGGCTCATAACTCGGCCACCCTAGCCCACGTCCTTTTCCTCATTAATTTCGCTGCTGTCACTTGCTTTGCTATATTTATGCAGCACAATCACCCAAGCTTGTGCCCTTTCACCTTGAGAATGGCTTCCTCTGGAAGCCTCATCCCTGTTATGTTGCCTCTTCATTCATTATGCTCCCCAGTTGCAGCTAAGCATAGCTCCAGAACCTACACTGGGCATCACTGATCCATCACCTTCTGTATCGATCTCGCCCCTAGTATTCACGTCTCACAGAGATTCCTCTACCATTTGGGGCTCTGGCCACCCTCTGAGTCTTTCCCTGCTCCGTGAGACTATCCTCCCCTGACCTCTGTTCCATACCATTCTGTCGGCCGATTTCATCACCTTGCTCTGAGCATAATGCCCCGAATGTGACAGCGTATGCGGTGCGTTCGAGGCACAATTCGAGGTCATCCTCCCCGGCAACCGTCCACTACTTCTTCAGGCTCTTCGTCTCGTTCTTTGGATAACTCTCTAGGTCGCTACCCTGACACCGGGAGCGGTCGTGGCCTTGGTCATGGGAATGGGTTTTCTCATCCTGATTGGGGCTCGCCCAGTGACGTCTTTGGCCACCTGCACTCTGCCCAAATTCGCTTTCCCTGCTCTCTCAACAGGCCGACTATTACTGCCACCATCATAATTGAATTCAAGGAGGAGCCTCCTGACGCCACAATGGTGCCTCCTAGTGGTGGTGTGGAGCATAGGGTCACTGAAAAATCTTTTTCTCCTACCAGCGATGAACTAAAATGAAAAGCTCTCGGTTGTAGTGCTTTGCAGGATACTAGATTTGAAGTTGTCTCGGGCGACACCATGCGAGGCTGCCACAATGCTAAAGAAGACAAGCAAGAAGAGGACGATGACCCGTATGCCTACGAATGTCGAGTGGTTGAGGAACTTTCCCCTTCCTCTCATGATTCTTAATCTGGTCTGTCTCATTCTCGTAATGATTACTTGCTCTTTGCTTCAGTTTTTCAATTATCAGTCTTTGCCTCTTGGCCATTTTCCTTTGCGTGGGTGGCTTGGTTTTGTTTTGGTTGGGAACAAATCTTCATGCTTACCTGCTCTTAGCTTCTAGTTTTGGTCAACTATCGATGTTTGAAGGCTGGTTTGCCCTGCGAGGGAGGCATATTTTTTATTGTCTGCATGATGATTTCTGTTGAAGTATCTCATCTGGTAAACTTTCTATGTCTAGTCTGTTGTATTAGAATGCCTATTCTATGGACTAGACCATCTGAGGCCTCACCCTCCTTGTAACTCTTTTTTTATATTAATAGATTAGTCTCATTTAGAAAACAAAAAGATGTAAGGGCAGAAAAATACAAATTGTGGGCTTCTATGGGGCCCAATAATAACAATATGGGGACTACATGTGAACAACAATAAAAATAAGGGGTCTACATTAACAATAAAAATAAGGGATACACTAGTATTATAGGGATGTAGCAGTCACAATATAATTAGAGACGACATAACAATAATAATGTAAGGGAACAACAATAACAATAGTGGGAATCTATGGGGAAAAATAATAAGACTATGGGGACTACATGGGTACAACAATAACAATAAGGAGGATACAATAACAATAAAAATAAGGGGACACACTAGTGTTAAAGGGACCTAACATGCCCCTTTGCTTCAAAAAATTGTTGTCCTCAATGTCTGAGTAGTTATCGATGCTTCTATATAAATTTCTCATCCTCCCATGAGGAATATTCTACAGGCAAGTTCTTCCATTTGATGAGATATTCTGAAAATGATCGATTTCATAGTTGTTAAGTTCTTACTTATGTGACTATTTCAGGTTCCAATATGATTTTTCTATCCTCGTCAAGTTCTAAAAATATTGTTTTAACTGGGAGCTTATCACCTATAACCTTATTTAAGCATGAAACTTGGAAAATTGGGTGCACAAGGGAAGATGTCATAAGCTCCAATTTGTATGCCATAGTATCAATATTTTTCAGCACCTTTTAAGGACCATACTACTTTGGTGATAATTTATTATACCTATTATCTTTCTTGAGCGAAATTTTTTTGTATGGTTGTAGCTGTAAAAATACCCAGTCGCCTACATCAAAACTCATTTCGTTGTGATGTTGATCTACATGTTGTTTCTTTTGATTTTGCGCCAAAGTGAGGTTATCTTTTTAGAGTTTGATAACTTGTTTTCGATGGTTGATGTTATCCTCCATTTCTTGCACCTTAGAATTTTCTCTTAAAGATGATGTGATGGACGGTGGATGTTATCCATAAAGTGCCATAAATGTGGTCATTTTTGCTGCAATATGGAAGGAAGTGTTATACTGCCATTCAGCCAGTGGTAACCACTTGACCCATTGTGTCTGTTTATCAGATACAAAACAACAAACATATCCTTCCAAATTTTTTTTTAACTATCTTATTTTTCTCATCAGATTGAGGATGATAATATGAGCTATGAGCTAATTGAGTACCCAGAAAAGAAAATAATTTTGTCTAAAACTTTCTAGGTAAAATGGGATCTTTGTCACTTACAATAATATTTGGTTTTCCAAGTATCTTTGAATTGTTTCTATAAATGCAGTAGGAACTGTACTAGCTTTAAATACATGCGATAATGCTCAAAATTCTACATACTCAGTATGTCTATCAACTACCACCATGATGACACTCTTTCCTTTGTACTTAAGGTAGAGCACATTGAGGACTTCTAAAAATTGAATATCAAGCTAGCTTTGATACCAAATGTTATCTAACCAGCTCACAAAACAATAGAAATAATAGATCAGTGACTTAAAAAATATCCTCTTCGAGGGGGAAACCTTCTTCACACTACATAAATGAACATTTCTTGGATGATAAAAATGACAAAACCTCCTTTCTATATATAGGAGTGAAATGGGTCACAATATAATCAGAGTCAACAAAATAATAATAATGTAAAGGAACAATAATAATGATAGTGGGCTTCTATGGGGCACAATAATAACACTATGGGGACTACATGGGTACAAAAATAACAATAAAGGGGATACAATAACAACAAGAATAAGGGGATACACTAGTATTATAGGGACCTAACAGATCATATCATTATTTAACTCATAAAGAAAAACACGAAGAGAGATAACAAAAACATTGGTGACATATTTCATCCCTCCTGGGCTACATCTCCAAGCCTACTAACACAACTAAATCACTCTGTATATTTCAGTGATAATGATTACATAAATGTGTTGAAAATATGAGTGGCTAGTTTCCCCTTTAAGGAAACATTCTCTTGCAAAGAAATATCCCTATAAAAAGCATGAAAACTTATAGTTAGTCATGAGATGGTCAACAATAAAATCGTTTTCACATCAAGACCCTATACTCCATCTAAAAATGAGCATAACAAGTACAATAATTGCACATTGAAGTACTAAAAGAAATATTTCCTGAAGAAGACATAATGATAAAATAAAAATATGATTTGGACTATGATTTCATGACTGCTGAAGAAAACATATGTAGGTTGGAAAAAACTACAAGGTCCTCTCCTTCCTCAAAAGCCTTAAAAAATTGCTTTAACCTACTGATTGATTCTAGCACCGGTAGAATCAAACCTACAAAAACTATCTTCAAAAGTACTCCAATTAGTAAACAGAGGATTCGATTGGATTCATAATGTCCAAAAACCCCTATCTAGACTCTTCTTGAGCTTGAAAATGCCAAAACCTCATTCAGTTATGGATCTTCCAAGTTTTTTACTGTTATTCATCCTCCAAATTGGATGAACTCGCTAAAAGAGAAAAAAAATTGTCCTTAAATCCGCTCGGGAGGTGAAGATTTCGCCCGCATATAGTGCAAATTGTCAAATGATAATTTTTTTAATAACCCTCGTATGAAACAAAATATGGCCACATGGCACACCATAAGGCAAGGGGTTGGTCCAATTGTCTGCCCCTGCAGGCATTCGCACCTTTTTTTTAGATTAGGTTACATGTAGTGATGTGGTTGGGGGTCAGGGCTAACCTATCACTCTCGTTGCACAAGCTCCCAAATTCTCTATCGGAGGTTCTGTCTCGGTCATTTCACTGGGGGACGGGCCTTAAATTTTAGCCCTATTTCTATAGCACCCACTTAAACTATACAGGGTCATGTGGGAGGTTCTGTGACCAAGGTTTAGGGCT
The DNA here is from genome assembly GCA_034641835.2 of Pinus albicaulis. NCBI lineage: Eukaryota > Viridiplantae > Streptophyta > Pinopsida > Pinales > Pinaceae > Pinus > Pinus albicaulis. The sequence goes on along the minus strand of CM076582.1, from coordinate 449,526,634 downwards.
GGTCCCGAAGCCCTTAGTCCAACTTTGCTCATTGATGGTCCTGTGGGGGTAAACATGAACAAGAGTTGGGCCAATGAAATCCTCCCTTCGATCCTCTACAACGATCATGTGGTGAGTGTATATGATTGGGGGCTAGTGCTGGTCCCTGCCCTGCCCATTTGGAGACCTCCCCAAGGGTTCAATGGGAATGCATATAACTGGGGGCCACATAACATGGATAGAAATATATGGGTAAGAAAAATGGCGTAGGCAAGTTGGTAGAGTGCTATATTTTATTGTTGTTGGTTTTCAGTTCAATCCTTGTGGAGCCCATCTAAACCTTAACAAATTTTTATCCAATTTGGAGTTTCCACGTGGAGGCCTTAGATTAGGCTATGTGGAAGCCTCCCATTAGGCCACCAAACATAACCGAAACCAATCGAATTGAACGAACTCATAGCTATATGATCACGACACTTGCTGCTCTATGATTGGTCAACCATACATCTAGTTAGCATGCGGAAGTCATCTTGACATGAGCATCCCAGTCAGCCCACCTGCAATATTTTAGTTTTTGAGCCAAATGATTAGAACATCATAAATTTGTCATACAACATCTGATTGAGGCGATTCAAGTGTCATTGGAATCATAACGATGAATAATATGAATTGAAGTTGGTTTAAAAATATTTTGGGGTCTTTCATTTTTGAGCCAAATTTTGATCTTCGGATAATTAATATTTTAAATTGATAGAATGTGAATTATATTCACCATCCCCCCTCTTTCCTAAGTATACTATTACTTTCCAATAATATATATATAATTTACATTGAATTATTTTATTCAACATAGGTATTGAAATATTTATGTCGTAAGGCATTCCCATTAAGAAAGACTCCCCCAGGTTCCACCTTGCACCACTCTACACCATCATATTTAATGTTAGACGATTGAAAAATAGTCATCGATCATATTAATTGTCACTTAATAGTATGACCATAGTTATTTGTAACCTAGGAAAATCCAACATTTCAAATTACGTAATTAGTGGGTATGAGTAAGGTCATTCAAGAAAATGTTGTCAAATCTGAAGATTGTACAGCTGAACATTGCAATTAATAAATAGGATTTCCATGGGAAGTTGGGAATCAAATATTGGAATCAATTAGATGATATCATATGATGGGTAGATCTATTGGATAAGTGCATGTTGTTTTATGGGAACAAGAAAACTCATAAGTAATCTAGGCTTAATTGAAGGAGTGCAATGTTTTTGTGTTGAACTCTACCATTGACACATAGGAAACTAGTAGAAAATTGAATTCTCAATATTTTAATATATTTCTACATAAGGCATTCCTTAGAGAGTGAAAAACAAAATCACACGGTCCTATTGCATATTTTTTTGGACCTGTAAACAAATGTTGCAAAAATTATTAAGATTGCAAGATGTAGACATCCAATATTGTGATTCAAGTAAATGACATATACAATTTCTTTGGAAATTTACAAAGGGATCTTACAAACAAGAACACTCCTAAACGAATATTTGAAATAAGATTTATGGGTGGCTGCAGAAAATAGCAAGATTATTGTAGAGGAGAACTACAACTTGTGGTTTGCAACTACAAAGTGTAGTTGTGAATACAACTACGAAGAGTAAGTTGGTTAGAACACGCAGAAGATTGAAATTTGAAACCAAGATCAATTAATAGAACAATATAACTCCACATGTTGGTTACTGTAAAAATTTTAAACATTTTGGCAAGACATATTTTTCGCTATTATTTGATGTAGAGCCAATCACTACTGATGCCCATAAAACTCTATAAAAAGAACTCAAATTGCAAAAATTCCAAATCCTGCTCTCACTTATCTCTTTATCACAGTTTCCAGGGTTTATCACAAATCACAGATTTAAACTTCTTTGCAGATCACAGATTTAAACCACATCACAGATCATAGATTTAGACTTTATCAAAGATCGCATATTTAAACTTTTCACAATATCGTAGACTTAAAATTTATCGCAATATCGCAGATTCAACTTTATTGCAATATTGCAGATTTAACCTTTATTGTAATATCAAAAATTTAACTTTATCCAATATCACAGACTTGACTTGTCGCAATATCATGGATCGCACCAATCTCCTCATCACTTTTTGGCTATCGCAACTTCAATGCTCAAATTGTGATATGTGATCAAATACTTTAAGGATAAATTGCAATATGTGATATTTGACTATGCATGTATAATGTTTGAAAGGAAAACACAAAGATATAAACAAATATCGACTCGCCTTCAATTTACTCTTTGATTTTTTTGCATCTCAGGTCCTGGCTCGATTTGCAGATTTATGAGCGAATTCTAAGAGATCTGGCTTTCCCGATGGCCTCCATACAGTTTCTCTTTAAAACCAATTTAATATAGAAAATAATGAATTATACACACAATTTTTATTGAAATAAAATACTGAATAATAAAAAAGAAGATTTGTTCCTCTGGCCCTTAATGGATCGATTTTGATTACAATCCTCTCGGTCACGCTCTAAAAAAAAATTGCTTTTTTTATTTTTATTGTTTTAACTGCTAACCTATTGTATCTTCTTAAACAACCTAATCCCAATTCTATAGGTCTAACTCACACCTAGACTAACAAACCTGATCTTTTCTTTCTAATCTAGAATTATATTAACTATTACAATAAATAATCATAAAAATAAATTCAAGAGATCCAACCCTCTTTACTAAATTATGATTGACCAATCACGTCGATAAATTGATCTGAGTTGATTCTCATGCATCAAAATCCCGGGGAAGAAAAGAATTATCCATCAAATATTCAAGGTTCACTTGATAATTTTTTAGCTCTACTACTGTCACCCAACTAGAATCCTCAGCTGGTTGTCTCTTCCATTTGATTACATATTGATAATAGGTCTTTCCTCTAGTCTTCTTTGTTACTCTCTTCTCCACGACGGCTTCTACTTCCTTCTTAGCTGTCTTTGGCATCTGTTCCTTCCAATTCAAGGTCTGAACCTCCTCCTCTGTAGGTTAATATTATTATTATACCTCTTTTTCCTTGTACGGGTACAAATATGCAACATTAAAGATAGGTGATATTCCAACTTCTTCCTGTAGCTCAATCTCATAATCATTGGTGGAAAAATTCCTCAAAATTCTTCATGGTCCTGTCTTTTTCATTTTTAGTTTGTTATAGGTCTCGAGAGGAAATATTTCCTTCCTTAAGTAAACCATGACAAAATCACCCACTTGAAACTCCTTTTCTGTCCTCTTCATATCAACCCTCTGCTTATACTTACGACTACTTTCCTATACTCTCTCCTTGACATGTTCTCGCAACTTCTGCATATTTTCTGTGAATTATTCATCCTTTTCACTCCATGTCTCTTTCCCAAATATCTAAGCTCATATATTCCTCTCGGATGCATGCCAAAAAAAATTGAAATGGACAGGTTCTGGTACTTCGGTTAAGAGTATCATTGTAGGAAAATCTAGCTTGAGCAAGACCCAAATCCCATTTCTTTGAATTTTTATAAACCAAACTTTTTAATATGCTTCCTAAGCTCCTGTTCACCACTTAAGTTTTTCCATCCATATGGGGATGATAAGTTGAACTAAAACTGAAGTTTTCACCTATCTTCCTCCATAGATTCCTACAGAAGTGTCCTAAGAACTTTTGATCCCTTTCTAAGACAATACTCACAGGCATCCCATGTAATCTTACAATTTCTAAGAAAAAAAAATTAGCAATGTGAGTTGCATCACTATTTTTCCTACAAGCAAGGAAATGAGCCATTTTTGAAAACTTGTCTACAAAAACATAGATAGAATCATGTCCTCTTTGAGTTTTTGGCAAACCAAAAACAAAATCCATGATGACCAAAGCCCAAGGTCTGTTGGGTATTGGAAATGGCTGATATAATCTAGTGTTTTGGCTTCTTCCTTTGGCATGTTGACAAACACTGCACTTCTCACCAAAATTTTTGATATCAGTTTGCATATTTGGCCAATAATAAAAGTGACTTACTTGAGTGAATTTCTTATCCTACCCAAAGTGTCCGGACAGTCCTCCACTATGTTTTTATTTAATCAAATTTTCCCTCACGAAACATTTAGGAATACAGAGTTTATTGTTCTTGAACAAAAATCCTCTTTGAATCAGGTAGTCCAACCACTAGCCTCTATTATGAATCATAGGATTCTGAACAACTACATACATTTCTTTAAAATCCGTGTGTCCCTTGTAAATATCAATCATTTCTCCAAACCCCAAAATACCAATCTTCAATTCCTACAGAACCAGATTTACTCTGCTCAAAGAATCATCAACTTTATTTGACTTATCACTTGTGTGTTTGATTACAAAGGTAAAACTCTGCAAAAATTCCACCCACTTAGCATGCTTTTGGCTCAACCTTGGCTGATTATTTATAAAATGTAGTGCATGATTATTAGAATACAACACAAATTCCTTGGGTAACAAATAATGCCTCCATTTCTTCAAAGCCTGCACAATAACATAGAATTATGTATCATAAGATGAGTACTTCTGTTTGGCCTCATTCAAATTTTCACTAAAATAAACTATTGGTCTCTACTCTTGACTCAAAACAGCTCCAATTTCTATTCTGCTAGCATTAGTCTTGACTTGGAAAACTTTCTCAAAATTCGGCAAGGCCAAAACAGGTTTCTTAGTGATCTTCTTTTTTAACAGCTTGAGGTTTTGATCTGTTGCCTCTGTCCACTTAAATGGATGGTTTCTTTCCTTTATTGTTTCAACTCTGGGTGCATAGATGTGACTAGAACTTCTTATAGAATTTCTGTAAAATCTTGCAAGACCATGAAAACTTCTTATTTAAACACGCTTCTTGGAGTTGGCCAATTCAGAATTGCTTGGGTATTTTTTTGGGTCCATCTTCAAACCTTCTTCTGAGGCTACAAATCCCAAGTAAACGAGCTCCTTATTCATGAACCTAAACTTCTTCAAATTTATCAATAGTTTCTCCTTTTGCAAACTATTTAAAACCAACTTAATCTGCTCCATATGCTCTTCCTTAATCCGACTGAAAATCAGAATGTCATCAAGATAGAATATCAAAATATTTCCTGCATATTATTTTAAAACCTCATTCATCAATCTTAGAAATATACTTGGTGCATTAGTGAGCCCAAAAGGTGTCACTAACCATTCATACAATCCACTGCTGGTCTTAAATGCAGTCTTTCATTCTTCCCCTTCTCTAACCCTTATTTGATGGTATCCACTCTTTAGATCTATTTTAGAAAAATATTTTGACCCACTCAAACAATCCGTCAAATCATCCATACATGGCAGGGGAAATTGATACCTGATATTGATCTTCTTTATAGCTATGGAGTCAGTACACATGCACCATTCATCGCCTTTCTTTGGACTAAGAACTACAGGTAGGACACATGGAGTAAATATTTCTCTTATCAGTCCTTTATACAACAACCCGTGGACCTATCTTCCAACTTCTTCATTCTCCAGAGGAGTTAATTTATATGTTTCTTTGTTTGGTAAACTTGAAACAGGTATTAAATCTACGTGATGGCTAATAATTTGGATTGGTGGCAATGCACTTGGTAGTCCATCAACAATTATCTCAGCATAATCATCTAGAAAATTTTTAATTTCCACAGGAAGATTGTCTAAATTGGTAGAAAAACTACCTTGGGTTTACCCACAACAACAAAATGTATTTATTCCTTCTTCTTGACTTATCGCGGCAATTCTTTTCCACTGATCAACATATCACTATTTCCAATTGCTTCTTTGTCCTCTTCACTCTTCAAAGGAAACAATGGGTGCTTCATCACATCCTTCTCTAAGGTATAAGTGTTCCTTCTACCATCATGGATGGATTTCCTATCAAACATCCAGGGTATTTCAAATAATATTGGCACACATCCATTGGCATCACATCACATAATATGACCTATTTATATGTCCCAATCTATATCTCCACTCTAGATTTTCTTGTCACTAAAATTTGATGTCCTTTCTGTAGCCATGAGGCTTTGCAAGGACTAGGGTGTACCATATTAACCAAACCCAATGTATCAACCATATCTGTGGAAACTAGATTATCAGTGCTTCCGTTGTCAATAAAAACCTTGTAACATTTTTATTTAGACTTACATACCGTCCTGAATAGGCTCTTCCTTTGTGTTGGCTCATTTTCTTCCTTATTTTCCTTAAACAATACTCTTTTTAACAATAAGTACTCTCCTGCCTAAGGTGGTTCTTCTTTCCCCGTGAATTGAGGGTTTTCTTCCTTTGCCTCAACTACATTTAGATTCCACTGATTTGCTAGTTTATTATGAGGACAGTCCCATGATCTGTGTCCCCATTCTCTGCATCTGTAACACCGAATTTCTCTTCCTTAGCATATACCTCTTGATACAAATCTCACTCTACCAGACTCTCCTCTTTGCGACACTCTGCTACTCGAACCTCATATTTCATTATGTGAGTGCATGAACCTAGATCTGGAAGCTCCTCTTACTCGTGCTGGACTTTTACCTCTATTCCTCTGACTTTGCTTTCTCAACATTATCTCCTCAGCCTTCAAATATGCTTTATAGGCATCTTCAATTGTCTTCAGACTCAATAGACTGATTTCACCTTGTATGCCATATATCAAGCCATTTCTATAGCTGGCTACATTTTCTACATCATCCTTAACATGTCCTGCTCTAATGAAAAACTTGTAAAACTCCTCTGTGTACTCCTTGAGAATCATTCCTTTCTACCTCAAGTTCTGTAATTGTTTGAAAATATTCAACTATCAATATATAGGAATAAATTTACTTTTCAACTTACTCAACATTTTTTCCCATTTCTTAATCTTGGGCTTTCCTTTTCTCTCTCTGGATGTTTGTAATTCATCCCACTAGATGGCTGCATGGCCCTTCAATCTGGTAGCTTCAAATTTCACCTTATTTTTATCATAAACCTCCTCAAAGTCAAAATGCTTATCTAACGAACTGATCCAGTCCATCAGCTCTTCCACATTAAGGTTCCCTTCATACAAAGGTATTTGCACCTTTGGTCTTCCACTTTCTTTGACAGACACCTTGAGAACTTTGGTGGCTTCACATTCTTCCTCAGAGGATTCATTTGTAGCACTGGCATTCCCCTCATCAGGTGCTCTCCGGTGACCAGTTTCCATTGTCTCCATTCTTGTGCAAAGATGTCAAATCTCTTCCAGCAAGACTGCATTTCCTTCATGCCTTCCCAGACCTATTCTAGCTCCTCTCTTGGGTGGCATATTGGCTAAAGTTCTAAGAGCATAACTCAAATTATCTCTGTGCTATGATACCATATGATATAGACCCGGTCACTACTGATGGCTCTACAACTCTATAAAAAAAAACTAAAATTGCACAAATGCAAAATCCCACTCCCACTTATCTCTTTATCGTAGTTTCCAGGTTTTATCACAAATTTCAAATTTAAACTTCATTGCAGATCACAAATTTAAACTTTATTGCAATACCACAGATTTAAAAATTATCGCAAAATTGCATATTTAAACTTTTTCTCAATATCACAGATTTAATTTTATCGCAATATCGCAAATTTAAACTTTATCACAATATCACATATTTAATTTTATCGCAATATCACAGATTTATCTTTATCACAATATCACAAAATTGAATTTTCGCAATATCGCGGATCGCACCAGTCTCCTCATGGCATTTCAACTATCATAACTTCAATTCTCAAATTGTGATATGCGATGAAAGAATTTAAGGATCAATTGCGATATGAGATATTTGACTATCTATGCATATCATTTGAAATGAAAACAAAAATTTATAAACAAATATCGACTTGCATTTAATATACTCTCTGATTTTGTTGCATTTGAGGTCCTCACTCTATTTATGAATTTATGAATGAATTCTAAGAGGTCTGGCTTTTCCAATGGCCTCCATTCATTTTCTCCTTAAAACCAATTTAATACAGACAACAATGAATTCTACACATAGTATTTATTGAAATAAAATACTAAATATTAAAAAAATCAGAGTTCTTCCTCCGACCCTTAATGACCCTTAATAACCTATTCTATCTTCTAAAACAATCTAATCCCTATTCTATAGGTCCAACTCACACCTGGACTAACAAACCTGATTTTTCTTTCTAATCTGGAATTCTATTAACTATTACAATAAATAGTCATAAAAATAAATTCAAGAGATCCAACCCTATTTACTAAATGATTATTGACCAATCACGTCAATAAAATTGATCTCATTTGATGCTCCCGCATCATTATTCATCTCCATAACAATGTTCTTGCTTGTTTATTTGTGGAAATATTAACGCCTTGTAGATTACTAATTTCTTGGTGAGGGGGATCTCCTTACAATTCATAGTTAGAAGCTGGGTGTTGAATAAGCCATAAAGTTGTTTTCAAACTTCAATACTTCTAAATAAAAATAGAAAAGATGTAGGACTCATAGTTCTAACTTTTTGCAATTTACTTAATTTCTTTGTTAAAGATTCTCCTTTGTAGCCTGACATATTCTTATATTTTTTGTAAGCATTTAAAGATTAATTTTTCATTCTCTATTATAATTTCATCAAAATACAAAGTTTCTTGAGTATTAAATTTTTGAACTAACATCATGGCCTTGTATAACTTATTTTAAAAATTTAAATCAATGACCTTTATTCTTAAATTGTTATCATAGATATGTTGATTGTTTTGTGTTATTTTTCATAATGTTGGTCCAAATGGGACTTCTTCTTTCAATGGTACTATCCTTCACAAAGTGACATTTATTTTGACTAGGAAAAATACTACTTTAAATAGTTCTACACCCGACCTTGAGTCACAAATTCATCCAATTCTTTTTCTTATTATCACCCTTCCCATTCTGCTTTGGAATCTACCATTTTTTTTTAGGACAAAAGCATTATATTATTGATGTATCTTTGAGAATAACATGGAATGCTTCAATTATTTTGGTAACAAAGCATGATGTAAATGTAGAGGCTCGATATATCTTTGCAGAGAAATATGTTGTAGAAATGAAATATTTCATCAAATGTCATTTTGGGAAGGGAAAATTGAAAATGCAATTTTTTAAAAGAGTGCACATTCATTGTTGTAGGAAAAATAGAGGTATTATAGTCTACCACCATTCATTGATAGATATTTTGTATATGTATTGTAAGATGTGTAAAACTATCACTATCATTGATTGAATGTAAGATTGGTGAAAATAGTACTTGTTTATTTGTTAGTTGTATGTGATTTGTTGAAAATTGAGACAAAGCCTTTATATGTGCGTGTGTGTGTGTGTGGAAGTGATAATCTATTTTTTAGTGGTATGCTATTCATTGATAAGTAAGAATGGGCCTTTGATAAAATTGAATTTCTGATATAGATATATATCTATCTATATATATGTATATATAGTATGAAAACCTAAAATAAAATGAAGTTTCCCCTTGTGATAATGGTCATTCTATTGAATTTGAACATTGGAAAAATTGATATTAACTACCATATGAAAAGTGAGAACATTATAGAAAATTTTATTTCTTATTTAGGGTGTAGGTTATTCACAACAAGGGAGAGGGTGAGATAAAATGGGAATGGTGTGTTATCAATTTGTATCATTGTTTATAGCCCTCAATGGAAATATCATGGAGTTGCTAGAAATGTGTTGGAAATTTAGAAACGATCAACACTAGATTTGTAAGTGTTCAAAAGTCTTGTTGGGATAGTAGAAATTATTTCTAAGATCCCATGGAAGCCTTTTTAGTAAGGGGTAGTTCATGCATATGAGTGAGTTCTAAGATCCCATGGAAGCCTTTTTAGCAAGGGGTAGTTCATGCGTATGAGTAAGTTCGTTCAAGAAAATGTTTTCAACTCTGAATATTGTATAACTCAACATTGAAATTAGTCAAGAGGATTTCCATGGGATGTTTGGAATTAAGTATTGTAATTCATTAGAAGATATCATATGATGGGAATATCTATTATATAAGTGCATGTTGTTTTATGGAAACATGAAATCTTATAATTAATCTACAATCAATTGAAATAGTGCAATTTTTCTGTGTTGAAATTTGATGTCGATGATCCTATTGCAAATTTTCTTAGACCTGTAAATGAATGTTGAAAAAATTATTAGGATTGTAGGATGCAAAATTCCAGTATTGTGATTAGGTTGATGACATATACAAGTTCCTTGGAAATTTACATATGGATCTTGCAAACAAGAAGACTCCTAAAGGAATACTTGAAATAAGGTTTATGGGGGTCTGCATAACATATGTGCTATTGTAGAGGAGAGCTGCAACTTGTGGTTTGTGAGTACAAAGTGCAATTTTGAATACAAATATGGAGAGAAATCTTGTTAGAACATGTGGAAGGTTGAAATTGGAAATGATGATAAATTACTAGAATAATATAACTCCCCATGTTGGTTACTGCAAACAGTTTAAACATGACTACTTGCAATAATCCTTGTATTATAGCTATAAATGAGGCATTACATTATTTAACATTACGAAATAATGTAAGCATATTGTGACATTATGATGATGGTATGAGGCAAGGATGCCCTTTGTGAGGTTATATTTGTGTAGGGAGTGGTAAGTGTATATAATATTTTATCTCCTTTACACTCCACATCTATTTTTAGTTTTGTGACTTCAAAGTTTTTCTGTGTTTTTAATAATATGTCTTTGTTACACATGTATCAAAGAATATTTTGATGATCGTGATTTTTATTGCATTTTTTAACATTTTTTAAAACTAAGAACCTCTATGGAACCTAAAGATTTTCATTTAAAAATAAAAGATAATTTATTGCAAAGAACTAATGCCATAACCATCACCTTAAATATATATATATATATATATATATATATATATATATATATATATTTTAAGTAATTTTATTTTTCCGAGAGGCGCATTTTATAATTCATACGAGAGATATGTAGTTCTTCCATGCTCTTACACAAGTTGAAACATCTCTCTTTCAAAATAAAAATATCTGATGGTATTTTTTTTTAAATCTTAATTTTGTTGTTTAAAATGAGTTTTTAACTACATATATGGATTCAACACCTAGCCTGTGAGACACCCGGATTATGAAAAGTTTACAACTCAAACTTATGATTCCAAGAAATTCCTACTAGATTCTAAACAAATTAGACTAGATTTTTTTTTCACTTAAATATTAATATAATTTGACATCAATTAAAAAAATATCATATTTAAATTCTTAATATTTCAATACTTACCTTAGAAATATTTTAATACAAGATATAAAATTACTAATGTGATTGTCATTGTAGTCACGATAATTGTCATTTTAATTTTTTTAGGATTTCCACATACCATGTCATTTTGTTGGTATCATCTAGCTAGTATTAGCACAATTTTTGAAGCAAATATTTTTTTGTTCGTTATGCATCCCTTTGATGTTGGTGATTGATGCATTATTTATGGTGTTGTGTCAAGGGAAGAAGGCTTCGAGTAGCCAATATTTTTGCTATTCAGTTTTCCACAATCAATTCTTCTTTATGGTCATGCCGAAGAGGAAATCATTTTTCCCAATTTGATTTCTGCTATGAGTACTCCATTTTGTTTCATATGGCTGTAGAAAAAATGAACATTATAGCAACAATTTTATCCAAAGTCAACACTAGTAAAGGAAAAATATGTGAGAACACTTAATACATCATTTCCAATATTCTATTCACATAATTCAAGCTATAATGACAACTAAAAACTTATTTCTTGTATGCTTCTCTTTCCTATGCTACTGCCTTGTGACGTTTCTTTTGCAACATTTGGTACAACTTCTAATTACATTGTTATAATAAAAATATTCTTATAAAAGTGATTGAACTATAACTGATTCACAATAATAAATTTAAAATCAATATAATAATGAGGGTTTACAATAATGAATTTTAAGATTTATTCTTAATCTCTTCATTTATGGGATCGAGTTAACGAGCCCATTTCGACCCAAAAAAATATGATTACCTCTGTAACAAATATCTTCTCTATATAAGTAAAAGAAAATATTTGCGTGAGATTAAGCCTGTCTTTGTTTTTCTCATATTATTCAAAATTATGTGTACAATTGATACCTGATTGAAGTGACACACCCTATAATCGATGTGTCCCTAAAGAAATCAAATTCATTCCCTCCTTTTTGCAGCATAATAAAAATCGATACCTCCAAGACACACCCAACAATGTCATATACCTTACCCAATAATATTACATTACGTACAGGAAAAACATCGAGTCAAGAGAATGCACCCCTGATTTGCAAAATCTGTTAATAATATATCACTTTCCCAAGTCATAACCAAGATTAAGGGCTCCAATTTAATGGATTCCGCATTTTGGTTCCTTCTCAAAAATGAAATATGCATGTAAAACCCTACCTCCAAGAGAAAGAAAGTATTGTTAGATGTTTGTTGTACACTACCACTGAGAACAGTTCAAACCACCACTACTAGTTGAATGACAAAAAAATATAGAGTATTATTCGTAGCTACCAGGGCATTGCTTAAATGAATTGCTTCCACATACTACTAACGAAGAAAATAAGTAATCATTGAGGATAAAAATAGAGAGACATTTTAGAGTTCTTTACATTCAATGGCTTCCTAAACATATTAATCATATAAATATACAAAAGACTAGCCACATCCAGACGTGTTTTCCACAACCACAACCGTTGTGAAATCTCCTACAACTTGGGTTGTTTTTCTCTACGGACATGTTTTGCAATGCCATTGAAATGATAGGAACCACTAGTACATATATATTTATATTTACTATATCCACAAATAAAAAAGAGCAACAAACTAATATAATATAACGAAATATAAATTAAAATCCTTACAACTATCCAAATAACTTGATAAATATGAGTTAAACAATTTCCATAAAGTAAAAAAGCCGCAAAGGCTATAAATAAGTTTCTTTAAAAATATCAAATAAACTGCTAAATATGAACTTAAAAATTCCATTAGCTCAGAAAAAATAGCCTTAACAATCTTAATTAGCTCCAAAATCCACAAATAAAAGGAAGCAAGACTTAGTGTGAAATCAAATCAATATAGAGTTGTTAACTACATACATAGAATACACAGGCCAAGGTGAATTTAGGTGAATTTACTAAGCATGAAGGCTAGAGTTTTTCAATGGAACCATTTATTATTATTTGATTTCTCAATAATTTGGTAAATACTACCTAAACCATTTTCATGAGTTATAAAAGCCACACATATTATAAATTATTTTCTTTAAAAATATTGATAAACTAGTAAATATGGACTTAACAATCTTCATTAGTTCCAAAAACCACATGGAAAGGAAAACAAGACTAAGTGTGAAATCAAAACAATATATAATAGTGAACTACATCTATAGAACACCCATATCAAGGTGAACTAACTGAGTATGAAGGTTAGGTCTTTTTTATTGGAACAATCTTAATATTCTTAAAGAATGGAACATAATATTATGTATTTTTTCAAAAATTTGGCTAATATGAATCAAACAACCTTCCTGAGGTACAAAAGCCACAAATATTATAAATTAGTTTCCTTAAAAATGTCTAACAAACTATGCCTAATAAACTAGTAGATATAGTAAATATGAACTTAACAATATTCATTAGATGCAAAAGCCAAAAAAATAAAATCCAAGACTCCGTAAAATTGAAATAATACATAAACGTTAATTAAAGATATAAAACACCCAAATCAAAGAAGTAATAAAGTATACATGCTAGATTCTTTAAAGGGAACAATCTTAAGATTCTCGAAGAAGGAACCTATTGTTATTGAATTTTCAAATATATATGATTTATTATATCAAAGTATGATTAAAAAAGATCATATATAAAAATAAAAGAATATTTTTATGTATAAAAACTATAATTTGTAAATTTAAATTAAATTAAATTTTTAATATATATATATATATATATAATTTAATTTTTTTATTTATATATTTATAAAAATATATATTCTAATTTCTATCATATCATTTTAACTTATATCTATAAATCAAAACAATATATTGTATATATAATATTAGCACTATAAAATAATATTAATTGATGTATTACAAATATTGACTCTAAGCACCAATGAAAACAACATTTTCTCAAAGCCCTATTTCAAATATATAAAACATTAGTGAACTTTTAACAATACAATGCCTTATACACCATATCTTGATATACAATTATGTTTTATACATAAATATTACTCACCTTATGAAGATCAAGTTCATAATTTATATGATGAAATTAAAACGTATATGTAAAAGTATTAGTACATATATTATTTTTCTGGTATCATAAGTCTTTCTATTATTAATTTTTGTCTTCGGCATCACAGGGATTATACCTATCGTTAAGCATTGAATTCACATTGAATTGCTTTGACCAACTAATATATTTGGAACTACAGAGGCTCACTATATAACTTCTGTTAGTTACATGGCACCATCTCCCTACCATATCTCTGCCTTTTAGTATCATCTAAATTCCTTTTAATTTCATAAAAAATAATCCTTTTGGTATCATCTAATTGTCTTTTAGTTTCATAAAAATTGATCTATGCATAGAGAACTAAACTTTTGGCTTTTCAGTGGCTCTCTTGGTGATTTTATCCTAGGAGTTGTTGGTGTTATTAGAGGAGTTGTTGGATATATCTAGAGTGGTAAAGCATGCAGCTTCAATAAACTGACTTATGAATCGAGATCTCTCCTAAGTTACCTACCTTCAATAATGAGATTACCAAGAGTAACCAACTTGGGGCGCCATCACCCAGTACTAAGAGTGTATTTGACCCATCGTTGAAAAAATAAGAGTGATGTCTTTGAGAAATCATTGTAAATATGGTAAAAAACATTAACAATGTGTTGGATACTAGATCACTACCGAGGGGGGCGGGGGTAAATTAGTAGTGGTAGCCTTTATATCAATTTTAAATATATTTTCCAAATTATCAATTTGCAACACACATCCACAATATTATCTTATCAAAAAATCAAAGAAACAATAAACTCAAAGCATAATAATCATGGAAATAATAATCACAAATAATCACACATGAAGACACAAGTATTTCTGGTGGAAACCCGTTTGGGAGAAAACCACCTTGTTGTTGTTGCGCTGCTCAATTCTTCCATTAATTTTCTAAATTTTTTTTACATGGATTAGATTACATCGATAGGCCTAAAATTTCGGCTTCATTAGCAGTATGTTGGCACTTATCAGACAATAAATATGTTTCTCTCAGGTATCTAAAAAAATATCTTCGCTAGAAGATCCCATAACCAATGATCCTCTCCCAACTACCATTGGACTATCCAAACCCTACTCGATGGAGAAATTTGTTCCTTCTACTGAATCCGCCAAATAATTGACTATTCTAAATCCTCCCCATTGTCACTTCCTCTATGTGAACCACGTTTCAAAATATTTGACACTAGGTTCTCAATTCTCTCAACATGAGCAACCCAACAACACCATTATTATGAACATAAAATGAAAATAAAAAATTTCACCCGGAGAAGGAAAATTATTCACTTATTATCACACCTAAACATTTCTATCAAACACACATCAATTTTCTAATTCTTTTTCACAAACAACACACAAATTATAAATCTTCTTCTCAACTCTATCTCTAATTTTTGCACACGGTTTTTTGATATAACTCTGTAAAATGTATGTGAGAAGTTGTTGCAATATATACTCACTCTTAATGCCTTCACAATTGCATTCTCTTAGACTCTCAAGACAACCAATGAAATATAATCACAACATTCCTACATTTATCATTTTCTAAGATGGTTGGTTCAGTAAATGCTACAAGTTATGGAGCACTCAACAATTCCTTTCACACATTTTAACTTTCTTAGATGCAGCTCCTTGACTTGATCAAGCCACTCTCTCTACTATTTTTTTGATATTTTTAGCATTAGTCACACTCTAGAAGCTCCACTACCTTTTTTGACCATAAGTTAAAAATTTCTTCTCAAGAATATTTCCACAATATCAAAATTAGCAGAGATTGGTGAGAAATATAGATAAATTTTAGCTTTAAGTCTCAGTTTCATACATATAAATAGATAATATCAATTGATCGCATGCACAATCCTGTCTCCCAATGATTGGAGCCTCTTAGTCACATGCACAATCCTGCATGGGAGAGATTGGGGGAGAGGATCGTAGAAACGCAATCAGATCAACTTATAATTTGAGAAAAAAATTTCTAGACATTGATCACAACATCTGATAGACCCCGAGAATCCATTATCGCCTCTACAACACTTCACCAAGGCACTACCACATCATAAATGTCATCAAAATCCAAACTAGGTTGACTTGGATATCAACCAATAAATATACTAACATCTGGTCCATCAAATTTTTCCACAACAACTCTACCATTAGTATGCATCTCCAGAACATGTTATACATCCTCTAGTACACGTATAATGAATTCAAGAATCTATGACACTTGTAAACCATCTCCAAGACATATCTATCATATCAGCAACATGATGACCTAATCTGGGACATGGATACATAATCAACAAAGCCCATCAACTCTAACTCATGTAGAAACAACCAAAACGTATATGCAGTAGCATGATCAGGAAGATCATTACTTCTCCAAGATAGTACAAGCTAGTATACATGCCAATGACCATATACACACCATCCATACACATACACATGCATAACCAAGTCACCTTCAACCCAAGCAACCATCTTGACATCGATTCCAACCAAAAACACATATGAAACACACATAAATGCCAAAAATACCCCCCTTTGGCATTCATGGAAACCCCTGCAGAAACAATCATCTAAAACTATCCTCTGAAATTTTATCAATATCATCACATTTTTCCCCTTTTACATCAATGGAAAAGGGAAAAATATGTCAATGAAAAATCTTATATGCTGCTCTCCATGTAATTGGCTCCATCAATAAAAATGACCGAAATATGAGAACACAAACAGTACTCCTCCGACAAACTCCCCATGGACACAAGTTATTCCCAATAAAAAACACAAAGGTGCTACAACATTTATCTCAAATCGATAGCAGTAAAGTATGTAACTCCCATGGTAGCATGACAATAAGAAACAACAATAGTAACTAAAACATATGCTCTCTCTTCTAAAGCAGTAGAAGTATAATCGATGTAATAATAGTAGAAGAAGATACGAATCAATCGCCAACATATAGAATAAATAACATAATTTTACCAACTAGTAGAAACAACTCTGATGAACTCCATAGTAGTAGTATCATATATCCAACCAAATTTGAAGCAACAACATCAAATAAATTCTTTCCACAGTGAACTATCCAACAACAAAAAAATCATACATAAGTAAGAATAATGACTATATGGAATCAACATCTCTCACTCCTATGAGTAGCTATAACATTCTCTAACAAAAACATGGTGGCATCAAATACATGATGGTAGGGTCATAGTAGCATGACCAACCATAGTCAACTGAATGGAAACATCTCCATGGATGAATGTGAACTGATAAATATATCGTTGTCAATGCCTCTTTTCCATATGAAAGAAAAAAAACCACATGAACCAATGATTATGAATAAATGATATGCAATAGAGTATAGGGATTCATAGGCCTATTACATGGCTTCTAAAATGATAATACATTATTTTTAAATTACATCAATAGCCCCATATATGGCTGAAACATGACACATGTACCTATCTCTCTTAATGCATGAACGACTCTATATTGTCTCTCCATGCTAAGTGTGAGAGTATACATGAATAATACATGAAATACATGGCTTGAAAAACACTACCACCAACCCATACATAGTTAGACAAACTCTCATGACTCATTATGCAACACATGCCAAACATGTCTCTCCTAACAATCCTCTCATCAATGCATGTCTAATAGAATGGCATAATGCAAGAGCATGTGGGATATAATCAATAACATGTGCTATTTAGGACAATAATATAGTATCAATATAAATCACATAAGAGACATGTATCAACCTCTCTAAATCATCACCCATGAATCAATATTTTAGCAATAGTAATCAACAACACATAACAATACATAGTGGCTCAACAATAGCATATATCAGCACGATCATAAACTAACAACATATCACACCAATCGACCTAATGTATCATCTCTCTATAGTTATACATAGTAGCAAAAATAATCTCATATGGAGCATCAATATCTGCAATATAAACTGAACTGACAGTAACAACAAGATGTAGTGACAACAATAATATCACATTAACAACCATACTCATAAATATAAAAATTATTGACCATCACACTACTTCATAGAAAAATCACATGCAAAATATCATAAAAAAAAGATCAATAATACATGCCAACTACATGTCAACTCATATAGGCAGCATATAATCCATGCAAAACCAAATTACAAGCTCCTATAGCAATCTCATGTTAGATAAACATATAGCATAAAAAATATAGTAAATTCCTCCACGGAACCACGATGCCATAAATATCACTGAAAAACATTGGAGGCATATGAGTTTCTCTCTCTAATCATATGTCATCCTTCTTCCTAATCACAATAGACTTAGAAAAAACAACATCTGTAGCAAGAATCCATCATCAAGAAATCATAATCAAAGACATAAATATCATTAACATCACAACCTAACTGCATCCAAAAATATATGAAAGATCTATCCTACAAGTACGAACTGAAATATGTGATGTTCTCTTTTACTCAGAATATAAATATGAATAGTACTTATGTTATCTCCTTTCTTTGATTACTCTTCCCTTCAATATATAAACATTGTCAGGTGTCTTCGATCCTTTATCTATCACCCTCTTTGATCCTTATTTCTGAATGAAACAACCTTTGGATTTGAAGACCACTTCCTTACCTCCATAAACCATTTGTATTAATTTAGAATATTGTGCTTAAGATGCTAAATGAGCCATACATCTTATGCATTTATCTTCTTTTCACCAAGGTTGGCCTTGTCAAATCCCATTATTCTTGCTGGCTCACTTCCTTCAAAAACAACATGATCATTTTTTATTCTCTTCAAGAAGTGAAATTTGCTCCTATCTCCTAACATATGATGTGAACATCCAATATAAATATACCATTTATCATCCTCATCAGGTGAACAAAGAGAAATACCACACTTTCCTAATTGTTCCTTCTTTTACTTCCACTTAGGTCATGATTGGTTCCTTGTGCATGCATCTTTGGCTCTTGTTTTTTTACCAAAGGTCTCATGGATATAGGCATCTAGAAATCTTTGGCCATGTTTTCAAATTTTTGATGCATATAAAAAACTACATAACCAAGATAAGAAGCCAAAGGACCTGATCGTTTATTACTCATGCTAGATTTCCATCTTCTCGTACTAGATTCACAATAAATGGCCTAAGTATGGAAAAAATGGTTAGAAGCATAACATAAACCATTAAATGAACTTGTATACCTGAAAAATATCCTCTTCTTTTTTTTCCAAGATGTCACATATATGTGTCCAACTTTATCCTACAAATAGCTGCCACATTTCCAAACTTCTAACAGTTGAAACACACAATTTCATTCACCAAAGGGACAATTGAGTTCTAATTTCTCCTTTAAAATATAATACTATCAACTCTAGGAGTCTATGATTTTATTGAAATATAAGCTCCTTTTGATTCTCTTCTTTTATGTTGATGATGAATTTTTTTCCTCTTTTCT
Source organism: Pinus albicaulis (assembly GCA_034641835.2). Taxonomy (NCBI): domain Eukaryota; kingdom Viridiplantae; phylum Streptophyta; class Pinopsida; order Pinales; family Pinaceae; genus Pinus; species Pinus albicaulis. The sequence goes on along the minus strand of CM076582.1, from coordinate 449,506,804 downwards.
CCAAATTATCATGGCTACTCACAACCTTCACTGTAGGATTCTTTGGTTATTTTCTATTAATATTTCTTGAATCTGAAATTGGATCTCATATTTGACCTTTATAGCTATATCTATTCACTGTTATGCTTCTCTTAATCATTTCAAGTAGTTGGTTATTTTATTCAAGTAGCTTCCTCAACTTATTGACTACATTTTTTAGTACTTATACATTAACTTTATTTTTATTTTTCTTATTTCAGGTTACTTATTCGATTCTTTTTTAGTCTAGCAACTGGGTCCTCAAGATAATTATCTCCTCATTAATATTTTTCTTCTTCTCATCACAAGTCTGCAACAGTTTCTCATTTCACTACATGCAAGTGTTAGTATATCCACTTGAGCAGTTAATTATTTTATTACAAACTCTATTGATTCATGTTGAGCCTTAACAAGAGAAACATAATTTCCTTCTTCACTATGTAACTCAACTTAATCATCATAATCATAATTCAAAATTTCTTTCAACATATTTCCTCGTGACACAACCAATTTGACTGAGATTTTAGGGTTTTTTTCTTCATTTGCAATGAACTTAATATTTTCCTTCTCCAAAACCTTTGTATTTTGATACATCCTCTTGTTTCTTTTGGCCATGGTCCACAATCTACTATCCAAAGAGTCAAGCTTCACCGAAGAGCAATTGTTGGAAACTAAATCATTATTGAGAGGGGAGGGTGGAATCAATAGTGATAGCCTTTATACCAATTTCAAATATTATTTGTAGATTATCTATTTGAAAAACACATCCACAATATTAACTTATTAAAACATGAAAGAAAAATCAAATCAAATCATTATAATCATGGAAAAAATCATTACAAATAATCACACAAGAAGACACAATTATTTCTAATAGAAACCCTTTCATGATAAAACCACCTTGTTGCTGCTGCGATGCTCAATTCTTCTATTAATTTGTTGAAATTTTTTTACATGGATTAGCTTACACCCATAAGTTGGAAGACTCAGCTTCATTCACAACATGTCGATACCTATCAGAAAAGAGATATGTTTCTCTCACATATCTATGGAAATCTCTCCATTGCAAGCTCCCGTGACTAATGATCCTCGCCTAACTACCATTAAAATATCCAATCCCAATTGGATGAAAAAAAAATTCCTTCTAATGAGTCAACCAAATCAATACCTATTATGAAGCCTCCACACCTTCACTTCCTCCATGTGAACCACATTTCAAAATATTTCACGCTAGGTTCTCAATTCGGTCAACATCAACAACCCAACGACACCATCATTCTATGCATAAAACGTGACTACAAAATCTGACCTACATAACGGAAATTACTCACTTCTTCTCACACCAAAACACTACTCTCAAAGAAACCTCAAGTTGTAAATTCTCTCCCATAAACAACACATAATTTCTAAATCTTTTTCTCAACTCTATCTATGATTTCTTCAAACAATTATAAGATATAAATCTATAAAAATATGTGAGAAACTGTTGCAATATTTACTCACTCTGATTTCCACCACAATAGCATTCTCTCACACTCTCAAGATAACCAACCAAATAGACTCACAAACTTCCTCTTTTTATCATTTTATGAGATGATTAAATCAATAAATATTACAGGCTATGGAGCACTCATCAATTCTTTTCACACATTTGAATTTTCTCGGATCGAGCTCCTGGACTTTATCAACCCACTCTCTCCAATGATTTTTTGATATTTTGAACTTCAATCACATTCTAGAAGCTCCATTACCTTTTCCGACCACATGCTAAGGTGTTATGATCAATAACATCGCCACAATACCAAAATTAGTTGAGGTGCATAGAAATTCAAAGAAATTTTAGCTCTAAGTTTGAGTCACATGAAAAAAAATAGCTAATATCGATTGGTCACATGCACTTTCTTATCTCTGAGCAACTAGAGTCTCTCAATCACATGCAAAAGCCTGCATGGGAATAATTGGAGAAAAAGATGGTATAAACTCAATCAAATCATCTCAAAATACTCCCAAACATATTACAAATATTGATCAACATTATATAGCCCTCAAGAATCCATTATCACCTCTAAAACACTTCACCAAGCCACTACCACATCATCAACATGATCACATGTCAAACTAGGTTGAATTGGACACCAACCAACAAATATAATAACACATGGGCCATCAACTTGCTCCATAACAACTCTACCATCAGCTCCAAAACATGTCAAAAATCCTCCAATACATGTAAAACCAACTCAAGCATCCTATGAAACTTGTAGACCCTCTCCAAGCCTTATGTATCATATCATAAAAATGAGGACCTAATCAGGGACATGTAGACCTAATCAACAAGGTTCCTCAACCCAAACTCTTGTAGGAGAAACCAAAACATGTATGCAACAACATGATCAATAATATCATCACTTCTCCAAGCTAGGTCAAGCTATTATAGATGTGAAGGACCATTTACACATCATCCATACACATACACATGTATAAGCAAGTTGTATGTAACCCAAGAAACTATGTTGACATCAGTGCAAACCAACAACACATACGAAACATTGCAACATACATCAATGCTAAGAGAAAGAAGATTTATTCTCTACATTATTAAAATATAATAAGTGATATTGAATCCTCTATGTATAAGCATTTATCTCTCCTTTATAGATGCAAAAAATAAATGTGATAGACATAAATCAATTCATATTGAATGAGAAATAGTGTAAAACACTTTCCTATGAATTTCATTGTCATTTACATTAAGAGAATTAAGAGAATTTATATGTGAGCAAGAAATTTCGTCTAAAACTACAACCATTACTTATGGAATTAAGTGGTAAACAATTGGAACTACTTGATACGGATTTCCTTTCTGCAAAAAAAAACTATGTTTTATTTTTCAAATGAAAACATTTTAAAATAACATGTGCATTTTATTTTTGAAATGAAAAAAAGGACTATCTACCTCGAGAAACTTAAATTTAGAAGGGAAAAATAACCATTTATCTTAACTCTTTCTAATATTGAAAGAGATGCTCACTCGGATTCTCACCCAAATGATTAAGTTGGCACAAATGCTCAGGTTAATGCTACATTTGTAGCATTTATGTTAACTCTGCATCAATAGCCTTTTTATGTGTGCATGGCATGAAATATTTACAAAATACCTTCTCTAGACAAAAAAATACATTACAATCTTTGCAAGCTACCTTCTCTAGCCAAAAAAAAACAATATGCTTACATTAGGAACCATGATACATGTTTTTCATCACATTCATTACTTGGTGAGTTGTTGGACAAACCCAAAGTGAGATCCCACCTACACCATTCCAAAAAATGTGAACCCATTGTAGATTAACTAGTAGCAATGTTAGTTTACAATTTTTTATTCTAACTACTTCCATATATTATATCGTTATTTTCTATAGATATATATTTTTTAAAGAAGTTAGAATAGTCTAGTCGGTGTCTCAATATGGAAAATGCATTGAAATGAAATATTTATATCAAAACGTTAAGTTCATATATTGAATTTTAATTCATTGCACCCAACACAATATCAATGTGAATGATAGATGTTAAAAGAACCTACAAGAATCGAAGTTGGCTTAAGACAACACCACATATTCAAGGAAGAAAACTTAAAAATTATCTTCATCTAGAGAAAATATCTAATATAAAATCTATACAAAAAATACAAGAAGTTCACAAAATCCTGTTCCATTTTTATGCCTAGTATGAAAGAGATTGTTCATGGTGATTTCAGAAAAAAATACAACATATGATACCTTAAATCTAATATTTATCAATGAAGATCGCCTGGAGTGCTCATTGATTTTTTACACTAGGCTTCAGAGAATAATGAAAGGGGATATAATATTTCTAGAATAATCATAAACAAATAGGAGAACCTGAATCCAACAATTAAACTTTGAAAGCAATTGCTTCAAAGAAACCCTAAGCGGTCATTAATGTTGGTTTTTTTGTGTTTCATATATAATCCTTTTTTTCATGAGTATAATAAGATGGGTATAGTAAGATACAAAGATCTGAGGTGGTATGAACTAATATAATATTCTTCTATCTATTTGTAGATTTTACATCATGTAAGACACATTAGACATAGCACAATGCGATGATTTGTGGTGGTCCTAGCTAGTCTAATATTCTTCTATCAATTTGCAGATGATGCAACGTGTAATACTAATTAAACAGGGCACAAAAAACTCACGTAAGAATATTTTTAAAGTCCAGTAGTTCCAATCCACAATGGTTACTTTCTTCCGATACAGTTGCAATAATATTTTTGACAAATGTCGTTTTCTTGATTCTATGTTTCTAGGTTCTTATATTTACATTGCCAGTTGTAGTGTATTTGAATACTTACAATAACAAATTCAACCTATAATCTAGGATTCCAAAAACTACAACAAACACAATCCTTGGATGGTTCAATAAAATCTCCTATACCTAGAATAATAAAAGTTTATTGGAAAATGAAAATATAAACTTTGAATAATAACGTTGTGTCCTAAAATTACCATAACCCAAAGCCCTAGAAATGAATGGTTGCTTCTCTCTTTAAAAGAAATGAGAAAAATAGCTTGTTTGATGTGATATGAGTGGAGAGAACGTTAGTAATGTGGATTAATAAGAGCAAAGGAAAAATGGAAATCATGGATAAATATGTCATATGGATTGGACATACAAATTATGGAGTTGATAGACAGTTCACAAATGGAAAAAATAGTTTCCTTCGTCTAAGTTGGAAAAAATAGATTCCTTCATCTAAGTTGTTAGGTGACGTTCCCAAGAGTCTCTTATAAAATCAACAAGGATTGCCACTACTTTTAGTTCTTGTTAAAATAATAATTTCTTTTATTTTATTATAGTTAGAAGTGGCAACCATTACAAGTAAAAGACCTTCTAGCAGAGGATTTTGTGGAATCCCCTATAAAAATAGCCCAAAAATCCGTTTGTAGTTAAGGTGGGTGGGCGACTGTGTTTTTGAAAGCATGTCTGTAATATACAAATGCATCGATGATTTACTATCCATATTACCACTGGTGTTGAATAGAACATGGTGCACCATGGCATAATTTTTTTAACTAAAAAAAATAGAGTGCACTAAATAAAAAAGAGCACTGATGTGTATACTACTCGATATCACCAGAAAAGGGTTAAATTTTGGTCTTAAAATTCATTTTTCCCAGTCCTATGCTATATTGTGATGATGACCCGATGTTAAACTATTACTATAACGACTCGGTGTGTGCACACTATTCCATGCACCTTTTCTTGAATAATATATAACACTGGAAAAAGGTTAAATTTTAAAAATTGTAGGTGCTATATACACCCAGAGCACTATTTCCCTTCTTGTATTAACATGTTTCAGTGCATACTTAGAAGGAGCACCGCCATATATTTTAATTTTCAAAAAAATACAAAGGTATATACCAATGAATCACTGGTGTTCTTCATGTATTAAAATTGCCTGGTGTGTCTTCTAAAGAGCACCATTAAGTGGTTTTTAATTTTGTTTAAATGTGGAGCTATAGTTCCACAAATCACCGATGTGGTACATGTATTCGAATGCAACCATGCATCTTAACAAAATCACTCCTAGAATTTTTTTTATTTGAAAAAAAAAGCACGGCTCTTGGATATCTGGCACACTGATGCGGTTATAATAGCGCACCAAAATACTGTTAAATAAAAATGTCCTCCTAACCAAAAATTCAATTTTTACCATCTACAATTTGTTCTATACAGTTATAAATAATTGGTGCCAGTATTTCCTCACGAAAACACCTTAACATCGATGCTTCTCTTGCTCAACATCATTTCGTACCATGCTTAATGTGTGGCTTTCCAATTTTATCAAATGATGGTAACTTGGTTTTCTCAATTACGTGTAAAAAATGCCTACCTGATGAGAAAATATCGAGGTAATTTCTATGTTTCTCTCTAATTTAATTTTTAGTGGATTATAATTGCAAAATATCTCATAAAATCCATTATTTTTGAAAAAACAATCCTACACGGTGTGCTTGTTAGCTTCGGCTCGCACAGATAGCGGTTCACAACTTCAAATTGACAAGGATTAAAAAAAAAATTATTTAGATAATAAAAATATCAATAAAATCTAAACTTACTGGAGATGGAAAGCGATATATTCACAAATGACTTTGATCAACAATATGGAACGAGTTGGAATATCAAGAATTGGCCATTTGATATTATTGATATTTTGTCCCTACATTTGAGAAAAATGAGCAATAAAATTTTGTGCATATCTAAAATTATTTTCGAGAACCATATAACCACAATGTAAATTTCAATATAGTTTTCAAACCATTTTTCAGGAATAAGGCGACTTTAAGAAGAAAATGTATACTATGAACTACTATAATTCATGTTGACACATCCTAAAGGACAATTTCAGATTAATATGCTATTTTATGTGAAAATAAATTTTCGGGTAGCTTTTAAACCTTATCAGTGAGTGTATCAGAACAAATGACACTGATGAATTTAAATAATAACAGCACTAGGGCATTCAAATAATACTCGCACCAATTTCTGAAATTCCAAAAAAATATAAAACATGTTATGATATCGATGCTCTTATACAAAACCACAGTAATGCGCTTAAATAAAAACAACACTGGTGCACACCTGTTCCCAATATTTTGAAAAAAAATAAAAAATTCTACCATATTGGTGATCTTATAACAATTACCAAACCAATGCATTTAAATATAAACTGCATCATTGTGTTAAAATATTAATCACATCTTTTTAGGATTTTGAAAAAAAAATAGTATCATGTAAATGCATTGAAAAATTTCGACTCTGTAGAAATGTCAGTGTGCTTTTCTTGTAAACCCACCAGTGCTCTTTAATATTGAATGCATCGATGTTCGGATAAAGTGAAAAATTCAATGCTTTTTTTTTAATTAAAAAATGAGCGAAAATTGATTTTTCCAAAGCCCTGCATAGAAAGAATTCTAATTTTACTATTAACAATTTTTACAATTCTTGCTATATTTATTCACAATTAAAAAAAAAATAACAAATAAATAAATAAAATAAAAGCCTTGGATGATAAAAAAATTACTATTGATTTTACTAAAAAAATTTACAAACTTTGTTCCTATTTAAACTTAATTAAAATTCCAAAAAAAAAAACCAAAAAAACAAGAAAAATCAATACCTACCTTAAACTTCTTCTTCCTTATGTGATTGAAAAAATTCACCTTAGGGTTTAACTCCCTCTACCACTTCACAATTACAGTTTTCATTTGAGTCATTTTAGCTTTAATGGGTTTGTCTAATTATTATATATAGGGTGTTTTACATGTAAAGTGGGTGGATCAACTACTAAATTAGATCCAAACTATAACACCCCATAATTTAAATATGTAACTATTTACATAAATTTATGCAATTAAAAATCAATACCCAATTATTTAACTAATTATCATATAATTTCGAGGAATATGAGTAAAGACAACATACCTGTAGTGATGATATTCCTTACCTATTATTTCATATTTGAATGTAATTTGAATCTTTCTAACTGCAACAAAGTTTTTGGGACTCTTCACCAAATCGTAGGCTCAACTACACATAATATTTCTACAACTAGCCACCCCCAATCTCTCAATCAACATACTACTACCACGAAATCCTTTGTCTCGCGACATTTTTCTCCCAAGAGAATGGATGAAAGAATAAATGATTTTCAGCCTCCTCATCGTCCATTAAATAGACCAAAAAATGGAAAGGCTTCTGCATGCACACATTCCATGTGTCAACATGCAACTTTTATTTCTTTATTTTAAGTTTTACTTAATTTCTGTTTCTTTTAAATCAACTCTTTCTTATTTTATTCATTTTTAATTTTTGTTAACTTTACTTATTCTTACTAATTTCATAGTCTACTTTTATAAATAGTTATTTAGAACTCCAATTTATTACTTACTACTTTATTTATTTATTTGCTATTAGTATATTTTCTTTATTATTTACTATCATTATATTTTTGTATTGTTTTTTATTTATTTATATATATTTCAATATTATTTTATTGTATTTATTTATTTTTTATTATTATTAGGGGAATTTCATACTCCCCCTCTTTAAGGAACTTCGTCGTGAAGTTAAGTTGAACCATTAACATTTTTATTTAATTTAGTTATTTATTACTTCATGTTTTCCCTGCACCCTTTGTTAAACTAGTATAACCAGTAGACATTGAGAATTTTCACATCATGAGGGAAATCCCATGGAATATATTTCCTTTTTCCCAACATTCGAAAACCAGCATAAGCTTTATCGGTATCTAGCATAGCCCAAGGTTGTCCCCAAGGCTCGTGCTTAGCTCAAACTTCATATGCCCCATGGAAGGCACCCAACTCAATACTCCATGAAGTAGTACTTGAGGCATCTCAAAAGGTTGGCCCACTCCCTCCACACTCACTAAGAACCACAAACCCAAGAATCAAAGTCCATACACCCCCACCAGACTTCGACATCCCAATCCATTATCAAGCACTTGGCCTCATCAATATTGTTCCATAGCCCCTTAGGAGCTATCCATCAAGAGATATACAATACAAAGGAACCACTAACATATGCATTTCTAATTTAGTATGTCCCCATCCCATATGGTGTTACTTATTCTCCCTCGCAGGCATGGAATCTGACAAGATCATAAAATAAATTAGCCCTCTCTGCCCATTTTTGGAGATCCTATCAGTCACCACATCTCAACACACAACCAATGCATTAATTATAATTATAACATCATAAAAATAATCCACATGCTCAATCTCGCATGTCATCATGATACCATAACATAATTTTTAATCACCATAATATGGATAGTGAAGAGCTACAGGCTAATGCATGTCGTAAAATCTACAAGAAATTACCACATGCTTCACCTCATGAAATACCATCATAAGTTATAACATGAACATATTTGCATCAAAGATATTTCATGACATCATAAACTAGTCACATGTCAATATAACCTCATACAATAACATCATAATCCTTATGCCACGTTATGCATATCATATCCATCATGAGTATGAAACATTGTTATCTCTATAAAAATAATTAAATTGGCATCACATACCAAACTGTAGGCTCGGCTACACATAATATTTTTACAGTTGGCCACCCCCGATACCTCAATCCACATACTACTATCGGAGAATCCTTTTTCTCACAAAAAATTTCTCCCAAGTGAATGGATGAAGGAATAAATGAATCTCATCCTCTTCAGTGTCCATTAAATAGACCAAAAAATCGTAAGAGGTCTACATGCACACATTCCATGTGTCAACATGCAACTTTTATTTCTTTATTTTAAGTTTTACTTATTTTAATATTTCTCTTAATTAACTCTTTCTTATTTTCTTCATTTTTATTTTTTTTTAATTTCAGTTATTCTTACTATTTTTATAGCTTACTTTTACATATAATTATTTATAACTATATTTAAATTTTATAGTTATTATTTATTTACTTATATATTTTACTATTATATTATATTATATTATATTATTATTATTATTATTAAATAAATATTATTATTATATTATTATATTATTATTATTATAATATTGATGATGATGATGATGATGATGGTTAACATCCACTGAGACCAAACTTTGCTCTATCAAACCTAAAGAAAGGAATTATTTAGTTTGTTTTAAAATTGTACTCCTATGCTCAAAGAGCATGGAGAGAAGCATCCCGAGTTCACTATAAGTTTGAAATGTTAAAAGGTTAGCAAAACTCGGTATTGCAACAAATATTATGAAACTGAGATCTAATGTCAGTGTATGCAGGGCACTCTATGAGGAAGTGATTTTCATCCTCAGTGTTCATATTCTAACAAAGATAGTGGATCCTTTCCACCCATGCCGTTTTAGGAACTTCCCAACAACCTATGTCAATATGGAGCTCATGAGAGTTCATTCTTATCTTGGCTATATTCATTTTTTTCTTTGAGCTAGTTAAAATAGAGAGATACTTTTGATCTTCTAGAGTAGGGTTGATGACCTTCTTATAATATCTTAATTTTCTTTTAGCCTCTAAATCTTTCTCACACCACATTTTCTCGTTAAACTTAGAAGTAACAATATTTTTAATGTTATTAATATTTTTCAATGTAGCATTTTCGTCGATCTCCAAATGGTTTAACCAGGCCCTGGTATCTTTATACCAACGTCGTTTGAGCCTTAGGTGGTTTTGGCTAGAATTTAAAGATATCTTAGGAAGTCTATGGTCTCCCATGTTATTGATTTTGTGCTTGTACAACAAGAGCCTAGCCATAGATATGCTCTTGATAGGGGAAAGACCTACTTATATAAGGAGAATAGAATAGGGTGTATTGCTTTTAATTTTTAGGTTATTCGTTATAAAATGCTTCTGGATTTGCTCAATATTTCTCTAGGATTCTCTAGAGATGTTGCAACCCCAAACCTCACATTCATAAAAAATAAAATGAGTGAGTAGAGTTTCAAAGAGGAGTTTTTTTTTTATCCCACATCACAGGGTTTTCTTCTTTACAATTATTTTTAAGACCAAAATAAGCTTTCCAACCTCCATTAATACTTTTCTCAATGCTATAGTTCTAGTTGAGCTTATGACGAATATCAATTCCTAGGTACTTGTAAGAGGACACTTCCTCCATGTTGCTATTTTCATACACAAAATTAGCGTAAGTGTCCTTCTTAGATTTGATAATCATAACTTTGTTTTGTCAGTGTTAACAATCATACCAATGGTAGAGAAAAAATCCTTAAGTCTAAGTTACTTATCAAGATGATATGGGCACCTTGCCAGAAGAACGATATTATATTATATTATATTATATTGTTATTGTTATTATTATTATTAGGGGCATTACACAACCCCTGTCGGCCCTGCCTTTTTTTCTTAATGGCATATGTTCGTGGTGTACTAATGTAATATAACGCACCAGTTTACCTTATGTAATACAATGCACTGGTTTATTATAACACTGTTGATTCTGTCGAGTTTTTTCATCAATGCTCCCGGTGTAATATAACGCACCACCTCACCTCTGCAAAATAGCAGCGTTAAATCATTATGGTGGATCTATCATTACAAATCACACCGTCATAATTTAAAATTATTTTTAAAAAATAAATTTTACTAATGGTGTTGAATAATTAAAAGCATAGTGTGTTTAATGACATAAATACACCAGTTGCCAGAGCTCTTTTTGGCTGAAATATTTGATTTATGTATAAAATATATTTAATGGTGTTTGTCCTGAATTTTTTAGGTTGCATGTCGATAAAATGTCTGATAAGGTGTTAAGTAAAAAAAATATTAAACGACAAAATGATAGAATATCGAAAAAAGTAGAGAAGGCAAGTTATTTGTAGATTATTTTCAAAATTAATATGTTTGAGCTCTATGTAATGTTAACTAATATGTATTGGTTAGTGTGTGTCATGCAGAGCCACAAAATGAATAAGGCTTATAAGATTATTTCTAAAAAAAAAACTGTAGAAGGATGAATGAGGTGAATGAAAGGATACTATTCAATATGAATTTTTTTTTAATATTAATAATATACTTAAGAATAGTAGATAACATGTTTCAAATAATCTATTAACTCATATATTTTTAATGCTCTATAGAGAGCAAAATATATATATATATATATATATATATATATATATATATATATCAATGTCTCTCTAGGAAAATAAAAATTATAGACCATATAGATGACGATGAATTGGTGTTGGAGGTTAATGAAAGGGTTTTGTTTTTTTTTTTTACAAAACTATGAGGGACTATTCAAAAGAAAATATAGACATAATTTCCGCATACAATACAAAAATCAATCCAATGATTTCAAAAATTAAATTATATCTAAACTACAGGAAGCATTTCTAGAGCAATGGTCAGTGAGACATTCCATAATTACAATTGAAAAAACATACAACAACAAAAAATAATCATTCAATAGGAAATATTCCTATCTAAATGATTTTCTAGAATTATATGTATATCTTACTACAAACCATTCATTTTTTAATATCATTTTTTTCATATTTAGTTTTCATATATCAATATAAAATTAGTTTATTACATTTTTTAGGAAGATTATGGAAATCCAAAATGTTTAGCAAGACGATATGCAAAACATGCTAGTAGGAATGTCAAAAAAGTGTATAAGGAAATGGTCAAAAAATGGACATAATTGCATCACATGAAGAGGCATCTCAACAACAAATTGCTTCAAATGTATGTAATCATAATTGAATTTTCACATATAAAAAAATAATTGAACATTAAATGTTAATTTTTAAGTATTTCCTTACAGAAAAAGAAAACAAAATGGAACCCATTCAACACATAAAATGAGACATGAAAGAAGAAAAAGGTTGATATCAAAGTTTGTGATTAACTATTAGTGTTTCCTTATAATAACTCAAGTTTTCATTTTTTTATATTTTAAGTTTTTTTACAAGAATCATCCTTAAATGTTTTCAAATAGGTGCTAACATACAAAGAAGAGCCATTATAAGAATTGATTAACATTGTGTTAAATATGGGTTGTGAGTATATATTGGCATATCAAAAAGTAATTGTGGAAATTGTAAGTATCTAGGTCGTTTTTCTTCTCTGAGTTTATAATTAATAGAATAAAAAAAACCCCTTATATTAAATCTATTATTTATAAAGGGGTTTAAAACATGTAGGAAATAAAAAATGAAACTACGCTAGTAGAATACTTGTTGCAACAAGGCATGGGACATGAGTCTGAAATCATGTATACAATTTATGAGTCACTTCCTACTATGGTACATTGTTATTCGATTTACATTGATGTATATTATTTATTTCAATTTTCATTAATCTCACCATTGTAGATAAACTCATTGCACTATATTTTTATGTTTGCATATGGAACAAGATCAAGAAAACAAAAACAAAAAATACAATCAATAAAAAAATTGTAGTTCGAGCATTGACAACAGGTCCAACGAAGAACGATGAACTATTTGGATATCAATGCAACTTATTGTATTTTCTGAAATATTTTTCTGTGAAAATGAGACATTTTATTTAATGTAATGGACATAATGTCCCAATTCAAATAATATGGGTCACTAATACAAATCCCATTTTGTATGAAAAAGATCCTCTTATTGATATATAATAAAATACATTTTCATTTATTCTATTTGGTTATGTAATGTCGTTGTGAAATGTTACACCACTGATTAAATACATCAATGCTTAAATATTATAAAGAATAGATGTGAAATAAGATAATATAAAAAATTAATGCAAACATCATATACAAATGCATTAATCCAATTTTAATTTATATGAATAGTGTTATAAGATATAAGTCGATTTTTCAATGCATAAAGGGTTTAAAAAATTACAACAATTACACTGTCACAGGTCAATGCTTCCAAAAAGAGAGAAAATCTATGAATATAAAAAATTGGCGTGTCAATAACATAAACACACATAGGTGTCTTATATTATATTAAAGCATCGTGATGCCATATTTTTTGCATGACTAGTGAATTTTCGGAGAATCACGGCATCAGAGAATTTAGTTCTTCAAGCACTGGTATTATTTGCAATTAACGTCCGAGTGAATTGTAATTCTTAATGCACCAATGCTTTTAAAGAACTAACGCCCTGGTCCTATAAAATATTATTTATATCCCCAGTGCATTGTTAAAATTAACAGCACTAGTCCTTTTATAGCGTTAGCACATCAGTGTGTTTATATGAACAATGTGCATTAACGCTGCGATTTTAAATAAAATCCCATGGTCCTCAACATTTTTGTGCATGCCCCGGTGTCGTTCCTCAAAATAATGCCCCAGGTTGTTCTTCGATATATACGCAATGATGCATTATACATTTCCATCACCAGTGTTATTTATATTCAACACCTCTTTTCTTTTAGCTATGTATGCATCCCGAATGTTTTTTATATATGTAGTGCATTGATGCTACTTGGTCCATGAAGAGCACCACAAAAAAACGTTCGCTAAAACCCCTGACCACCTAATTTTTTTCAGTTGTGATGAAGTTCCATTATAATCTTTTCTAAAACATCCTCTATCGCAAAAAAAATGTTTTAGGAGATGTTTTTTTTACATTTTCTTTCAAATTTTATATCACCAAAAGCCTATGTTATAACCTATGTTAGAAGGTATTTTCCTTGTAGTGAATGTTCTTATTATATTTTCTGGCATGAGTGTAGAATACTCATTTAAAGAATTTATGTATAAGTAGGTAAAAATCATAGTATTATTTTATTTTTTTATGTGGTCAGTGACTGCTATTATTATTTTTTTGATGTGGTTGATGACCACTATGTTCATGGAATTTTTTTTTCGGGAACATGCACCCAAAGAGATCACTTCTTGGGAGTTCATTAATGGAGCCTAACCCTGAGAGCATCTAGCATAATTGACTCCTTAACCTATCAATAGAAAGGTGTCTTTCAATGATGGGAAATCAACCAATCGAGCTAATGCTCTGAGCTATAAAACAAATTATTAATTTCTAATGCATCCAATGCAATTAGTGTTCATTGTTTTAACCTTATAAGTATGAAAATGTAACTTATTTTTTCACAAATGTCACTTAATTATTAGAAAGTTAAATATTTATTAAAATAATGATTTAAATTTTTATTATTTCTTTTGGATATAGTTATTGAATTAATTTGTATTATTTAAACAAATATATCAACTTATAACTCTATTCACTTTAGCAATGTAATTATCCTTATATTTAATGACAAACTTAAATTTTTATGAGAGTGTAAAATGTAGTAGAATAAGAAATTCATTTTATTATATATGAATAAGAAACCCTTCATTCTAAAAAATCAAACGACATAAAGATATATTGTATGCAAATGTCAATAAATAATTATTGCAGTTATTATTAATATGTTGTCATTTAATTTGTTCGACGCACATGGCGAAGACAAAAAGGTATAAAGATAAGCATTGAATGTGAATAATTATTAACATGGTATACATATTTACACAAGTACGGTAACCCTTGGTTCCACATTCCAAATGGTCTCTTGGACTTCCTATGACCATTCAACTTCCATGCAAACCCTTAGAGGATTTAGTGTTCAACATTCCCCCCCTTAATTTGAAGGGGTTTGTATGAATCTATGAATAGAGCTGTAATACAAAATGGAAACACTACGAGAAATGTGCTCTCTGAGATGTAGGTATAAGGAGGTGGTTTAAGGATGAAAACCAACACTCGAATGCTTAGTGAAGTTCCCAAAACTTTTCCAAATCTGGCAAGAAGTTGAGGTCTTGCGCTAGAGGAAGCACTCATAATGCTTTTAAGAGGAAGATGTTCAACCTAGAAAACAGAGGTCTGCGAACTGCATGAAAAGGGATAACCTAACCTGGAAAGTGAGGTATCATCTTATAGTGGTTTGAGGATGACAAGAAACTCTGAAATTCTTAATGAAATTCTAAGAACTCTTCCAAAACTGTCAAGAAGTTGAAATCTTCTACTAGAGGAAGTGTCCCAAATTCTTTGAAGAGGGATAAGCTCAACCTGAAGAGGGAGGTCCCAACCCTGCATAAATGGTTTAAGGCTCAACACCAACAAAAGACATAATCACATATATGTCTATCTCTCGCTACAACTCTGAATATGGTATGGTGGGTTGTGGCTCAGGCCCACTTGAAATTATGTGTCACTGCCTACAACTATGAATCTAGTATGGAAGGTTCTAGCTCAACCTCGCTTAATGTGACGTTGAAGCTTGTAAATGGCCATTGTTTCCCCCTGTTTCAGATACAACATGAGATGATAGAAAAAACTCAATTGCAAGGAATTTAATATTCTATAAGAGATTTTGACATATGACTGAAACATCTTCTTGGTCTTTGATGCCCATTTCCATGAAGTGATCAATCGAAAATGCATCTTTTTTCTTGCAGGAGTCTTCTTTCTGAAGCATGTGTTTGAAGAATGAGTGGTTTTATGATAGTGCTTAAATGTATGAAGATCAAAACATTGATTATTCATATGGCCAACTCAATCACTTGACATTTTTTTTGGTTGTCGTGGAAGAGGAGTAGAATCTGGAACATCTTAAGGTGAATTGTTATAAAGAAATACAACACTCTGAAACTGAATGGGCTTGGAATAGTCTGGAATATGAAAGGACACATACTTGTCATATCCAAGACCTATTATGTTCTTGTTCTCGAGAAGCTCTTCCCAAGGTCTGATGATTGGCTTGGGAAGTGAAGGCTAAATTTTGACACCTGCATTCAAATCTTCTCTTAAACTAAGCACTGAATGTGAATCAACCTCACCATTATATTCTTGTTGTTGATGGGATTTTTCCTCAATGTTTTGAATAGAAACATGTTATGAATGATGACTACACTCCTATAATTATTCTTGTTGTAGCTAAGATTCAAGCTGGAAAAACTCAATCTATTCTTGTGCTGCATTTTGCAAAGAGGTTTGAGTATCTGGGAGCAAGGAAAATTTTAACGACGGAAATTTATATCAATGTTTAAAAACCTTGGCGAATCTTAAGAGCCTCTAATATGCAGATTGTACAAAGTTTTGTGATGTTTTCTTTAAAGATATCCAAATTTCTAATGAATTCATATAGTCTAGGTAAAATTTTGGCAATTTTTAGGATAACATATATTTATACTATAAAGTTTGGGTGAATCACTTTTAGAAAAAATGGAAATTGGTGAATATTTTTTATGGAAAATCTATAAAAAAATTAACCCGCATGCAAATATTATCCCCTATGTCGGCTAGAGTCTATTTTATGACCTTAACCGTCCCATCAACAATGGAATATATTAGAGTATTCAACAACTCTAATACATCACCCATTCTATCCATTTCACAACCAATGAAATAGTGACTGTGATGATGGACTACAGAGTAATCTCCTGAGTTCTACGAATCTCAAATCTGTATATAAATACTCCAACTAGTATATAAACTATTTTTTCAAAGCAATTGGATTGTCTCTCACTTAAATGGACGTACTCTCAACTTCATGTATGAATATATTGATTCACATGTACATATGAATGGAACCTCCTTTTTAGACCGTTGGCAATGAATAAATGTCGTAATCAAGCTTCTTCTACAGGTTTTAGAGAGTATAAATTCTTAAATTACTGCCCCAAAGCAACATCGAAACCCATAAAAAGATACAAAAGTTGGGTTTTCAAAGTTCTTCTTCGTCAAAAACTCAGTCCATTCCACTGCCTTGCGAACTACACCTTGGCAAACAACATAACTGCGATTTTTTTTTTCATAAGTCAATAATGTTCCACCCTTGGTTACTACTTTACCGACAACAGTGGTTGGAGAATCATCAGTAAATAAAATCAGAAGTTACACATCAATTGACAAAGCTTATGATAGGGAGAAAAATCAACGAACCTGGTACATCCCTCTCATGATAATATCAGTAGTTTACATTAGATATGAACCATAAATATGCATTGTATTTTGAAGTATTCTCAGCTCCCTTTTCCTTGTATGTTCAAATAGGAAATCAATGAATCAACAAACACAGATTCATCTTATTGTCTTCATGGTAGAATATGGATTTTGAATGGAAAAGTAGATTCACAATCTATTTTTCGGAGTTGATATATGGGGGAGGGAGTATATGAAATGGCAGAGTTGATATCTGGGGGAGGGAAAATATGTGTGGGAAGTTGTGTATGGAGACTGCGTATGGAGACTATGAGGAGTAGTGTATGGATACTAGAAGGAGGAGCGTATGAGGAGCAGATTAAGAGAGGAAAAAAAGGAACATATGATGAGCGGAGAAGTGAAGGCGAAGAAGAGTAGCATCAGTCTAAAGTTAGCTTTCGAGGCCCTGTCAAAGGGAAACTACAAGGAAACGGTGCACTTATGCAAGAAATTTATCAAGCAGCCCAAAGGCCAAAACAACTATGAAGCTCTCGTGCTGGTGGGAAAGGCCCTCTTCTACGGGAACCATTACGATCAAGCCCAAATTACGTACAATCGCGTTGTTGATCTCAACCCGTTAGCCATGCGAGCTTGGCTGGGGCTTGTTGAATTGTATGAAGCATCTGAAAATTTTGAGAAGGTTGTGGAGGCTTGCGAGTTAATTATTGAAATTTCCAAGGAAACAGATGATAAGCCTCTACTGATAGACAATTATGTAGACTTTCAAGAGCACATGTAAAATATCTTGATGATGGAAAGGCTTCTCAGGCATGGAATGTTGTATTAGGAATTCCATAATATCATAAACGCAGTGGATTGAAGCACTTTGTGGTGTTGCAGATGTTCAGGTAGTAAAATTGATCAATCTTAGGGAATAGGTTGATAGAAACTGCCTGCCATAGTGGGGGCCTGATTTTTCGTTAGTTAATTCATTGGAGAAATTTCTACGGGAAATTGTTCATATGTCATCCCAGACACACAGATATCAAGATTTACCTTTGAAATTGTTGTTCGGCCGCATGAAAGAAGCTCATTTGTTAGGAGTTTAGAAAAGGGACCAGTTATCAGTTCATGCAGGAGAGATGTACAAGAAGGCACAGTTTCAAGTTCTGCACCATTATGTAGCTATGTTATCCTTCTATTGTTCAGATGCAGCACTGGAGATATCATTTACCATGTGTGAGGAAGATTTTTTTGATCAAACGTTTGGTGCTATTGGAATGGAGAAGTCGTTGTAATATATTTGGCAGCTGCGTACAGGAGGTTGTGCAAAGAGGTAGTTGTGGTGTCGAGAGTATGCTGCATTACGCTCTAGGACCACAATGGAGATGAGGGACCGACTGTGGGTAGCGTTTGCAAGAGCCGAGGCGATGGGGAGAAGGGAGGTGTTGTGTGTCGATTGTATAGAGTGGGAGGAATGAGAGTGGGAGCTCAGAAATACAAAACTTTAAAAAATCAAGGCCACACAATCATCTTTGGCTACTCAACCACGGAACGCCACAGTAACGCCCAATTTCCAATGAATGTTTTTCTTTGTTTTGAACCACAGTAATTCCTAGGCAGGGATATGATAACGCAGAGAGACATAGTGTAGTTTCATCGGCATTGTCGTAGGTGGAGCAGATTAGGCGTTGGGGGAGAAAAAAATATTACATGCGGCCTATAACACAGAGAATGACCCCATTCAAGGCAGCTAAAAACGTACCCAGCTGTTGTTTGGCTTGAGAATAGACAAGAGTTAAGTTTCACAGATTTGGTATCTGTCCACAGAAAACATAACACAAAATCCACTATGACTAATAATACTACGCAATTAATGATTGAGAAGCCCACCAATAAGGCCACACATCATGACTCTGATACCATGTTATATGCACATTGTGAAGACAAGAATATATAAAAATAAGCAGGAATGTGAATATTTATTAAGATGATATACATATCTATACAAGTGGTGATTCTATGTTTCATGTTCCAAGTGGTTTTTTTGGATTGTTTTTACCATTCAGCTTCCACACCAATACTTGGAAGATTAGGTCTCCAACATATTTAGAAAACCTTTCCAGGTTAAACAACATGGCTTGAATTTTGCTTGCATAGATTTTAAAATATACTACTTGTAACATTCAATTTTGATAAACATGGTTGGAAGTTCCCTTCTGGTTTAAGTCACATTCATGCTCCATTTATTCATGGAACTTTTAAGATGTTTTCTTAATTAAGACTTATGTTAGACATTATTACTTTTTATATTATGTATATAAACATATAATTAAATTATAATAAATTATAGTTTAATATGTATAGTTTCATAAATAAAAGAATATACTATAGGAACCATTCCTTCATAAACAATACAAAGTGTTTCAAAACTTGGTTCGTGTAACATCTCAACATTTCTTTGTTGGATCCACTACATACTTTATTTCTCATCATTTTTTTTTATATTCCAGGATTATTTATAATTATAATTAAAAATTTCTCATTTTTTCATTATTTTTAAAATAAAAAATATAAGAATAAATATACTAATTTTTTTTTAATTAAATATCTATACTCCAAAATATATTGAAAACCCATATACACCAATGAGGTGTTCAAATGGCTCTTCTTTGTATGTTAAAAGTTATTAGAAAATGGATTATTGCAAACCAACTAAAATATACACAATAAAACAAATATAAAATATTGAATAAGGAAAATGGATTAATTACTCATGAACTTTGGGGTAAACCTTTTTATGCATGATCATGTTTGTATGTTAAAATTTATTAGAAAATGGATTATTGCAAACCAATTAAAATATACACAATAAAACAAATATAGAATATTGAATAGGGAAAATGGATTAAGTACTTATGAACTTTGAGATAAACCTTTTTATGCATAGTCATGTCATTACATGTCATACATGTTGGATAATTTCCATTTTATTTATTTTCTGCAACAACAAAAAAAATTCAAAATTAACATTTCATGTGATAATTAATTTTTTTATATATAAAAATATAAAATAATATAATAATGTTAAGTAATTAAAATTAAAACTCAATTAAAAAAAATTTAATATATCTGATTGATGTACATTGTTGTTGGAATGGTTCATTTTGTAATTTTATTATACCAATTCATCAATACATTTTTTTCAGCATCTACACTAACATATGCCATGTATCAAATCAAATACTCTTAACAATTTTATCAATATTCATGAAAAAAATGAAAAAGAAACCTAGTAATTATCTTTTATTATTTTATTCTTTCTATTGCTAGTCTAATTAACTAATTTTTGTTATAAACGTTAGATTTCTTTATATTATAAATAGAAAGAATAGTTATACATTCTATCATGTTTTTATAACGCTTTTTCAACCCAAAAATAATTTACATCCTTAACTCAAATGAATTAAAGAATAATTCTAATTCATCATTATCTACATTATAATTTTTAATATTCTTAAAGATGATTTCTTATTCTCTTATTATTAATCTCTAGACAACTTTTATTAAGAATTATTTACATTCTAATTTTTAATATTCTTAAAGATGATTTCTTATTCCCTTATTATTAATCTCTACGCAACATTCATTAAATATGAAACTAATAGTTGAAAATGATTAACAATTATCGTTAAAAAATAAATCTATAATATAAATTCAAATAATATTTTCATATTGATCACTATTTAAGTCCTTCTGTACAATATTTCTATAAATATTTC
This sequence comes from Pinus albicaulis, assembly GCA_034641835.2. NCBI lineage: Eukaryota > Viridiplantae > Streptophyta > Pinopsida > Pinales > Pinaceae > Pinus > Pinus albicaulis. Next base: position 449,485,526 of record CM076582.1, on the reverse strand, counting down.
AAATTATTTTCTATTAGAATCCTACCATTATTTTGGAGTTCCTTCAAAAATTTTATATGCATGATACACACGATCTAATATAGAATAATCAACTTATACAAAATATAAACATATTGTTTTTATATTATAATTCAAAATAACATTGTTCTCTTTTTCTAGACATGTGTGCATTTTCTTCATTGTTATAATAATTTTATTTATCAATAAAACTTTTATACAATTAAATATGTAGAATATTAAATATTTTTATAATAAAACTGCTTTAAAATCTAGTACTATGTAAAATATAGTAACAAACACCTCAAAGACCTCAAATGATTTAAGGTTTCATGAATCATTACTACACAATTGGAATTGATAAACTTGGTTCAATTTTTTAAAATAAACATTTTAAAATGGTGCTTAACTTTAATATAGAAATTATTAAAAAAATAGTAAAAATTGATGTTCTTATGCATCATTATTAGTATAATGTGTACCATTAAATTTATTTGGGTAAGTGACATGGAAGAGGCTTCTTATCCATGCACAATATATTTCAAATCCAACAAATACCTGAAGGTCCATATACAAATAAACAAAACCAACAACTATCCATTAGCTAAAAATAAATTCAAATAGTAAAGATTAAAAAGTCCAATATTAGAGTTTGTAACAACATTAAAAAAGAGAAGCAAGAAAAAAAATAAAGTTTGCAGCACTTACAATATATTTTGAAACATTTGAAACATTCTATTTTCTTGAAAATGCACTAAAAACTAAATAAATAAATAAAATGGTAGAATATTTGAATCAATTGAAGGTAAATTTCAAATTAACAGAATGAAATTAAATACTTTTAAGTTTTTCCTAACCTAAAGAAAACCCTTGCACATCTGGCCCTTCCTTCATAAATATTTAGTGGAAAAGTATCTTTTGTAAAAAGAAAGAGAAAAAAAAGAAAAAACAAAACAAAACACTACCCTTTATAAAAGTTACTTTTGCAAGAATAAATTCCTATTCTCAATATTTTTATGCATTAATGATGAATATATATGCATTTTTTTTTTATAATTCAAATCATGACGTACTTTATAAACGTCTGTGTATGCTGAATTATAAATAATGAATAAATAGTGTTATAAGTGCAAACTTCCAAAATGGAAGTGAAAATGAGGGCTTTATTTTGCAAATGCTATTACAAAGGTTTATCTGTATCAGAATTTACTGTACCGATGCACGAGCATACCCATTTATGAGAATATTCAAAAAGTCATAAGATAATAGAAAAAATATTCAAAATATAACTAATATTTATTCAATTGTGGAAGGGTAGTGATGAGTTATCTTTAGTGGTCCATATACAAAGTAAATACTAAATTTATTATAACTACATTTTATTGGGTTTTAATCATAGGATTTTGTCAAGGTTGATGAGTTTTTCTTGGATTTGAGAGGTATTTGAACTTATTTTCCAATTTGATCAGATTATATAAAATAATTGTATGGATTTTAAAGTTTTGGAAAATCTCTGATAACATTTTTCTTCCCTAGTTCGACAATCTGATCAGAATTAATATGTACAAGCTTTCTATGGAACACCATCTCATATAATATTTGACAAACAACACCTCTCCTTCTCTTTTATGACGTAAACATTGTTGTTTGTTATTATAAATTCAAATAATATTTCTCTAGTGCTTATAGAATTGATTTGACAACTTTCAACTTTGAACAACATATCATAGCTTTGGACACACATTTGAGACACACTAAGTAGATTATGCTTCAACCCATAAACAAAAATCACATTCTTGTTTTTACCTGTACCATTAGCCACACTCACAACTCCTTTACCAACAATCTTTCCATGTGTTATCATTCTCCATTGCTTTCAATGAAAAAAACTTACTTTTGCGTATTAACATGTGCCTGGAATAGCCATTGCCAACATACCAATGACTACCTTCATTTTAAGCATATATGACAATATTACATTGTTCTGTATTTTCCTTTTCCTTCCAGACTTTCGGTTCTCAGCTTGTTTTCTTGCTAACTAGATCATGCCTTTTATTTCTAAGTCTGCAATCAATTGCTCTATGTCCATAATTCTTATAATTATGACATTGGATCAAATTGTTCAAAGGAGTAAATGGATCACTGTACCTAATTCTGCTCATACTTTTCCTGACAGATTGATTAATTGGTTTATAATTTCTTCTTCGTGGCCTGAGTTGTCCATAAGATAAATTCAACCTAGAATTTGCTACCTTGTGCCCATATTTAATGCATGTAAAACAATAACCTCGAAAAATTCCTTCATACCTAACATAATTACCAATCAAAGGGGAATTATATTGAGCTCTCACCTTTTTAGAGTAGCAAGAAATCGTCAATTGTTTTTTAAATGTTAATGATTTTCATGGAAGTTTTGAAAAATTTTGATGTAGCAAAAGCCTTTTTTCGGGTTTATTTTTGACACTAATTTTTTTTTGATATAGTAAGTATGGATAATTTTTTAAAATTTTAGTGATTTTCATGCGGATTTTAAAGCATTATGCAATTTTTTTTAAATGTTGACTATTTAACCTATTTTCAAGTTGTATTATTCATGTTATTGTTTTTAATCGAAAGATGTTTGTTTTTTAAGGGTTTTTGAAACCTGTTTTTTTTTATTTGCAATATTTTCTCATAACGAAATTTTAAATTTTTTCACAGAATTTTAAAAAATTAATAAAATTAGTATTTTGAAGCAAATATCTTTTCATATATTTATATATCGTTAATTAATACTTCAATATAAATAAAATAATTATTACTAAAAATAATAATTTGAAAACGCGACAAAAGATATACATTTTGTAAATAGATATACTTTTATATATTTGTTTTTTATTTTTTTCAAATTTTTAATTATTTTTCTTAAATTATGTATTTTTTTTTTTTAATTTTTTCATTAGTTTATTTATTTATTTTTATCTTTTATGAGGCAATTTTAGTTTTTGTTTAAATTTTTTATGTTTATTCTTTTTTTTTTAGTATTTTTTTACGATTGATTTTTTGGGGTCATTTTTTATTTTATTTTTATGTTTTAATATATATTTTATTTAGTAGTTATTATTTAAAAAAGGAGTTGCCTTTAATGCGAATTTTTCAAGTTTCTCGTGGATTTTCTGTCCGGATCTGCCGAAAAAATTTGAGGTGAAATATTGATTTATGTTATTTAAACTGGTTTTTTAACTGCATATATGGATTCAGCACCTTGAAAAACCTCTAGGGCACTTTGATTGTGCAGAGTTTAAATCTCTGTGATTTCGAATCTTCAATATTTGAAATTTGGTCTTGTAGTAGCCCTCTGAATCTTCTTTTGAATGCCATAAGTGTGACCTGATTTGGATGCTTCAAAACAAAGTTATGTCCAATCTCCCACAACAACCTAATTATGGACTGAATCAGTAGAGAAAACTTGTAAGATGTGTCACGTGTCATTGTTTCCTTCTGCGCCTCTAAAATTGATATAAAAAAAACTAAACTCCGTGTAATTTTGGCCAATTGTTACATAATTCCAATATGATGCTCAGAGAGAGAGTTGTGATGAATTTACCAAGCTCATGTCCGTTAGATGAAATTCAGGAGCCTGCAAAAACCATAACTTCCATAGATCATATATCCGAAAATATTTCGAACCAAGATCTGAAATTTTTATAGGAAGTTCCTTAGGGTTTCTTATTCATGTGGTAATAATTTCAGCTTGTGAACCTTAATAGAAAAAATGCTATAGCGAAAATTCCATGATGACCTGTTTGGAGAAGCAAAATCCTAGAATCCAAAGCTCTGATACCAAATGTTATGAAACCAACTCCCAGAACAGAAGAAAAGAAAGATCAATGCCTTATAAATAAGCCACTTCAAGGGGGGATCTCCTTTAAATTACATAAATGAATAATTCATGGATGATACAAATGACAAAGCCTCCTTTCTATATATAGGATTCCATGGGGTCACAATATAAACCTAGTTGACCTAACAATAATAATGTAAGGAAACAATAATAACAATATGGGGGTTATAGGGGTAGAAAAATAACAATAAGGGGTCTACACTAACAACAATAAGGTTATACACTAGTATTATAGGGACCTAACACATTTTTGGCATAAAACAAAATAGTTTTCACTCCCAATTATTAAAAAAAATTAAAATCTACCCTCTAAAAAAAGAAAAAAAAATCCAGGATTCACTGTTTTCATTTTCGGGTTGCTTTTCCATGTTTTTGGGGGAATTTTGGCTAGGGTTCTCGTTTTGAAGTCATAATTCCCATTTGATTGTTAACTTTGTTACCCGGGAGAAAAATGATCTCTACAATCGTGCTAGGTTACCCTTTGATATATTTGATTTTCCTCTCCAGTCTTTCTCCTTTCATGCTATGTGGGATTCCTTTGGTTGTTTGAATTTAGCCTTCTATTTTTTTGTTGTTTATTTTTCTCTTGATGCAAATTGGGTTGTTATTCTTTTTTCTTTTTGTCGTTGCATTCACCCATCTCTGGTTGTTGCGATATCTTCATTTTTTGTTGCTTTCACAAAGGTAATTGATTTGATTCCCTTTAAATCAACTACTAAACCTGTCTCAACCTCAAATCCAAGCCTTAATTTATTATTGGAGACTCTTCATGCTCCAAGGTGCTCATTGAAACTTTCAGTTCCATTTCCAATCCTTGGATTGAAACTCAGCTAGTTTTTTCCTTTCTCTATCTCTTTTCATAGAAAAACATTTTATCCTTCAAGCCTTTGACATGCCATGGGGGCTTAACTCAATGAACCTATAAAATATCACGTTCTTTCGTGGAATACTAAAAAATACCCTTATTTTGACTACATATTAGAAAATAGCTCTAAAAATCAGATTATTTAACCCCCTACCAATACAAATGCAATAAACTTTCCCAATTTAAAAAGACTCCTATTTTCACTAGATATTGTAAGTATCCATTTTTTCATTACCATTTTGTATGCCCCTTTATATTTTTTCATTAAATTTGAGCTCAATTTTGTATACATGCCAATATAAAAATCCTTTACCCCATTATGTGTTTAATATATTATGTCATTTTTTCCCCAATATATGTCCCCTAATATTAACGCATGTGGTATAGTACTACTCCCCCAGTGAAGCTCCCGTGTCACATGCTTGACTTTTATCAATAAGATACCGATTCAAAGTTTCTTGAATCTTCTTTCCTTCTTCAGTTACCAACAGTAGAATTTCAATATATTCATCTTTGTCCTTGATCAATAGTTCCTTTTGAGCTTTATTTTTCTTTCTCGACCTTTGTAACTCATAAAAAACCCTGAACAAATCTCCTTCTAAATCAACTTCAACATTTGATTCATAAGAATTAATTGATTCTACTTCCGGGTTGTCTATTTCCATGAGCATAAATTCCTTTGGTCTTTCATTATCTTTGTCCTCATTTGAAGATTAGTTTCCTTCACTTTCAAAGGATCTAGAATTTTGGGTGTAGATTCTCTTCCTCTTAACCTTCATTCTTTCCTTTTGCACTTTTCTAAGCTTCTCTCAAGGATCATATTCATCTTTCCTCTTTTTAGGACACTTAGAAGCATGGCAACCAAATTTACCAAAGTTAAAGCACTTAAAAGGTAACTTACCTTTATACTTTCCTAAGATTCTCTTGAGCTTCCTAGGAAACTTAACTTCCCCTTATTCTGATTCAAAACACGAATCATCATGCTCTTCCTAGGTATTCTTATCTAAATTGAACATTGACTCTTTTGAAGTAGGCTTTCCATTGGAAATTCTCATCTCATAAGCAGTAAGAGTGCCAAGTAGTTGATACAAAGTGAAATTATTCAACTCTGTCATCTCCCTAATGGTTGAAACCTAGGGATTAAATCTCTTAGGGAGAGATATCAAGACATTCTAAACTAATATAGGCCCTTCTAACTTTTCATCGAGATCTCATATAGTGTTCTCAACCTCATCAAGTCCTAGAAAGTATTTAGAAATATCTCGATCATTTTGCATATTCAAAGTCCTATATTGAATTCTAAAACCTTGAATTTTTTCTTGTTTTAACTTGATGTCACCTTCATAGCAGGTATTCATATTGTCCCAAATAGATTTTGTACTAGAGCAGTCTGTCACCTTGACTAGTTTTTATTCATGTAAGCTAGTAATAAGGGCATTCATGGCTTTATAATTACATGTAAACTCCATATTATAATCTCTAGTAATAAAGGTTGGAGGTTTTTGATATTATTCTTCCATTGGTTCCCATAAATCAGCTCCAAGTGATCGAATATATGTCTTCATTCTTACTATTAAAACAAATAGTTTGTTCCATTGAACATTAGTTCCCTATTGGTGTATCCTCCTTCCTATTTTCACATGGTCCCTCGTATTTATTCCAGTTCTTAGACTAATCTGAAGTAACTTAGTTTCACTCGGATACCAATTGTTAGAAATCAAGATAATACTACGAGGTGGAGTAGGAATTTTAAAAAATTTATTTCACTAGTAGCAATTACCAAGACACTGATAAATACTTCAGCAATTAATTCATATCAGCATCACAATAATCAATCATTAGAGGAAAAATAAACATATATGTTCTTGAAACTTTCCTTCAATTTAATTCACAAAGGAAAGCTTCTACTTATTGTTACAAATTTCTCTACCTACAACCAAAAGGCTGCTATTACTCCCTCATTTATCAATTACAGCTGAAGGAATCTATAACCCCTAGTTTATCAAGTACTACTAAAATGAGCTCCAACCCCTAACTATTTACCATCCACTACTAGAAGGAGCTACAACCCCCAATTTTCAATCTACCACTTTCTTGACCTCAATGATTCATATTTCATACAATTTTCAAACACAAATCATGAAGGCCACTTCCTTTCTTAAACAAAAAAATTCCTCCTTAATTACAAAATCAAATCACCCTCAATAATATCTAATCATTGATCAATCCACCAACATTCACCAACAAAACTAACACAATAATTAGCACAATTATTTCAAAAACTTTCGAAATCATTTGTGCTTATGTGGAATTTGGACTTACGTTTCTAGTTCTCTTAGCTTTAGTCATATTTCACATAAATTTCACTTTACAGAGGTTTTGATCTCATTAAATTCTTGTTTTTCTACTTATGAAATTTCCTCTTGATGTGAACAATAAGTATCCAAATTATTTATTTCTAATAGTGAGGAAAGACGAGTTTAACTATTATTTTTCTCCATTCTACTGAGTTACAAGATTTAGCAAAGGTTTTTCCAAATTTAGCTGCCTCAAAATTTTGCTAATTTGTTAAATTTTCCTGTAAACTATCCATTCTTCCATCCTTGCTTCCAACTCATTCATTCCTTATTTTTACACTTTTTAGTGTTGCAATAATTTGGTTCTAATCCACCAATGTTTTTGCATAATACCAAATATGTCCAAGTTGTCGACTGGTTTCATGCTAAGTCTTCAACACGAGTCGACAATCGCTTTTGTTTAGCCCTAAAAGGACTTTAATTATTACTTCGAAAATATTGGACCAGAGTGATTAACACTACTAAACCATTACTTTTAAACTTCCACTAGGTTCCTCTCACCTTAGCCTCAAGGGCTAACTAACCCTGCCAACTATTTGCGCATGTGGTTTTTCCACTTGCACAAAACAGAGTGTTTGGCCTCAATATATTAGGCCCCATCCTTTATTCCTATTCTCCTTTGAAAACATATACAGGGTTATGTGTTCCTAGTGGAGCCATCTTCCCCACATGTGTTACTTATATTTGTTGTCATCTATTACTCTTCATGCTACCATGTCCAAGAACCTAGTCAGGACAGAGATGCCTACAGGCTCGCTTTATAAACATTTCAGGGTTTCTCTTTCAGGATGACATGCCCGTATGGTAACCACCACTAACCAAAAAACCAATCATATGCTTTCCAGGGTGAGTTTTCTTTCCACCTATCATTCCATCGTATCCTAGTGCCTCGTTAGTCCAACTCCCTCACCCTTCCATTGTGCCTATTTCTTTCGAGATTTGAGATTATAAGGTGAGTTATCAATGATCCCTTTCGACATCAATTTGTAGAAATTAATGCTAGCTCTACTATTTCGTTTTCACATCCACGTCCTCCCAGCATTACAACAACCAAGTATTTTATACTCATTCTTACTTTATATCTTATGGGGTCATCCTTCTAGGATGATCTATCCAATGGACCCTCCACTTATCAATGAACATTGTCTTAGCTTGTGGTGTAACTTTCTCCACATCCTCTTGGTGTCAATCATCCTGCTAGTTCAACCAAGCACTCAAATTTGGTTCTTCTAGGGAAGGACTCCTTAGGTGATGTGGGTGTGGGATCCTCCATGTGGTATGACCTCACCAATCATCATTTCTTCTTCCTTTTCCACGTCATCTCAGCACCGATTCATCTTGGGACTTCACCTTTGTATGAAAATTCATTCTTATGGGGAAGGTCTCTCGGGGTGAGTCATTCCATGGGGACCTACCACTACAAAATCCCACCAATCATGTGCATGTACCTGTTGAAATCCTCTCAAAGCTATGTCATCCCAAGAGTTCACCATTTGCACTTGGTTTTGCAAAATCTGTGGAAATTTCGTCGGGGTTGTGTGGACGTGGACTGCTCCACTAGCTAATCACCTCTTGCTCCTTTTTTTTACTATCTAGCCACATTTTCTCCACGGTTAATTTGGTTTCTCCTCTAATGAATCCACCGAATTTGGAAAAAAAATCCAAAATTCCAAAAATTTTACCCTACCACCATATTAGGGCTACAATTTTGACCTTGGGGCATGTCACCTTTGACTTACAATAACTTATGATCGAGGAGGCCATTTGAAAAATTCTATATACCACTATAAAATTCTCTCAAAGCTCTAGTTGCTTGAGTAGGTCCCAAGTACATTTGATTTGATCAAATTCTCTGCACCAATCACTTCCTTCAACATCTTCTTCTTTGCTTTTTCCATCAATGGAAACACACTTCTCACATAATATTTCCAATTATATAATACTAAAAAATCCAAAATCACTTGTTTGAAACTAATTTTATGATCATTTACAAACAATGACCTCCAAAAATTCTATTTCTATAAGTGTAATGAACAAATACATTTGATTTGATCAAATTCTCTGCACCAATCACTTCCTTCAACATCTTCTTCTTTTCTTTTTCCATCAATGGAAACACACTTCTCACATAATATTTCCAATTATATAATACTAAAAAATCCAAAATCACTTGTTTGAAACTAATTTTATGATCATTTACAAACAATGACCTCCAAAAATTCTATTTCTATAAGTGTAATGAACAAATATATAAATTTTTTTATCAAATGTGCCATGAGATGTATTCTTTATTTTCTAAAAAATTCATGATCTAAAGCATTCCAAAAAAAAAGTAGAGAAAATGTCTAGTTAAATCATTTGAAGAAGTAAAACCCCATTATCATAGCTCTGATACCAAATGTTATGATCCATATGCCTAAAAAATGATAAAAAAAAAATGATAATTATATTTCACTTCAAAATGGAAACCTCATTTTAGAATAAATACAATGTATAAGAAAATAATTGATTATCCTAAAACTAGGTCTCCTTAGTATATATATAGGAGAAAAGGGTAAAATTATAATAAAATCGTACAAATGAAAGCTTTTTATTGACATCACAATATAACAACATAAATGTAATAACATTAAATATAGGACCTAATTGGGATTTTAGGGTTAACATGAGATTTGTATAAGTCTAACAAACAAGTAAAATGTTCAATGAATATTAATATTATCTCGAGGTTTCATTAAACATAATTTTTTCTACATATCAAATATTTTAACTTAATATTTCAAAAATTAAAGTAACAAATATTTTACATCTTAGTAAAAGATTTATTGAATAAAATACCTAAACTCAAAAAATTTATAATGGATGCAAAATTTTCCTCCAAAGGAAAAAAAAAATTATATTCCATATATTTCAAGTGGAAATCATAAGAAACAAAGTCCTGTATGATATGAAAAGGAGAGAAAACCTTGAACTTCGACTTACAATCCAATTTGACATAATCGTAATTGCTATACATAATTAAAAACAAGAAAATAGATAGTTGTGGTTAACCCTTTACATCACATAATAATCCATTGATAGAAAACAATACTTAAGCATCCCACAAAATTTGGATTTCTTTTATTGGTGGAAGAAATAGAATCATCTTCAATTTAAAATATGGAAATTGAGCATTATGAAATCCTCACATTTCCTACTCAAGGAAGGTATATCCCTAGAATATGAGAACAAATTTTGACAACTTGTCCTTTTCGAGATTTAATTATTTATAGATTGGGTAGAAATAATGTCTTAAAACTAGATTCTTCCCTTTTATATTATACTCATAATAGGCCATAAGATATATATGAAATTATATATATCTTATTTTCCTAATCTATGATCATTTAAGAGTCTCTCAGGACTTATATCCTTTACAAGCTAGTATATATTATGAAAATTAAAAGGATCCAAATATAAAATAAATTATCTATATTAGTGGAACCATGACTAACACAAAATTTTAAATGCAAGAAATTAATATAATTAAGATATATGAGGCCCTTTGTTCAATAAAAACCTAGTGTTCCTTAGTTACATCTATCAAATAAACCCAAGCAAAGTCCTTGATAAACCATGAAGCTTTTCTTGATGCCAATTTCTAGTAGCCTTGAAAATAAACCCTTATGAGTTGTTAAACCAATATCTATAAATTGGCCTTCAAATATAATGTTATTCTCTATTCACAAAATATCCCAGATCATGTAGTAGGTTTTTTAGTGTGTTTCCAAGTGCATGGAAAAAATGCACCTTGTTGTAATAAATGGATACACTACTACACCACAATATAAAATGATAATATTAGTTTAGAATATGAATAATTTTGTATAAAGGAAAGAATGTGGGATACCGTGTATATAAAAATAAACAAATAAAAAAAATGAAACAATTGATGGTAAGCAATTTATTCACTCTATTTATACTGGAATGAAGCGTGCAGCCTTGAGAGAGACACACAAAATATGGTGAATTAGAGTTTATGGTTCTACTTAAAGATTCTTAAGGAACATCCTTTATTTTCTTCTAAATCCTCTCTCACACAATTAACGAGGAAAATTTTCTCCCATGATGGAGGGTTTTCTCATAGATGAAGGAAATGCTGGCAAGTTGAATGCTTATAATCTTGTGAAACTTTGAGAATATTTTTGACAACATAACCTTACTAATTATTCTTCTGTCCAAATTCTATCTAATGTCTTATATATAGGCTTTCTTTATGATCTATTAAAATGTGACACCACTTTTATTTTCCAAGTTTTTTATGTAATTAAGAACTTATAATGATGGGGTTTCCAACACTACAATGATTTAAAACTATATGATGTGATGTAATGGAAAATTTGAGGGGCTAATATTCGTAGGCAGGCTCATTTTCCATGAATTTTCCAAAAAAAAAGATTTGCCAATTTCCATTAGTTTTAAAATAGATTTGCCCAAATTTTACAATATAAATTATTTTACCTTCCAAATTGCCAACATTATATAGAGAATATATATAAAATCATTATAAATTTGAATAATTTTACAAATACATCAATACAAATTTTATAGTTTGGATATTAGGGACTAGTGAAATTCGCTAATGTTATTAAACATCAATATAATTTTCCATCCTTAAAATTTTCCTAGTGGATGTAATGTTTATTTTTATTAATAATAAAAAAATATAGTGCTAAAGGAATGGGGATAACCAATATATTATTATTCCTTGAGAGAAAAATTGCTTGATTTAATTTTCCTTTTTTATGAGATGGTTAATCTTCCCAAGAAGCTTCTAGAAAGAGGTTGGGAAAATGAAGGGTCAAGGTGTGATTATAAAAACAAGAGGGAGGACCATTCAAGGGCTTATTATTCCATGTATGTTATAACCCTATTTGCCACTCCATTATAGTGAGAGAAACCAAAGTTCAACTTACCTTAGTTGTTGGCTAAAATGCATCCTCTTTCCACATTTTCTTTTACTTATATTAGATTTATCCCATGTTAAAAGGGTGAAATTACATAATTGAGAAATTTCTCATAGTTATTTTGGAAAAATATTATAATTGTGAGATAATAATTATTTCATAATTGACATAGTTGAGAAAAATCTAATAATTTTGAGAAAGTTTTCTAGAGTTTTTCATTCCCAAGGAGATCAACTTGAACCACTTTTGTATGAGTTGGCTAGGGGTCCATTATTATTGAATTTTCGTAACTTCTCAAGCCCCCAGGGTGTTTAGATACATTATCCCAAAGGATAGAATAAACCTATATAATATCACCAATAGGAAAGGGAGAGGGGAGAGTGGGAATTATATCGAGACATTGCTACCTTGATTTAGGTATTGAGGGACATACTTTGTATTGAAGTCGTATTGCTCAGAGAGGGGGAGAATCTGCCAGATTTTGGAGAAGATATCTTATGCTTGAAGGTATAATTTTACCATTTGATTCATGGTTAATATAAATATATGTTCCTTCCTTTTATTTAGATGTTTGCAGCAGTTACATATATCGAATATGTAACACCCCCTTCCCACATCTACCCAAGAAACCGACTAACTGGGGTAAACATGTGCTGAGAGGATACTATAATGAGATTCAACCTCCTAGGTAGCCTTAAGGTAGTGGAACCAATGGAAACACAACTTACAGACCTTATACAGCAACAAAAACACCCCCAGGAGGTAACCCAACCATTCAAGCCTCTTACTCCTGGGTAAACTGACAATGTGAACACTTTGAGCCATAGCCATAGGCACAACCTTATGTGCCTACATCTAGGAGGTTGTATCTATAGACATAACACTACATGCTAGCAGACAGGGCCCTAAAAACTTACTTTTATGCCAGTTTCCTCGGGATTTGAGCCAGCTTTTTAGGACTAGAACCCAGCGCTCTGCCCATAACTTCTTGAAAAGTTCAGAGATGATAAATACAGAAGAAATCACATCAATACTAATTCATTTAGACCCTTCCTAGACATGACAAGAATTTTTTCATACATGTCACAAACATTAAAGCTACAGGTATAAACAATAGAACAGAGAAAAGTGTTTTCATACTTATCTGAGAATCACTAAGGATCAATTATCCCCTACATCATTAGCTTTCATACAATGTATTTTACCATAGATACATTGTGCATTAATTTACAAGTAAAAACATGGAGAGAGCCATATATTATCACTATCAACATACATGTTTATAATGAACATAATAACAATAGAAATACAATGGATACAAGAACAATAGAATCTACATAATAACCAATATAATTATACATCAAATACCAAAGGAATGAATTTCTCATTAATGAATATAGAAACCAATCAGGGATGGGACTACCTCATTCCACCCAAGCATATATTGGCTGAGCCAAATCTCTCTTCATCCAATCACCCTCGTGCCATATTCCAAGCATGAATGTGGGACTCATAACCAACCAAAAATAACTAACCAAGCATGAATGCTACTGGGGTTCTCTGCCTACACCGTGAGGTATTTGAGTGCCTCCTAGTCTCTCAGGATTTATCGTAATCCACAGTTTGAATCACGGATCACTAGGACCTAAATCAAGACATAATCTCCATGCTTTATTGTACATCCCATCTCGGGACTACTATGCCCAATGGATAGAAATCCACCTCTTGTATTTACCGTATATCCCTCCATTCACCAGCAAGGATTCCTTGGCCCACCGAGGCACACAATCTAGCTTTACCAAAACCCATAGTTTGGCTCAGGGGTTACTAGGCGAGTGTTTTTACCATGATCCATAGTTTCATTTAAGGACCATTAGGCTATGTGTTTTTCATTTTGGAGATCCACCCCACTTATCTTTGAATCCATTTGGAAATCCAGCTCAACCTAAGTATGACAAACCCATCTCATCAAAACTATATGGAAATGGAAATGCTAGGTTGAAAACACTATCACACATGAAAAAACCCATGCCAAGACAAAAATTAGTCAAATGCAATACTATGCATGCCATATCTATAAGGAAAATCACATAGGAAAATGAATGCCTGCAAAGAATCCTGTTGTAGTTGCTTGATCCTTCTCCTCCTTGATTTATTTTACTTTCTTTCTCCAATGCCAAAGTGATCCAAGAAAACTCTATGTTGAAGAGTGAGAGAGATAGACAGAGATAATAATGAGAGAGCTCAAAAAATGAACTGACAAAATCTTACCAACTGATCCTGAGAAGCATTTTTATTAATGAAGCCTCTATTTTCTTCATTTTCCTTTATTTTTCTTCATTTTCATCTTCACATGCAACCTGTGGCCTTTCACCTTTATTTTCTCCTAATTTCCATTATTTCATAAATAAAATGTCAATTAATGCCTCATGGTTTTTCAAAATCCTTTTCCATTCCCCTTAGCAATATTAACCAAAATGAACAACCACTAGGATTTTTTTCCCAACATTTAGCTTGAAATAAGTGTCCCATCAACCATGGTGTTATATTTTTACATGGATTTTTAACCAGGGTTATTAGAGAACCCTCCCCCTTGGGGTAAAACCATCCTCGGTGTTTAATGTCACCTATAAACCAGAAAATTGTTTAAAATAGAACATATTTGAGCTTTATAACACAACTCGTTACAATATTTACAATGAATAACCTGCTCAAAATAAAAATAAAAACATCATGACAATCATATCGTGTACTAGAGCTTTATAACACATATCATTAGGGTATTTACAATAGTATACACACATACACATTTTTTCAACCAAAAAATAAAATTATATTATCCTTGTATCAGCAACAAGGGAATACAGAGGCTCAGACATCCACCCTCAAAGTAGTTCCATGATTCACTTCCTTCCTGGGAATTCCAGGATCTACTGTCATAGTCAAATTCCACATCCAGTGTCCAACGTTACAATCCTAGGCTACTGTACCCTTAGTGAGTAATTACCGACTCATTATTTGAGGGAACACTCCCAATCTGCATATGATTCCATATGGAAATGATAATGAAAAAAAAAATGCATTCCTCGCCCTTCCTTTCTCTGCTACACATCCCCTCACAAAATCTGGTCATCCCCTTCTGTGCAGTCACTCCCCTTTCAAGTTCCCCAACATCCCCTATCCCGGGTGATCCATCGCTTGGAACATCCTCCTCAAATCGGAAGACAAAAAAAACAAGGCATATATCTTCCTGAAAACCATCATACCGGTCAGAGCATGCTCATGGAAATAAATGGAGACTATTGGGCAAAATGGCCTTGGTCCTCAAGTGTTTTTCTAGCATACTTCTACATGTTTCGAGTCGTTTTGTTATTGTTTCTAATTCTTGCACTCATTTTCAATCATCACAACCGATCATTGCATGCTTCCTATACCAAGCACATAATTTTCATGATTCAAAATAAATTTAAATGACTTAAAATAATACCTCGTTGGTAGATCGTCAATAAGGTAGACTTTCACTTCTATTTACTTCCTGTCACAACAAGTCAAATCAGTTGTGTGATAAAATAATCATGTATAAAGATATCACATCAAGTTAGCTCAAAATATAACCATCATAGGTCAAAATCATGAATTTCATGCAATAATAATAAACCATAGTCATAAATCATTTGTAACCATCATAGATCACATGCATAATATAACTGAAATAAAATATCGATAATTATCCTTTATTAGTTCTTACTTCTGCCTTTTTTATTTGGTACAGACACTCGATTGGTTTCCACACCCGAAAAACACCTAGTGCCTTCTCCTCAATCATGTACACATACACATAGTGTGCATCACACATATAAAAACCATACATGACATATAACACCATGTAATGCATACACCTACACTAGGTGTACATCACAACACAATACATACACCTACATACAATGTAGAAGAAGACACAATACATACACCTACGTCTGGTGTACAACACAAAATAATACATACACATACATCTAGTGTATAAAAAAACACATACACCTACACCCAGTGTACAATACACCACAATACAAATGCCTACATTGGCATACAACACATACATCTACACCTGGTGTACAATACAACACAATGCATACACATATACAAAGTACAACACAACAAATAACATGTCATGATACCATGACTACACCATGCACATACATAGTACCACATTCTCGCAACACAGCATGTACGACATGCACACAATACCACATGTGCACAACAACACATGTAGGACATGTACATATCACCACATGTAGGACATGTACACGACACCACCTTCACACAACACCACATGCACACAACACCATATGTACAACACACACACAACACCATATTTACATAGAACCATATGTACAAAATGCACAAAACACTATATGTACATAAAATCTCATATACAACATGTACATAGAACCACATGTATAGAGCACCACATATACAACATGCACACAACACCACATATCCAACATGCACACAGTACAGTAGGCACATACCACTACATATACAACATGTACGTAGCACCATCTATACCTAGTACTGCATATGCAATATACACACAACACCATCTATACAATATGCATACAACAAATATGTTCACAATACTGCATATTTTACATTTACAAGTCACCATAGGTACAATCACTGAATACACAACATAAGAAACATATACACAACAATATTATTTCACATCCATAGACCACACACTAACCCCACATGAAACCTTTCTTTTAGTGTCTTTCCATTATTCATTATTATCCTAGCATGTCACAGATCACACTACTTTCACTTTGCTGATGTACCCCTTAGCATTACCTATCCATAACATAAACATGGGCATAATACAAACATATAATATCAACTCATGCAAACATGATATTAACCTCATATATCTATTAGAGTTACTCTTCCCACTTGATTCCTCATAAGACCGAGAACATCTTCATTCCATTCACATGTAGAAGCAATCATTCCTCCATAAGAATGATCCTTGAAAACCATTCCATAAAATGGCATATATACACACACACATACATATATATAATTCTTAGCATAAAATAATCATGATTCTATCAAACAATGACATACATCCACACAAACATATATAGACACTAACATTAAACAATGATGATCCATGATCACACTGTCATACACACCATAAATATATACATGCATGTATACCTATATAAATATCAACATAATCATGATCATAGTATAATTACCAGATAGAGTAAGGTTAAGGTTAAGAGAACTTCCTTTATCTGTGCACAACATGCACGATGTTGAGAACAATAGTTCCCAACATAGCGAAGGCATGTAACACCTCAAATCCATTTACTTTACCTCTCGTGTTACCCTTCTCACGATTTCTCTTCCACCATCCATTTACCTTAATGGACCCAACCAATCCAACTGGATACCATATTATTACCTTCAATTTTCCTTATAGATTCACCAAGATTCATCCAAGTCTTTCATTACTTGCTAGTTTTCATTTAGTTATTTCAGAGCTCCATCAAATTTCTCTTTACCAATCAATTCCTAAGACTCAAAGAATAAAATACAAATACAAGGACAAGTAACAACAAGAATAAAACAAATAGTAATATGACACTGCAAACAAAGTGGCAAGGTGTGGCACCGATCATAAAAAAAAATGGAAATCAAGCACAAAAAAATCATAAAGGACCGAAAGCATAAGACTGGAAACAAATACCATGACTCAATCCCTATGGTTCCTAGTTCTTCCAAGGAAAGCTCAACCCAATCCTTTTCAAATATTTCTAGGCAGACGTTTTTTCCATCCACCCCCCTACATCCTACTACCATAAACACCTAATTGTTAGTGCATAAATAAACATAACAAGATAGTTACCTTACCTTTTTATGCCAAACACACTTCCTTGTATCTAAACACATACATATATCATCTCTCAAGGAACTCCAATTCCTTGACGAATCCAACCATAAATAAATCAATCGTTATACCTATCAAATACATGTTCATCACACATATCCACATAATGGAAGACAGGATTAGGTTTAAGAATACTTCCTGTATGCAAAGCACTCATTTGTTTGGAATTAGGGTTTCCAAACATAGCCAAATGAATTCTTACCCAAATCCTTTCTTTTATCATTTACCTTGCTGCAATTGAGTCGTACTATGTATTTTCATATCACCCATATATTAGTTATATAAATACATGAAATATTAGCTTGTCATGCTAATATTAGCATGTTTCCCTGCAACTATTCACGCATGTCAATCACATGTTCCAAATATCAACATATCATATCTATTAATTAAAATAAACCTATACCAACACTAACAACCATTTCATGATCAACTAACAGTCAAAATCATAGTACTACAACTATCACCTAATTAAACTCAAGTACACATCAGTTATCTCAACACATAGTGCGTTAGTACAACTTCCTTAAGACCAAATCATTTCTTCATGTAATCTTATAGACACACACTCATACCATGTGATCAATCAAGCATTCAACAATAAATATACAAAAAAATAGAAACCAAAATTCAAACACCAAATAGATGACATAATCTAAAATTCAAGTACAAAGTAGATGACATAAGTAAGCTCATACCTTAATGTATCTGAAGGGAGGCTATCTTGTTTGTAAAATAAATATAGATTATCACAATATAACTTCTCCACACGTCATCTGAAACATAAATAATGTCATGATATCCATAATAATAACTAGATACCATGTTCACATCATAAGCTCATAAAATATTTCCAGTCATGCATAACAATCACATATGCATAGTAAGCCTAAATTAGTATGACATACTATCACAAATAAGTTGACTCACACCTTAATTTCATAATTCTAACCATATTGCTAGGCTAATACAATTTAGCATGATACTTATAACATCAATATCTTAATTTCATAACCCTAATCATCAAGTTAACTAACATATAACAACAAGAAGTCAACATATAACATGCTCATCAACAAATTTTAACATAATCATCAAGATAACTACAAGTTAACATATAAAATGCTGGTCAACAACATATAACATACTGATCAGTTAAGACCATGCTATACTAACCAATGCATGTGCGTATGATCACACTAGTCAACTAACATCTATCAGAACATCAATAGAATGAGAAGCATACACATAACCATAATGCATATGACTACACTGATCAACTAGCACTTATCACATATGTAACCATAATAATAATAGAATGACCAAATATAAGTATCCTTAATTCTTACAAAAACCATGAATCACATACCTGCATGCCAAACATACAACTTGTATGACAATCTTCTCTTACCCCAGATTCCATTTTTGCAATGTCACTTTAATGATTTTCATCTCCTGCTCTATCTTAGAAAATACATTAACATCATAACAAACCAATATAATCATGATGATTTAATTGCATACAATGAACTTAAGCACAAAAACCTCAACCAAACCAATGCAAAACTGGCGATATGCACCCACTTTACATGTATAACCAATCATGAGTTACTAATTCATGTTCAACATATGACATCACACAAGCAAGCATACACGGATAACACTGAAGCATTAAAAATATGTAACTCTAGCATAAGAAAGAAATGCATGTACAATATGTAACAATATGTAAGCCAGTGTGCACGAACAATACACAAGCATGAGCAGCACATAACCACTCATAAAATCATGACAACATCTTGACTACAACACCATCAGTACTTCCATGGAAAAACAACTGCCACTATGGCCAACACAACATGGATGCAACAAGCACATACACCATATTTATGAGAAACACATATGCAACCAACACAAAAACATGACCAACACACTACCCATGCATTCCAATGGTCAAACCATACTCTGATACCACTATGTAATACCCCCTTCCCACATCTACCTAAGAAACCAACCAGCTAGGGTACACATGTGACAAGAGGCTACTATAATGAGATTCAAACTCCTAGGCGAACTTAAGGAAGTAGAACTGATGGAAAAACAAAATGTAGACATTGTACAATAGCAACAACAACCCCAACAGGTAACCCAACCATTCAGTCCTCTTACCCCTACATCAAAATGAAAATTTTAACTCTTTTATCCATACCCACAGGCATGAGCTTTCATTCCTAAATCGAGGAGGTTGTAACCATAGAAATAACATTGCATGCCAGCAGCCAGGGCCCCAAATACTCAATTCTATGCCAACGGCCCCGGGATTTGGGCCACCCTTTCAAGCCCAAAACCTAGTGCTTTGTCCAGAACTTCATGAAAAGTTAAAACATGATCAATAATAATAAGAAAATGATACAGAAGAATTCACATCAATAATAACTCATCTGGACCCCTCCTAACCATGACAGGAATCTTTTAAAACATGTCACAAACATGAAAGGTAGATGTATACAAAACATAAAACAACAAAGGGATCTCATACTTATCTGAAATTTGCTAAGAATCATTGTTCCCCTACATCATTAGCTTCCATACAATCTATTTTACCATAGATACATAGTGCATTCATTTACAAGTAAAACATGGAGAGAGATATATATCATCACTATCTATATACATGTTTATAACCAACGTAATAACAAAATAAATACAGTGGATAAAACAACAATAGAATCCACATAATAACCAGTAAAATTATACATCAAATACCAAAGTAATGTATTTTTTATTAATGAATATAGAAACCAATCGGGGATGGGACTACAACGTCCCACCTCGCCATATATTGGATGAGTGATACCTCTCTTCATCCAATCACCCTCATGCCATATTCCAAACATGAATGCGTGACTCATAACCAAATAAAAAGAACCAAACAAGAATGAATTATGACGGGATTTTTTGCCTACATCGTGAGGAATTTGACTAGCTCATCATCTTTGAGGATTTACTATAATCATATATCTGAATCAAGGATCACTAGGACCTAAAAGTAGACACACTCTCCAGGCTTTACCATACATCCCATCTCAGTACTACTAGTTGCAACTAAGAGAAATACATGTCTTGGATTTATGGTATATCTCGCCATTCATCGGCAAGGATTCCTAGGCTCATCGAGGCACAAAATATGGCTTTACAACAGTGCATAGTCTGGCTCAGGGGTTACTAGTCTATTTTCTTTACCATGATCCACAGTCTAGTTCACGTACCACTATCCCATGTTTTTTTCATTTCAGATATCCATCCCACTGATATTTGAATCAATTCGGTAATCTAGCTCAATCGAGGTATGACAAACCCATCTTATCAAAGCTATACAGAAGTGGAAAGGCTAGGCTAAAAACACTGTCATACCTAGAAAATCCCATGCCAAGATAGAAAAGAACCAGATGAAATACCATGCATGACATATCTAGCAAGGAAATCACATATGAAAATCAATACCTGCAAAGAATCATGTTGTAGTTGCTTGATCCTTCTCTTCCTTTCTTTATTTGCCCTTCTTGCTACAATGCCAAAGTACTCCAAGAAAACTCTAAGTGTCCAAGAGTGAGAGAGAGAGAGATAAAATAATGAGAGAGCTCCAAAAATGAACAGAAAAAAATCTTACCAGCTGATCTTCAGAAGCCTTTTTATTAATGAGGCCTCTATTTTCTTAATTTTCAATTATTTTCCTCCATTTTCCTCCTCAGATGCAACATGTGCTCTTTCAACTTCCTTTTCTCCTAATTTCCATTATTTTCATAAATTAAATGTCAATTAATGCCTCATTATTTTTCCAAAGACTTTTCCATTTCCCTTAGCCATAATAACCGAAATAAACACCCACTAAGATGTTTTTCCCAACATTCAGCTTGGAATAAGTATCCCATCAACCATGGTCTTATATTTTTACATGGATTTTTAACTAGGTCTATTACATATTCTATGATGTTTTGATCTGACGATATTCTGAAGAAGATCACTTATCATCCTTGAGTTTTTGTGGTTGTGTGTAGGTGTTTAGATAGTGTAGATGAAGTAAATCATTTAAGAAGAGCACGAGGATTCTGCTACGAATTCAAAATCCTTCACCCACTTGCAAGGGGGCCAGGTGCACACTCTTTCCTTTATAGCATCTAGAACTATTTTCTTGTTGCATGTTTGAATATTGGTTTGGGATTTCATATTCTATTTATTGGACATTTTTTCTCTTTCTGCATGCTAGTCTTATTTGGGAAAAAGATCATGGAGTGATAACTTGCAAATTTAGATGCAACAGAACTGGTTCTTTCAATGAGAGTATTTTCCATTTGCCCTCTTTGCATTAGATCTCTCTTATTTTGCTTTGGATCTGGTTTTTTTTTCCCCCATTGAGTTCTTTGTGGCTTTTTCGATTATTTTTTATTTCCAATGGTTTTACTTGCTTTAGATCTAAGTTGATCTTAGATTTGAAGTTTTGTTTTTTTTAGAGAGAATAATAGGTTGCAATGACTTTACAAAATCCCAAATCCCCTATTGTGTCCATGTTGTATTGTCTGCTTTCCACAAAGTGTGTTTATTAATGAGTTGCCATTTTTCCTAGTTGTCTTATGACTAACTATAGAGAGATGGTGAATATGCTTGCCTAGAACGGGAGGGATAGGTTGCCGCTATTTTATCAATTTACGTTATTTTATGTATATAATTTGATAAAAATAACCACATATCTAGATTCCTCTCAAAATTGTAGCCCAAAAAAAAAATACAAAATCACTCAAAATGGACTCTATATGAGGAATCTCTAACCAATTGAAAATTGGCCAGTTTGTTTTTTTTTCCACCCTCACGCGCAACCATTTTTGTGTCTGTTTATATTATTTTCTATACAAAAATCTGTAAAAATAGGTAAAAATATGTAAACCTCTTATAAATATACCCTAAATCAAAAAAATATATATCACATGAAATGGAGTCTATATGAGGAAGAAATGGCTGATTGAAAAATCAGCCTATTTTCTATCTGTTTTTCCCAATTTTCGGGTTTTGTTTTAGCTGATTTGTTTGATTTTTCTTGTGTTTTTATTTAGAAATTATAGATATATTGGAGAACTATTGGTATATATATATATATATATATATATTTCTGTTAGTGTATTATTTTATCAAATTTGAGCCATTTATTATTCATTGGTTGAGATCTTCCATTGCTTATGTTTTTCAAGGTTCCATTGAAGGATTGTTTGTGTGATTTGGTTGAGGACTAGTGTTCCCATCTCCAGATCTCAGTTTCAGATTTGTTTAGATTAATTTGGTGACTACTTGGATCTATTTAATTTCCCACATCTAGATCTTTATGTCATTTGTGCACTTTTTTCACTTGTTTTTGAGTGATCTCTTTGTTCCCTTGGTTATTTTTGTCACGATTGGTGGTGTTTTGATTGGTTGTGCAATTTTCATCTAGACAAGTTCTGTTAGGTCCCTATATTATTATTTTAGTCCCTTATTATTATTAGTGTAGCCCCCTTATTGTTATTGTTGTACCCATGTAACCCCAATATTGTTATTATTGCACCCTTACATTATTATTGTTAGGTCGGCTAGGATTATATTGTGACCCCATGGACTCCTATATATAGAATGAGGTTTTTTCATTTGTATCATTAAAGAATTGTTCATTTATGTAATGTAAAGGAGATTTCCCCCTCAAAGTGTCTAAATTCTAAGGCGTTGATCTCTCTTTTCTTCTATTTTTGGAGCTGGTTTCATAACATTTGGTATCATAGCTTTGGATTCTAGGGTTTTTCTACTCTAAATAGGTCATCGTGGCATTTTCGCTATAAATTTTTTTCTATCATTTTTCAAAATCTGAAATTTTTACAAAGAGAAGCCAAAATCCTAAGGAATGTCTTTTAACCCTGGAAGTTAGAGTTTTGTCAGGCTCCTGAATTTCATCTCAAAGAGGTGACTGTGGGAATATCATCATAACTCTCTTTTTGAGAATTAGATTGGAATTCTGTAAAAAGTGGCCACAAGTACATAGACTATAGTTTCTTGTATATAAATTTGAGAGCCAAAGGAGGAAACAGTGACACGTGGCACACCGTACCAGTTATCTCTACTGAACTAGTCCATAATTAGGTCATTGTGGGAGATTGGGCATAACTTTTCCTTGAAGAATATAAATCAGGTTAGACCTGTGACATTAGAGAGAAGATTCAGAGGGCTACTATAGGACCAAATTTCAGATATTAAAGATGCTAAATCACAGAGGTAATTTGATTTCAATGTCGAGCTCCTCAAAAGCAAGAAAAAGGTGTGTATTTTTTTCCCAAATTGCATAAGTCTTGTTTGAAGAATTGGTTTGAATTGATTCCAATGGCATATTGTAGAATAGATATCAGTATTGGGTTCTAAATTACCCCCTAAAATTATTGGAACACCCATTAAACCTTCATAAGGCACTACTATGACTCATGAATATGAAGAAGTGAAACATGACATATCAAAATTATAACAGCAAATGCACCAAATTTCTCTCTCACAAAGAGTGACAAAAAATGAAATGGAAGTTTTGAAGAAAGGTGCAGAAGCTCAAATGGATGGTTTGAAGAAAGGCATGGAAGCTAAGATGGATGGCATGGAAGTTGGCATGGAAGCTCAAATGGATGACATGGAAGCTAAGATTGATGAAAAAATGGAAAACATGAAGAATGATCTAAAATTATACATGGAAGGTTTGACAAATTTGATATAGGAAATGTTTCCTAATGGTGACAAGATAGTAGAGGAAACTCATGATCATAAAAAAATAAATGTTAATCGTGATTTCATAAACTCATGTTGGATGGGAGACCCACCATATTCCAAAGATCGATATGAGGAAGTTTGATGGCAAGGATCTCATAACATGGATACTACACATGGAGCAATATTTTGATCTCAATAATGTGCAAAACACACAAAAGGTACGCATTGCAACTTTATATTTAGAACAAAATACATTTGTATGGTATTGATGGCTTTTCTCCTGTAAAAAAATTGTCACTTGGTCAATTTTTATGAAGGAAATGATAACACATTATAAGGATACAAAGAGCAAGTACACCTTCTTTAGCCAATTGATAAATCTCAAACAAAAGGGTTCAGTGGTAGAGCACATTGAGGACTTCCAAAAATTGAATATAAGGGCAACTTGTATTCAAGAGGAACATAGGATTGATGTCTTCATAGGGACTTTAAAGGATAACATCCAACACGAGGTTCGTGTTTGGGAACCTGATTCATTGGAGAAGGCATTCAGGCTAGAAAGAAAAATTGAATGTAAAATTATGGCGACAACAAATCCTACCACTCACATCTATAAAGATGGAAGTGTTTCTACTTCTAGACTTCCAGAACCTAAAATATTGAAACCACAACAATTGGAAGAAAAAAGAGAAAAAGGGCTTTGCTACAGTTGTGATAGAAAATACACTAAAGGTCATAAGTGTGTTGGGAAGAAATTAATTTACATTGATTGTGAAGAGGAGGAGGAAAATAAATAAGAATCTTCAAAATAAGAGGATATAAACTAGGAGCCAACCCTAGAAGAAGAAGAAATGAGTCCAACCATATCGTGTAATGAATTAGAAGGAATTACCACTCCTCAAACTCTCAAAATAGAAGGACATGTCAAGAATAAAATGGCAATAGTGTTGATTGATTCAGGTAGTACCCATACTTTTATTCATTGTAAGGTAGCCAAGGAATTGAATTGTTTCCTATACCCAGCACCAGAATGTCAAGTGATGGTTGAAAATGGATGAATTATAAATTTCTCTCGAAAATTCCATAATATCAAGCTAACCATGGGGGAATGTGTATTTAATATTCCAATTCTTTCCATTCCAATGGCATGTGTTGATGTTGTAGTAGGATTACAATGGTTACAATATTTGGGGAAGGTAGCTTTTAATTTTCAAGAACTTTTCTTGAATTTTTTTTAGAAGGAAAGGAAGTTGAATTAAAGGGTATTGCAGGGAATCCGGGAAAGATAATAAGCTCTAATGTCATGAAAAATATTCTGAAGAAATAACAACAAGGCATAATTGCTCAATTATTCTCACTAGAAGTTCCAACATCAAAATCATCTATTTCTCCAGATCTCCAAAATGCCTTGGACAATCATTCCAAGGTGTTTGAAACTCCCAAAGGACTCCCACCTATTTGTGATCATGATCATGCTATTCATTTGATTCTAGGAAGTGTTCCTCCAAACATCAGGCCTTATAGATATCCTTATGTCCAAAAGAGCTAAATTAAATGTATGATTGCAGAAATGTTAGAGGCTGGTATAATTCAACCTAGTCAAAGTTATTTCTATGCTCCAGTAGTATTGGTGCACAAGAAGGATGGATCATGGCACATGTGTCCTGATTATAGAGAGCTCAATAAGCTCACTATTAAAGATAAATTTCCCATTCCTGTGATTGATGAATTATTTGATGAATTACATGGAGAAATTTATTTTACCAAGTTGGATCTTTGTTCAGGATATCATCAAATTACAATGAAGACTGAAGATATTCCGAAAATAGGATTTCGACCTCATGAGGGTCATTATGAATTTTTGGTCATGCCTTTTGGCCTTACCAATGCACCTTCTACATTTCAAGGGTTGATGAATTCCATTTTCAAACCATTCCTTATAATATTCGTGCTATTATTTTTTATTGATATAATAATCTACAGCAGGTCTTGGAATGATCATGTTTAGCATGTTGACAGGGTTCTCAAACTATTTCACGAGAAGTAATTATATGCAAAAACATCCAAATTTTTCTTTGGATTACAAGAGGTGGAATAGCTGGGTCATATTGTATCTCGCGAGGGTGTTAAGCTAGACCCTAACAAAATTAAATCCATTAAGGAATGGAAAGTACCAACAACCATAAATAAGTTGCGAGGATTTCTCAGGTTAACAGGGTATTATCGCAAGTTTGTTAATAATTATGGGATAATAGTAGCACCTCTAACACCATTATTGAAGAAATATGCATTTTCATGGACTCCTGAAGAAATTAAGGCCTTTGAACATCTTAAAGAGGAAATGTACCTAGCACCAGTCTTAGTTATGCCAGAATTCACAAAAATCTTTATGTGATGCCTCAAGAAATGGAATTGGTGTTGTTTTAATGCAAGAAGGAAGACCCATTGCTTTTCAAAGTCGTCCAATCAAAGGAAAGTATTTTCAGAAAGCTATTTATGAGAAGGAAATGTTAGCAATATTACATTCACTAAATAAATGGTGACCTTACCTTATGGGAAGACACTTCAAGATAAAAACTGATCATGATAGTTTTAAACACTTCTTGGAAAAAAGAATATCTTCAGAAGAGTAGAAAAAATGGGTCACAAATATGTTGGGTTATGAATTTGAAATAATCTACAAAAAAGGGAAACTACATGTTGTTGCAGATGCACTCTCAAGAAAGAATGAAGAGGTGGAAGCATTTCTTTGTGATGCGGGGGCATTAGGCTCAAAACAACATTTTCACATAAATAAATATAAAGGCGGGTCTCATGTTTTATTTCCCCATGTAATTATTCATAATTGAGTTATTTTTATTTAATTAGAGAGGAAAATGTAACTGCCGGATGACTAGTGGGCATAGGAAGAGACAGTCTGTCTCTGTCTGTCAGAGGGTTAGTCTAAGAGTTAGAGATTTGAAGAGTTTTGAGCTGTTAGAAGAATTGAATCGATTATGTTACTTTTGTATAAGAATAAGCCTGATAAGGCAAAAAAGAGGAGAGACCTGCAAAGAGACCTGCATAGAGAGCTACATAGAGTTGTAGGGTTGGCAGAGTAGATTTCCGAAGGCCAGTAGATTGGAAATCTGGCTAAGCTAGAATTCTGTAAGTTAATTCACTGTATAAATGAGGAATTGTCTCAGTATTACTGTGCGTTTGTTGGTTAAATTCTGTGTTGTGTAGTTAAATGTGTAATTGGACTCTGTAATGAGAAGCTTGAAAGGTACTCTGTATCTGACAAGGAATTCGATGTTATTCCTGGATATTATATATGTTTAGAGGGTAAATAGAAACCCTACTTTGATATGAAGTCTGGTAAGGATGACTGTAATGCAATGGAGTCCGAGGTGGATAACCTGAGAGCCTAAATTACAGTTGGACACAATTGGATCTGCATAGAAACAGTCTGGAGAATTACTCTATAATTAACTATGTGAGGAGAATGTTGAATTGAGGTAATGGTGTCCCTGTACGCCTTTGGTAGAACAATGGAATTTCTGTGTTCGAACCTCCGTGAACTATGTATAAGTAAAACCTTGTGATTGTTTAAAGTCTGCCTCTGTAATCGGGGTAGGATATTGACAAGACCTTGAAGGAAGGCGTCCGTGGTCTATGTGAAATGGGATTTTCACAGTAAATATTGAGTCTTTCACATTTGTTCCCTGTGGAGAAAAGTCTATGCTTATTGACTGTCGTTGTGTTATAGTTAATATACCCAGCCTTTGAGTGAAAGTGCGTAATTCGGAGGGCTTTTGAACCTTCAATTTCTGTGTATAACGTGGAGAAATATGGTGTGAAATTCCCGTAGAGCCCTATCTGTCTTCGAAGTCATGTCCCAGTGGTTGAGTAGAACGTGCTCATTTTGTTTTGGATAAGTCCGAATAGTGGCTCCCTGGAGGGGCGAAATTATTGCCAGGCCCTCTTTTGATGATGTGCTAACCTCTGTCTGTTGAACTGAAGGTCTTGTTCAAACGAGAAGGATTTTCTTATTAAACGTGAGCCATGACATTTACAAAGAAACAAGTGAATTCCCACGGAACTTTGGTAGACACTGTACCAAATCCGGGAGCGGTTTTTGTAAACCAAACCAGCTTATTTCGCACCGCTTTTGGACGGAAGTGAAACCACTAAAAAAAAAACCAATCCAATGTTGTTGTGCCACATCATGCATCCTAAACCACCTATTTCGTGCTTTTTATTCGTGTTAAGGTCTGACTGAAAAAAACACGATATCAAGTCGGTCTGTCCGATCTGCTGAATGATAGATCGACGGCGTTCCCACAAATGAGTTGCACGGTTGCTAAGTTAAGGTATGGTGGGTTTTTTCAAGTGAAAATAATTCATTTCATGTTGGTGTGTCGAGTCGTGGTGCATATGTTATCAAATGTCGCGTTGGAAAATGAATGGTTATAATGTATAAGGGATTTATTATAGCCATGGTTGGTGTTTATAAATAGGGTCGACCCATGGTATAAGGTTAAGTGGCAAGGTCTGAAGTTAATTTCACCTTGTCATCTTAAGGTTAAGACTTAGGAGGTCGAACGATGGGCTAATGACCTTTGGGACACAATATAGAGAGGCGGGGTTCAATTATAATTAAAGGGTTTTGTTATAGAGGGAACCGAGACTATATAGAATGGAGATATAGTTCGGTGGTTTAATTGAAACACCAAGGGCCTTATCATTTGGGTTATTATAAGATTGGTTTGGAGTATTCATTTATCAATTTCTATGAAATTGATAAATAAAACCAGAAAGAAGAAACAATATTGAGATTGCCAGACTTTGGGTTGGATGTTAGTTTGAATTTCCAGCTCAAGAATTAGCGTAATGTGAATCTGCGAGAAAAGGAAATTGTAGTGGGAGGAGAATTTATATGCCCTGAGAGAAAATTATTGGGACTGTGGGTTTTACCAGGCACCATAGTGGTATTAGAGCTAGAATTTAGTTAGCTCTTTGAAAAATTGTTTTTGAAATGCACATGTACTGAATAGAAAAAAAAAGTTGGTGTTTAAATCTGTTTAACAGAAAATTTGCAAATTTGATTTGGCATATAGTGAAGGTCTCCAAGTGTGCAGAATCTAGAGTTGAAGACAGAGTGTCTTGAAGATTGCAGTAGATAGATGCATTTCAGGTGAAAGAAGAAGCAAGATCATTCAAGGATCTTGAGAGGTGAGACGATGAGCCTTATTTGACTCTGGTTGAAGGATTTGTTTGCAGAATACAGAGTGCAAGAAATTGAGGAAGGAATCTCAGCAAGAAGCAGATCATATGCTTTGAAAGCAGTGATAGAAGAGTCCAGCAAGGGATTCTGAGTGAAGAAAGAGTGTGGCAGAACCTGGAATATTCCCAAATGAGGTTGGATGATAGAAGAACAAAGGTGTTCTTGAGAGAAGTTGTAGAGTGAAGCACAGAGAGAAGAAGAGAGTGCTCTGAAGGTTCTAGCTGAGAGGGGACTAGTACTTGCCAAAAGCTGAATCTAGTGGAAGGGATTGGTGCGGTAAGTTGTAGCAAGAGAGCTTGTTGTTGCAGAGGCTTAGTACAAATTGTGAGTGAGGAACTCCTGGTGGAGAAAATGGCTACTGACAGCCATAATAGAGATTACAAAGGTTCTGAGAGAGGCCACATAAGGAGAGTGAGGGAAGATGCCAAATAAAATGGCATGAGGAAGAGACTCACTGATGAAGAGTATTGGAAAGAAATGGCTGAGATAAATAAGAAGCTTTATGAACTGGAGAGGATGATAGAGGAAAACCAAAGAGGTGGTTGGCTCATGAAGAATAAGATAAAGTGGTAGAGGCCACAAAGGAAGAAGGAGCAAATGATGAATGCTCAAAAGAAGGAATAAATACTCAGAATGATTAAGTATTTGGAGAAGAACTTGGAGACTGAAGCTTCAAGTGGGACCAAGGGGTCCAAGAGCCTTACGTCTGACATATTTTGTATGTTTGCAGGAAATCCATGTACAGATGAACAACCTTCTGATGTTGTAACTAAGGAAGAAAATGAAGCAGCTACATGTTTTGAAGATGTCCATGCACAGCTAGAGAAGGATTCTGCTTTCCAACATATTGGAAGAAAAGGAGATTTAGCTTATGATGATGGCCAGAAGCTAGAGGTTGGACAACTTGAAGAAATTGAAGAAGAGACCATTGAAGAATCTCTGAAGCATATGGAAGACTTGGGACAGTAAGAATATTTGATGATTGACTCATCAAATGAGACCATGGGGTCTTATGTTTTTAAAAATGACAAGTTGTGTATGAATGCAAGTATGGATGAATACATCTCATGTGATGAAGCTATTTTAAAAGAAGCTGACTGTTGCCAAGTAAAGTATGATGAGTATCTTTCAGATGAAGAGAAGATTGAATTATTACAGTAGAAGGAATTCATTAATTCCTTGTTTTATAAAAGGGATTTCTTCAATGAGGACATGACAGTTGTGTTTGATGGTGATGAGTTTGTCATTAATGATGATAATGATAGACTTCTTTTGTTAAATGGCCAAATGAAGAGTGATGGAAATATAGCTGAAGTTTCTGCAGAGTTGGGAAATCATAATTCTATTCTGACAAAGGCTGAGGAGATAGTGACAGCAGAATATAGCAAATATTGTGAGAATATTTTCTCGGATGAGATTCCAGGATTGTGGCATGAGTAGAGGACAAAAACACATAAAAAAGGAGTTCAGATTGTATGGGCATAGGTGATTTAAGATGAGAGAGTTCGTTCTCATGAACTAGAGCGGAGAGACATCCTTGCAGAGGATGGTGCAGATGAGAGACAAATTGACAGTCTCAAAAATTTCTTGACAAATTGGAATCAACATACTGATGTGCTGATGGAGAAGAAAAGAGTTGTAGGACATCATACTGAGATGCTGGCAGAGCAGAGAAAGTCATTGAGGCCTTGTGAGTTTGTGTTTAACAAATGTTTGGTTAAGGAAAATCCTGTTGGTGCTGAAGATAAATTGACAGCATTGGGCAGTCAATTAAAAAAGAAGAAGAATTATGTGGAATATTTTAGTCCATGGAATGGAGAATTTGAGTTGCAGGAGGTTATGATGAAACAACAGGATTCTATACACAAGAGGGAACCTCAATCTCAATATTGGGGATTGCAGCATGAGAAGATACAAAAGAATAAAGCCAAGGAAGATTTTCTAAGTCTTGGGAAAGACTTAGAACTGCAGAAAGAGAAATTGGTGAGGGATTCGTCGATTAATACCATTGAGTCTTGTGAATTTAAATTTGAAAAATTGATTGTGTTGATAGGCAAGGCAGAGAAAAATCCATCTTTTTTTTTTTTTTTGAAGGATGATGAATTTTTGCAGAAGGATAAAGGTGAGGCTATCATGCCTCCTGAAAATGAACTTGTTATTTCTGCAGGTGATAAGGAAATTTTGGCTTGTTCGAATAGCCAAGAGAAGGTTGAAGAGAAGGTTGTATGGCAGACTGTTGGGGCTGCTACAGTAATGGAAAATCATAGTTTTACTCTGACAAAATTTGAAAGTGCAAAACTGGAAGAGCTTGAAGTAACTCAAGAAGAAGGAAGGCAATTGTTGAAGATTGCCCAGGAAGAAGAAGAAGAACATGCTGAATTGAAATTACAACATGCTGACAATGAGAGACAAGCACAAAATAAGTGGCTGAATTTTTTACTCAAGACATTCAGAAAAGAAGGTGAAATGCTAGAACAACAGCTTGGAGTGTTGTTGGAGAAAATTTTTAAGCAACAAGCTGAAGAATTGCTGAAGTCAGAGAGAGGAAGAATTGTCACATTTGAAAATCAAGAAAAGTTTTACTATTGCAGAGAGCAAGAGGGTATGGATGATTGGGTGGCGAATAGGGAAGCAGTAAATACTAAAAAAATAAAAGTTCAGCAAGAAAAAGCTCAGCAATTAAAAGCTAGGGCTACAGCAGGAGATCGGCAATAGACAACAAGACTAAGAACTGAAGAAATAAGAATGTAGCAAACGGAAGTAAGAATCCAGCAGTCAGAGGAAAAAATATATAGATAAATAGCATTGGTCAGAGGACTGATGATGAAGATGTCTGAGAAGAAGGCAACAACAAGGAAAAAAGGAAGTAGCAGCACAAGCAAAGTAGAAAGAGGGTGTAAAGGTTCAGTTGGTGGAAAGTTGCAGCATAAAATATGGAAGCCAGGAGGAATGTGAAAGAAGAACACTGCAACATATGGCCAGTTGCATAACAAAGTGTGAGATCCAGGCAAATAAAGATGAAAGCACATGATCAGGAGATCATGAAATATTTTAACCTGGGGAGTCTGATGCAGGGGCATTAGGCTCAAAACAACATTTGTACATAAATAAATATAAAGGGGGTCTCATGTTTTATTTCCCCATGTAATTATTCATAATTGAGTTATTTTTAGTTAATTAGAGAGGAAAATGTAACTGCCCAGATGACTAGTGGGCATAGGAAGAGACAGTCTGTCTCTGTCTATCAAAGGGTTAGTCTAAGAGTTAGAGATTTGAAGATTTTTGAGCTGTTTGAAGAATTGAATCGATTCAGTTACTTTTGTATAATTATAAGCCTGATAAGGCAAAAAAGAGGAGAGACCTGCAAAGAGAGTTGCATAGAGCTATAGGGCTGGTAGAGTAGATTGTCGAAGGCCATTGGATTGGAAATTTGGCCGAGCTAGAAGTTTGTAAGTTAATTCACTGTATAAATGAGGAATTGTCTCAGTATTACTGTGCGTTTGTTGGTTAAATTCTGTGTTGTGTAGTTAAATGTGTAATTGGACTCTGTAATGAGAGGCTTGAATGGTACTCTGTATTTGATAAGGAATTTGATGTTATTCCCGGATATTATATATGTTTAGAGGGTAAATCGAAACCCTACTTTGATATGAAGTCTGGTAAGGACGACTGTAACGCAATGGAGTCCGAGGTGGATAACCTCAGAGCCTAACTTACAGTTGGACATAATTGGATTTGCGTAGAAATGGTCTGGACAATTACTCTATAATTAACTGTACGAGGAGAATGTTGAATTGAGGTAATGGTGTCCTTGTACGCCTCTGGTAGAACAATGGAATTTCTGTGTTCAAACCTCCGTGAACTATGTTTAAGTAAAACCTTGTGATTGTTTAAAGTCTTCCTGTGTATTCGGTGAAGTGAGTGCTGGGGTAGGATATTGATAGGACCTTGAAGGTAGGCATCCGCGGTCTATGTGAAATGGAATTTTCACAGTAAATATTGAATCGTTCGCATTTGTTACCTGTGGAGAAAATTCTATGCCCATTGACTGTCGGTGTGTTATAGTTAATATACCCGGCCTCTGCGTGAAAGTGCGTAATTCGGAGGGATTTTGAACCTTCAATTTCTGTGTATAACATGGAGAAATATGGTGTGAAATTCTCGTAGAGCCCTATCTATCTTCAAATTCATGTCCCAGTGGTTGAGTTGAATGTGCTCATTTTGTTTTGGAGAAGGCCAAATAGTGGCTTCGTGGAGGGGCGAAATTATTGCCAAGCCCTGTTTTGATGATATGCTAACCTTTGTCTGTTGAACTGAATGTCTTGTTTGAACAAGAAGGATTTTCTTGTTAAACGTGAGCCACGACATTTAGAAAGAAACAAGTGAATTCGCACGGAACCTTGGTAGACATTGTACCAAATCTGGGAGCAGTTTTTGTAAACCAAACCAGCTTATTTCGCACCGCTTTTGGACGGAAGCAAAACCACTCAAAAAAAACCTGATCCAATGTTTTTGTGCCACATCATGCATCTTAAACCACCTATTTCATGCTTTTTATTTTTGTTAAGGTCCGACTGACAAAAAAAACATGATATCTGCTAAATGATAGATCGACGACGTTCCCACAAATGGGTTGCACGGTTGGTAAGTTAAGGTATGGTGGGTTGTTTCATGTGAAAACCATTCATTTCATGTTGGTGTGTCGAGCCATGGTGCATATGTTATCAAATTTCGCGTTGGCAAATGAATGGTTATAATGTATAAGGGATTTATTATAGCCATAGTTGGTGTTTATAAATAGGGTCGACCCACGTTATAATGTTAAGTGGCAAGGTCTGAAGTTAGATGCACCTTGCCATCTTAAGGTTAAGACTTAGGAGGTCAAACGACGGGCTAATGACCTTTGGGACACAATATAGAGAGGCAGGGTTCAATTATAATTAATGGGTTTTGTTATAGAGAGAACCGAGACTATATAGAACGAAGATATAGTTCAGTGGTTTAATTGAAACACCAAGGGCCTTATCATTTAGGTTAGTATAAGATTGGTCTGGAGTATTCATTTATCAATTTCTATGAAATTGATAAATAAAACTAGAAAGAAGAAACAACATTGAGATTTCCAGCCTTTGGGTTGGATGTTAGTTTGAATTGCCAGCTCAGGAATTAGCATAATGTGAAACTGTCAGAAAAGGAAATTGTATTGGGAGGAGAATTTATATGCCCTGAGAGAAAATTATTGGGATTGTGGGTTTTACCTGGCACCACTTTGTACCATTTATATTATCCAACCAGATTGGATAACCGAATCAAGGGATGAATGGAAGAAGGATGAAGAAGTCTGGACACTCATTCAAAAGTTGTAGCAAGATCCTAGTACATTTAATACATTTAGTTGGAAAATTGATTCCTTATGGTATAAATATCGCTTATATATTTGTAAGAATTCCCAACTAAAACAAAATATTCTTTTGGAATTGCACACTTCTCCTTTAGGAGGACACTCGGGATTCTTAAAAACTTACCACACGATGAAGAAAGAATTTTTTTGGGATGGCCTTAAATCTGATATTAAAAATTTTGTGGCGGAATTTTTGGTTTTCCAGCAACATAAATTTGAGACAATCAAGACCCCAGGTCTTCTACAACCTTTATCCATTCCAATTCAACGTTGGGAAGAGATTTCAATGCATTTTATCACAGGTTTACCTAGGTCCGAAGGAAATAGTGTCATCATGTGGTAGTTGATAGACTTACCAAGAATGCACATTTTTGTGCATTATCTCATCCATTTAAAGAAAGTACAATTGCTACTACATTTATGGACAAAATTCAAAAGCTACATGGAAACCCAAATATTATTGTGAGCGACAGAGATCCCATGTTTACTGGAAATTTTTAGATAGAGTTATTTTCTTTTTTGAGTACTCAACTAGCTCATAGCTCATCTTATCATCCTCAATCTGATGGTCAAACTGAGATAGTGAATAAATGTTTGGAATTATATCTTCGTTTTTTTGTATCTGATAAAAAAACACAATGGGTCAAGTGGTTACCTCTCGTTGAATGGTGGTACAACACTTCCTTCCATAATGTAGCAAAAATGACCCCATCTAAGGAACTTTATGGATATCATCCACCATCCATCAGATCATATTTACGAGAAAATTCTAAGGTTAAAGCAGTGGAAAATCACATCAAGCATCAACAAGAATTTTTCCAACTCTTAAATGATAACCTAAATTTGGCACAAAATCGAAGGAAATAACAGGCAGATCAACATCACAACGAGAGAAGTTTTCATGTAGGAGACTAGGTATTTTTTTGGATACAACCATACAAAAAAATTTCTCTCAAGCAAGCTAATAGGGATAATAAATTATCGCCAAAGTACTATGGTCCTTACAAGGAGTTGATAAAGATTGGTACTATGGCATATGAATTGGAGCTTCCTGCTTCTTCATGAGTGCATCTAGTTTTCCATGTTTCATGCTTAAAGAAGGTTATAGGTGAAAAAATTCCAGTTCAAACAATATTGCCACAACTTAATGAGGAAGGAAAAATAATATTGGAACCTAAAGTAGTCACGAAAAAAAGAACTCGAAAACTACAAAATCGATCAATTTCAGAGTATCTCATCAACTGGAAGAACTTACCCACTAAAGATTCTACATGGGAGGATGAGAATTTTATACATAAGCACCCAGAGCTACTCAAGCATTTAGGACAACACTTTTTTGAAGGAGAGGCACATGTTAGGTCCCTATATTACTAGTTTAGTCCCTTATTTTTATTAGTGTAGCCCCATTATTGTTATTATTTTACCCCTTTAACCCCAATAATGTTATTATTGTGCCCTTACACTATTATTGTTAGGTCGACTAGGACTATATTGTGACCCCATGGACTCCTATATGTAGAAGGAGGTTTTTTCATTTGTATCATCCAAGAATTTTTCATTTATGTAATGTAAAGGAGGTTGGCCCCTCGAAGTGGTTGAATTCTAAGGTGCTGATCTCTCTTTTCTTATATTTTTGGAGCTGGTTTCATCACAAGTTATTTTGAGTGTTTTTTCATTGCTTCTTATAACTCTCATCTGATCTTGTTTAGGTCTTCTTATCTCAAGGGTATGGTTTATACCTTTGTATAAAATTTTCCTTGGTTGACCCATTATGTTATAACCCTAGCTTGATTGATAGTGCCTTCCTTTCTCTCACTTTTGGCTTTCAATTTGATTTCTTTGAGTGTGTTTTATTGATTGGGCTTTGTTTTCCTAGTTTTTTTGAAGTGATTTTAGTTCTTTCTTGGGAAAATTTCTCTGGGCTCTTTTCGGTTTTCCTTTTGGTTTATTTTTGGGTTATTAATTCACAAATTTTTGGGATACTTTTCACTCAGGAAGGTCTAGTGAGAAGTGCATCATAATATGCACTGGTGAGTAAGGAAACTCTTATCCTCATGTAGCTAACATTCATCCAAGTGAAAAACAAAAATTTCATGTAGCTACATTAGGGTGACTAACAAAGAATATTTCAAACCATATTTGTTTCACCCTACGTTCCACTTGTGTAAAAAACAACCACTAAAATCAACATGATAATTAAATTAACTAGATTCATCTTTTTCCTTCATTAGCAGTACACCAATAGTTGCTTAGGCTATGGTCTTGGAGATAGGAGAGTGAGCTAGCTGCTCCAAGACCATAAAATTAATTTAGAAGGTTGTGGTAGGGAGTAAAATCCATTTTCAATAGTGCATTCTGCGAATCCATTCTCACAAGAGGATCAAGCACGAGGTCACACTTGGGCTAGGCAGGGGGACATGACGCATTTCTCTTAGTCTCAGGTGGCGTGATATAGCAGAATTTTCACGCATACAAACAATGTTATTAGCATTTTTTGTAGCATTTGGGGACCACTTTGGAGAGAACTATCATGGGGGTTTCAGTCTTGGATCCTTTCTGGAGTTAATTATCCTACCCTTGTGTGTAGATTTCTCCAGTGACTGTCCCCCCAGGTCCTGTTATTGTCGGTGGTGACCATAATGGCTTATACTTTTAGGGCTCATCCATAAGTGCAGGTTGGGGGTCGTCTTCTCTATACCTAGGATAGATATTAGTCATATTCTCTCAATACTCTTGGAGGGTTCCCCACAGATAATAAGTGCACTTGCACCAAGTTCACAACTTAAAGGGTTGGGAAGCAGGTCGCTAGTATAATTGTTCCACTGCCAGCTTCTTTGTATTTTGGTCTCCATGTGCTATATTTTAGGACGTTATCTAATGTGTCTTTTGGTCTAATTCTGTAATTTTGGCCCTAGGGTTTTTTGCACTAACATAATTGTGTTTTAATTATAATCACCCTGGCTTAATTTGTTTGACGACGATCACGTCATCTT
Organism: Pinus albicaulis; assembly: GCA_034641835.2. Classification (NCBI taxonomy): domain Eukaryota; kingdom Viridiplantae; phylum Streptophyta; class Pinopsida; order Pinales; family Pinaceae; genus Pinus; species Pinus albicaulis. Next base: position 449,447,100 of record CM076582.1, on the reverse strand, counting down.
CAAGATTTCCCTCCTGAACAAGGTGGAATTACATATTTTTCACAGAGAGTGCCTGTCGATGCTCAATAATTAGACCAAAACAGAGTATTGGAGTCCATACTTGTTCCTTCTAGTAGTTATCTCATTTCTGTTAAGACTTTGGCGAATGAATTTATTATTCTTTCCAATCCACCTTCAACCGATCCATTAGGACATATTTTATTGCAGTTGAACCCTAACAGTTCTACACCAACCTATATCATGTGCCTTTGTCATTTATTTACCTTATGGAGGAGTTTGAGACCATTTTACCTTATGCATTGTTAGTGTCAGCTACCATGTCATCAATGCCACCTCTCCTCATGGCCATACTTACTCCTATGTCCGCACCTCGCACTTTTTCTTGGGGAATTCCACCAGTCTTATCCATATCTCCTACAAATTTCTTGAATGTTTCCATACCCACACTGTATTCTATGCCGACCATGGTCCCTCTACCTAGTAAGCTGGTAGGGTCAGGAATTTTCCCCCCTAAATTTTCCCAACTAATTATTCTTGTTCTTCAATTACGCACAATTACTTATGGAGATATGTGTGGGGGATGATCAATTGTCCCTAGTCAAACTAGGATAAATGTAGCTTCTAACATGTAACAAACCTAGTATAGTTTTCATTTTGGAGGGACGACACCTGCTAACACCTTTCCTGGGGGGGGCGAGTTTACCTTGGGGAAACCCCACTGCCAACACCATATCCCATATAGGTTCTCCTCCTTATCTTATTATTATTGTGCAGAGTGGTACTTCTTTCACTCTTGGGTACAACTCCATAAGAATCCATGCTTTGGGTGGTCCTTTGCTCTCTAGGGGAACATACCCTGAGGGGAAACATCCATTTACCATTCATGCTAGCCTGCAACACTCTTGTGTCGGGTTGACTCCTTTTATTCACTAGAAAGTGCATCAATATACTCCTTATGTGGGGGGACCGCAAGGTTGGTCAGGAGCATCTCCTGCCTATGACCCATTTAGTCAACTCCATAATATGTTTTTATCTTCTCTCAATTTACCGTATTTGGAAAAATTGACTAAAGATCCCATCCGTCATGATCCCTGGTGGCCACCCATGCCCACCAAATTACCGTCAGATATTCCAAATTTTGAAGGGAATTCTGGGGAGAATTTGTGCACTCATCTAATTTTGTAGTGGATGATTCTATCAAACTCCGCTTGTTCCAACATATGTTAGCTAGGGATGCCGCAAAATGGTATATCGAGTTAGACACTGCATCCTTCAGTGACTTTTCCTCCCTCGATAAAACCTTTTTAACACACTTCCAGTTGCCTACTCAGTATGATATCAACTCTGACATCTTGTCCAACTTCCAACAAGATGATGCCATGTTATTTTCGGATCACATTCATGAGTGGTATCCTCACAAGTGAGAAAAAATACCTCATGAGATATTACAAAAACGGTTAAATCTATCTCTCCAACCTCAAATCGATAAGGACATGCCTATGTTTAGATTTGTGACTGAGGAACAAGCCATTTTAGCTACACAACAACTAGATTTGATTTACTCATAGTCGGGTACGCTATATGAAGTGTTTCCTAATGCCCATATGCCTTCTATTGACCCTCCCAAACTTGTTCCTAACCCACATGATGATGGTGTGATTGGGTCTATTTATAATTCCATAAGCCAACTTGATGCTGAACTAGGGAAACTGAATGTTACATCTCAACTCCCAACAAGTGCATCTATTTCTGCTAAAGCATGCCCACTTGAACAGTCCATCGATGTTATCACGATGAAGCCCACTCAACCGAAGAACACCCCTCAATCTGGTGGTAAGAAAAAAAAAGATAAATAAACAACATAATATAATTTCTCAAGAGCCCCAAACCAATCCTCAAAATCAGGGAGGGGGAAGCAGTGAGTGTCACCACAAAATCAAATTTCCCTGTAAAATTTGTCAAGGCGGCCACCTTGCTCATGAGTATTCTCAAATGGATGAAGTCCATAGGCTTCTTTCACCACTGCCTACTGACCAAATTTTTGTTTTGACTCATCCATTCCATGCACAAACTTAGAAAAAAATGGTTGCTCAACTTATTCGACCTCTACAACGGGGCAATGAGGGGTCCTCTTTCCATCCCTTGCATAGTTCCTTTGTCTTTTTGTGTGTTGGGTAAATTAATTTATTAATAAAAAAAACTAATCACATATACATTAATTATCAATCCGAGTAATGTATTTTTGTTTCAAGGAAATCGTAAAAATAAATGCAAGAAAATACCAATAGCTAACACTGGTTCTACATGGTTTGGTTTTACACCACCGATCTCATTCAATAAGCACTAGAATGTAAGACTTGAAAAACAATAATAAATTTCGAAAGCTAAAAGTAAATGACGGGAAAATAATTATGCTAATCACACAACTTGAATCAATACTAAATTAAATCATACCTTGCTAAATTGGAAATTTAACTTATTACACCCAACATAATTCAAATATTAATCTAGAGCAGTAAATTAAATGAAATGTAGAAATTGCAAGAAACAACAAATTTGGAAAATGTAGCAAACAACAAATTACTTGATTAAAAAGGAAATTTACTTCAAGGAACAAGAATTGAAATTCAAAGAAACAAACACACAACTAAACTACTTTAGATATTCAGAGACAACACCTCGTCGAAGGTAGTGGGCCCAACTGCCCAAGACTGAGTTCCACCTTGAACAATAACTAAGATGAGATTAAAAGTAATAGATGTAGAACTCAATGGATAACTTCATTCATTAAAATATATAAGAGAAATAATTACATCAAAATGAATTTCTTAGATTTGCCTAAAGTTCAATAATTATTCACTCCCCTCTCTTTGATCTTTGTTTTCATTTAAATACATAGAGAGCAAACGGAAATTACAACTAAATTGATTACAATTTTTTTTTCATTAGAATTGTAGATTGTCTACAACAAATTGAGAAATATCATGATTCATCTAGAACAAGTAGAATCAGGTATTGCAATTGGAAGAGTTTGGAAAATGACCACAACAACAAATATGATAAAATTGCCTTCAGATAACCTTCCATTTCTTTCAATCTAGACCAAATTTTGGAAAACCACTCATTGAAAATTTGAATTGGTCTATTATTCACAAAACCAATGTCTCCAATTTTCAAGATTCGTCTTCATTTGTCCGAATCGCCAATGCAAAAATGTCACTTTTAATCCCAACGAATTTCTGAGTTGGAATATTTCATTATGATTTTGAGATCAAATTTTCAACCTAGAAGAGATCTTGGAGGCTAAAATTGTGAGTGATGTTATAACAGATTAATAAAGCATCATTGGAAAATCCATGCATATTAATCATCAATTTATTAAAAATAAAAGAGAATAAATATTACTTATCCACGGGAGCATAAATAATTATGAAATAGAATTAAATGGTAAATAATGTGATAAAAGAATGGTGGAAATGGATGAAATAAATGTTAGTAAATAGTAATAATAATTATAAATCATTGGCCCAACATCTCCCCCAAACTGAACACATTGCATGTCTTCATGAAATACAATGCCTCTATACCAACCAAGTTAAAATAAATTAATCAAAATTCTTATCCCAACTCATGATATTGATGGAACAAAATACTTCTTCCCAAAATTCTTCTTTAAAACAATAGTTGTTGAATTCTAGAAATGTTGGTAAAGCTATAGAAATTTTTATATTTACATTCAAAATATGTATATGAAGCTGCAACAAAATATGATGCAAGTAACAACAAACTTCATTAACTATTTTCTCAGAAATTACAAACAAGATTTTGCTGAACTTTTGCAGGACTATTTCTCCAATATAAAAATGAAAGTCGTGTCATCACGAGATATAAGAAAAACGATTGTAGGTAACAATGTATAATTTCTAGAATTTTACAAACTGGTCTATATTGAATTTTTATTGGCTTTTTTATTTTAATGATGCCTCTTTGTTGACCAAAAACTACAAGAATCAAGTTGATAGTTTTAAAGATATACGCGAATCAATTCTTGCACTGTATAAAAATGAAATTGTATAGCTTAAATGAGGAAGAAATGAGAAAAAATCCACAATGTATAGAAACTTCTCCTCCAAAGCGGAAAACTAGCATGCCCTTATGATACAAAAACAAATCGAGGTGGTTACGACAATCATTGTTGAAATATTTTCTTGGTGTATAACAACATAGAATAAGGGAGGTTTTGAGAATGAATAATGGGAGCGATGGGTGATAAAGAATATTAATGGCATGGTCATGATAAATAAAAAATGAAAGTAACACTCCCCCAAACTGAAATATTTTGTCTCTGGAAAATGGGAAGTGGTAAAGAAGGGGAAATAGTTGTAGAAAATATCAGTAAATAATGCTCAATGGGTTTTCATGACATTCTCCTAAAATTTAATAAATTAGAAACTTATGTTATTTTACCTCAAGTTTTACCTCCATAAAAATGTGGAATGGCAGGTATGGACTGAAATTTGTTGAAGCTCATGTAGGTTGAGCTGATGTCGAAGGCGGAAGCCATGAAAGTTGAAGAAAAGTAATCATAAAGTGTAGGAGAGTTTTCCTTCCCCCAAACTGATTAGTTTATATGTCATTAATATTTCTATAACCCATATCATAAGTAGCCTCAATTATTAATTCATCACATCAATTACCTCATTATATATAAAAGTGACATAATCATGTTGTGAATGTCATGGGATAATAATGGATAATAAGGGAATCTAAATGAGGGTAAAATGCTGAGAAAAATATACATTCCCTATACCAATAAGCTTTGTTTGTTATGAGAAAAACAATTGTGAGAATTAGTTATCTTTGTCTTTGTTTCTCAAATTCTGACCAATTACTTGGGATTCAAAATCAGAATTACGCATCTTTATTCTACCCCTTTAAATAATAGTAGTGTTGTTAAGCTATGAATAAATGGAGACTGATTGGGAAATGAAACTACCTTTGGTTGAAAATATGAAACTTGTAGAATAAAGGAATGATAGATTAGGTGATACAAAATTTCAAGTACTCCTAAAATTTTCATCCCTATCATGTAAAGTGAATATTTATAACTCAATATTAAATATAAATGATAACCATCATCATCTAAGAACTGATTAAATATTACCCCATGAACCATAAGTTCTAGCAAACTTATATATGCAACGGTACTCCTTATCGACAATTACTTTTGAGAAAACAAGGGAACCAAGTAGATCATAGTATTCAATTAACTGTTATACCATAGGCATGGTGACTGTTGCGAGCAGGCATTGATAGCCTCGATAAAGATGCATTTTTAACCCATTGAGATGCCAATGTCCCATCTATTATAAATAAGTACATATTTACAATAGCATTTTAGTCTACTTAGATTTCCACTAAAGATAATTGTTCTTTCTTGGTAACTAGTTAATAACAATGCCATTCACAGGAGCTAACAAAAGTGAGCAAGTCATCTTGTGATGAGACCTCTTGTCCTCCAGCTTTATGACCAAATGCCATCACCCTATATTGGTGATCAGTAGTGGTAATGTCACTCTATTATGACCTATGATCATGGTAGGTTGAATCGTGATGAGAACTCATATCCTCCAAATGAATTTTTTTTATTTAAAATTAAAATATGGCTATTATTAATAAACAAAATATAGTTTAATAGATGGGGTGGCAGGTCAGCTCCTTAAGAGCTAGGGATGGCGTAAAAAAATTTGTAGTAACCATTTTCAACTTGGGTAGTTTTTATACTTAAAAATTAATAGCCTTCAAATGATTGTTCATAAATATATTTTAATTTGTTAAGATTAGGGTTGACGAACATTTCATTAGATAGTGACGGAAAGATTTAAGTATATCTTTTTGGTCATTATCATAAATTTTACAAAATCAGGGACTTGACAAATTAGGAAAGTTTAAATTTTGCATGATAAAATAATCTTTGAATAATTATTACTTAAAAATAAGATTATGTTTATAGATAAAAAAAGATAAATTGATTACCCAATCATTATGTCAAACAGGACCTATAACATTAAATGTATTTTCCATTCTCCAAGGAGAAAAAAATTAAAAATACCTACAAGTGTTGAATCAAAACATGAAAATGGGTAAATAACAGTAGTTGTGACTAAGGTAACAACAACTGTGAGTTAGGAAACATCAATTGTAATCCAAGGGAACAACGATTGTGACCTGAGGGAAAATCAATTGTGATCTGAGGGAACAACAATTGTGACCTAAGGGAATGACAACTGCGACCAAGGAAACAACAATTGTGACTAAGGGAACAAGAACCATGACCAAGGGAACAATAAGCCTTTACCAAGCGAACAACAACTGTGACTAAGGGAACAACAACTGAGACCAAGGGAACAACATGTGTGCATTAGGGAACAACAAACGCAACCAAAGGAACAAAATTTGTAACAAAGGTAACAACAACCGTGACCAAGGGAACAAAATTTGTGACTAAGGGAAAAACAACAGCGACCAAGGAAACAACAACTATGATTAAGGGGAAAATAATCACGACCAAGGAAAAAACAACAGTAATATAAGGTAGCAACAATTATTATTCAAGAATTATTTATCCAATAGTACCATTGTTGCATGTTACCACCTCAAAACTACCCATACCAATTTAATCTTGTACATGAAGTGTCAATTGTGACAGTGGAAATATCTCCCAAAAACTAACTCAATGAGTGATCCTAACAAGGAGACATGGAGAAGGATTAGTCATCGAACAATCATAGTCACTTTACAAAATAATGAGGAATTAAGAGCGAATCATTTCTAACAAGACTTACCATAAGAATTTTTTTTATACTAGTTCTGAGGCAACCGTATACTTGATAATATTGTGAAATAAAAGGATAGATGTAGAGCATCAACATGAAACTTAAGAACATTATTTTATTTTGATGAAGGAAAAAAGGTTGTGATTTTGAACACCGAAAACATAAAGACATAAGAAAAATTAGTAAAGAAACAACACTTTATTGAAAAAATTGATAAATAAATAAATAACTTAAGTTAAAAGAACTATGATTTTGATTGTAGAAATGTTGTTTCCTAAGGGAACATCAATATTTTTCTAGGAACAAAAATATTTCACTGGTGAATGAATGGAAAAATGATCTTCTGGAAAAATTCTTTTGTGCCAATGACTTGAATTTTCAATTCTTCATTTTTCTCGTTATGAATACATCAAGTAATGAAAAATTCTTCACATCGTTCTCTTTATGTTGGTGGGAAATAGAAAGAACAATTTTGTAGCAAGCTCTTATGATAAAAAAATTAGATCATGGCACCTAGAAAGAATCAAAATCATATAATATTAAATTCCTTCATAAATTATTGGATGTAATTCTCTTATTTCATTATCATTTCTTTCAAGAATCACTCATTCATAAATTGACATCCTTTATTCTCTTCAACATGCAAAAAACAAGCGTCTACCTGCAATAAAATATGAAATAATGGAAGAAGAGAGGTATACGAGGTTTCTTAATCCAAGAAATATGAAAAAAATATCAATTAGGTACTCTTTAAAACAAATCATTCGAAATATAAACAAAGAAAAATTTATTTTTCACCTGTGGGAGAGCAGTGGTCGACCATACTAACCAATAGTGCTTTAATCATAAATTATTTGTTTTCATCCAATTTGAGTGATTCCAAAGCCAAATTAAAGCTAATTCAAATGGATATCACCAATAGAAACATGTTTTCAAAATTCCATTATATTGTATGTTAAATTTTCTTAGAATAACATGTATAACAAAGCCATTTTCGATTTCCCAACTTAGACCAACAGTTGGTATTTTAAGCAAAACATTTTTTTTTTATGACAAATTGAACTGATTAAAATTGGAGATTAAATTATTTTCATATATATACCTCCAATAGAAACAAAACTTTGAAGGCAAGAAGAATCGATGGGTCAAATATGCTAGGGAACAGCTGGAAAAATAGAGTATTAAGAATGTTGATTTACGATAGGCAGTTAGTTGGTTGGTCATAACTTTCCATATAATATCTAAATAGAGTGATTAAAATTTCCTTTCAAACTAGTTTCATAGGGAAATAAACCATCAAAACAGGTTTGCAATATCTAGACATTTAGGCCTCCAAAAACTGATTGTCCCAACTTTGTCCCTGAGATGCCTATTAGACACCCTGTCATTGTTTTGGTCATAATGTTTTTGTTTGAGATCCAAATTGAATGATTCAAATTGGGTTATAAAGTAGAAATCAGGGGTTCCTTATTATAGAATTTTTTTTTGAAAATATTCCCATTTTATCCCTGAAAACATGATTGTCCCAACTATTTTACTAGAAATTTCATGAAGCCCACAACCAATAAATATGATAAACAAACATTTTTTTTCAAAATTGTGATGATTTTTGCATAAATCTGATTTTCAATATAATATTTCTACATACAAAAATAAATCCAAAGATATATCACCAATATCAATTTACACAACATATTGCAACAAACACAACTCTTTTTACATATAAAGAAATTTATTTATTTATGTACTTATTTATTTTATTTTCTACACTAACCTACTTTACCTTAGAAAAGGTGAAATATATCTATTTATAACATTAATTCTAATTGAACCATTTTTTAAATAAGACCTCAAATATATACATACAAAAATTATAAAAATACACATTAATAAATACCAGGGTTGGAGAGACCAAGTTCCCTTGCAAATATGGTGCCAAAAATTGTTGAAGTATGGAGTGATGATGCAAAAAAATTGAGTGAAAAAAATATTCAATATAGCCTTGACTCTCTTTCCCATGGTTTTCATATCATGAAGCTCTTCCATGAATTCTAAATTTTTTTTAATTTGAGGCCTTCCCAATCTCTATATAAGTTTTATGTAATCGTGCATGTGAGATAGAATGGGTGGTAAGACTCAGTAAATTTGTATTTCATCATTGTAAGCATGTTGTACATATTTCTTATTACGAGTGTGTAGAATGGGTTGAGCAGGAAGCTACGTATTTCATGGAGTATTTTTATGATGTTGATTGGGTTGTGATGGAGTATTCCTACTTTTATCCACTTGTCGTCATGCGTCTTGTGCCTCCATTATGTCTTGATCCTCCCTTAATTTCTCAAATTTATTTCAAGAGCATAAATATGTTAGAATATCCCTTGCATGGTCAAATTTTCCAGATTGGAAAGTTTGACTTCCTTTGGCATGGCCCCACATTGGTGAGTCATATGGTCCCCTTACCCTCGATGACTTCAGGTATGGAAACCCTTGGCCTATGCCCAATTGTGGGCACGCATTAGTGTGACCTACTAGACTCTATTATGCTTTTATATAATGTATATAGGTGTCAGTATTTATCATGCCTAATTTATGCTAAAAATCTAAAAATATATATATATATAAAATTTAAAAAAACCAAAAAGATATCATCCTTTTTTTACCTCATCCTTGCTTTATCTATTCCATTAGGTGATGTAGCCACAGGTTCAGTATTTTTAGATGGTTCTTATAGGACAGGGTGGAACCTCTATTGTGACATCCATTGGACCTTAGGTGTGTTTCTCTTGAACTGACATATATGGGTAGGTCATTTTCGTCATCCTCATTGCATTTTGACTGTTGACATTATTTTTATGCCTTAGCTCTAACCCCATCAACTTGTGACTTTCGCCACTTCATTTATTCTTGTATTATCTTAGAGGTAGAACTTACCTGTGTTGAAAAGTGTAAATAGGTCGGTCTTCATATTGAATATGTAATTATTTATTTTATGTAAAGAATAATACAAAGATTATAAACTATATTTTGTACTTGATTCATGGGTTTCATGAGCAACATTTTATTATAATTTAAATAGAATTCTTCTTGATGTCTATCTAGGGCTTTTTTTTCTAGATAAAAATGTAATTAAGTGTCATTTATATATGAAGGATCTAGTCAAAAGAGATGTTCCAAGACCTTGAAAAATAATTCTTGAAAGGATGGCTTGAAACAAACTGAACTCAATGCTGGAGATGGATGATAAAAGTCATCTTATATGCAGCTACACATCAGCCTAATTATCAGCTGAGAAGTCTGCCTTCTAGCTGACTGTATGGTTAGCCTAAAATACAGCAAAAGTGCACTATATATATACACACCTCTGTGGTTCATTTGAGCAAGATTTTTGGTCAATCTCGGAAATAAAAATGAGGGTTTTTTTCGGAGACACAATGCAGACTACATATGTGACTAAGTGCAGATTTTCTTAGTGATACAGTGTTGATATATCTGAGCTGGAATGTGAACCTTTGATAGCATCTAATGGAGACTTAAGTTTGAAAAGGAGGTGTATATAATTGATGACCAAAAATATAATAAAGAGTCATGGTCTCTAGAATATAAATGCCACCATTGACTGAAGAAAAAGTGTGGATAAACTAAATAAAATTGTGGATAAATTCAAGAGTGACATAGGTGTGTATTTAAGGAGATATAGAATATAGATTTACTGAAGTTATAAAAGCGGATTTCTGAAGCTAAAGTTTGTGGATTCCTTTGCGTAACAGTGCAATATATAAGTTTCGTTCTCTCTGAAATGGAACAGTGTTAAGTTCTGCAGATCACCATGATGTATGTGCATTACCATGATACGGATGAATGTATGTATGTTGTTTTCAAGTCTGGAATAAGGGATATGTTTCACTAATATGCACCTATGGTCTATGATGGAATCAGGTCTGCAGTATGAAGGTCTAAAGTGGATGTGAAAAATTAAGGGTCATTGTTGGATAAGAAAAGAGAGGAAGTTAAATATATGATTTACCTTCCCTCTCATAGTTAATAAAAAAAGGACAGTACAGACTAGTGCAAAAAATAAAGATAAGCATGGAAGATTGCCAAAGAAGAAGTAACAAGGTCTTGCAAACATTGATAGGTCAAGGGTCTAATTCTAGGTCATGGTACTTGTTATTTGAAGATCTATAAGAATAATTTCTTTTCGATTTTCCTCTCCAAGAGGGAGATGTTTTTCCCTGACGCTAGGAGCCTAATTTGTGTGTCTTGTGTATTTTGATAATTGACTTGATGAAAGATTAAATAAGCTAAATAAGAGAAGAAATAAATAACTCAAGTAAGATCACAAGTAATTATCATGAAGAGAATTTGAATTAATCTCTAGCCCTCCAAATTCTCAACATGGTATTAGAGCTAAGGTGCTGAAAACAAGGACGACTTAACAAAGAGACACTCCAAGAAGTAAAACTCAAAGTTTGGGTGAAAATTGAAATCAAGGAAATCCTCAAACCATCTCAAGAATACATTCAAATAATGAACACAGCAAGGAGGTAATCATTGACATCAAAGATTCTTGACATTGTTAGAATTCAAATCATTAAGCACCACCCAACACTATTGAAGACATCCTCATTCTCAAGTAATCCTTGATCATCAAGGATCCAAGATCACATACTTTGAAATCATTTTAAGAGGGAGTTCCTGTCATCATATTCATCAAGAAAACTGATAGAAGAAGAAAAGCATATACTCAAGTAAGTATCTTTATGAATTCATATGAATCTATCAAAATGTATTCTTTGCAAAGAAAGAAACAAATTGGTTAGGGTTTCAAACTTTCCTAAATAGAAGACAAGGAAAATGAAGTCATGCCAAATACATGAAGGGATATATAAGAGGTCAAATGATTTTTACAAAATCCATAAATGAATCTCTCATCTCTGATGTACCAAATCTAGAATCATAAAAAAAGAATATATGAGAAACAGGTGGAGTTATTCTCTGTGAGTAATGCAGGAGAAGGAATCTCTTTGAGATCATCTATAGGAACTGGGAGAAGTAATGTCTGACACTAAGATAAATATAATGGTGTTTAATTCTCTGCCGGAAGAATGGGGAAACTTCACTTCAGTTTTATAATGGAAAAAGAAGCCACATCATTCCACGATTTAAGGTCTCTATGTAAAATAGAGGAAACAAGATTGAAAGCCAAAGGTGTTACAGGATCAAGTGAAGGTAATCAAGCCTTTGCAGCCACGTAGAAAGGAATATTCGATAATTTTGGTCCTCAGAATAGTGTGAAAAAGTCACGATGCTTTGGATGTGATGAACATCAGAATTATAGAAGAGATTTTCCTAAACCTAAAAAGGATAAGAGAAATAGGGAAGAATCCCATATCTCAGAAATGAGAGAAGAACCTGATGCAAAGAAATCTAAGAAAGAAGAAGCGAGGGACATCCACTATGACTAATATCATCTTCTCCTTTAAGTGGTTTCTGTTGGTTATATGATAAGACATAGTGTAACATCTTGATCAAATAATGGTAGGATTTCTTGGTAAAAAAACTCCTGGAAAACCTCGATGATAACAATACTGATGGAAGGCAATCATCAAGATCAAGGATCATCATGAAAAACAGAATTTTAGGATGTGATGACATATTGATGGAGCATGCCAAGGGTATGAAGCTCTTCATTCTAGTAAAACTGCTGAAGGATGAATTAAATGAAAAAGGTATGAGATATGTATATAATTATATGCTGACACTAAATGTTGTGAAGTCATGTCATATGGTTGTAGGTAATAGACTTCTATATTTAGAAGCATGGTTTATTAAGGAGGATCTCTCGATGCACTAACATATGAAATCAACATAATATATATGCTCATGGAATATTAGGTGGTTGTATATGAACGAGGAACTCGAAAATGTGTAAGTTCTTGGGAATTTATAATTTTCATAAAGGAAGAGATCATGAAATGCAACCATGTCAAGATCATGAAATGCGACCATGTCAAGAGGCAGTTATCATCCGAAAGCAAAGAAGATGTGACTAGGAAATCTCCTGGGAGGAAATGTAGACTCTGACAGGAGTCTGGTAAAGAATAAGACCCTTGAAAAAAAATATGATTAGGAGATGTGTTAATCTGAATAAAGGATGTTAATTCCTACAGGAATATGTCATGGTGAAAGATCACCACTAAGGTAACTTTTGTTTAAAAGTTCATATGTATACGTTTATCTAGATGAATTTTTGTAGGGCTGCTAATCATGAGAAATAATGTATGATCCTTAGAGATGATTTGAATGAAATAAGAATGGAATAATGGTGGACTAGATGAGAAATATTGATGACTCGTGACTGAAAGTGATGGATGATATGTGCCCGATGAAGCCAAAAGTTGAAGATTCCTCAATATCAAAATCCATGACATCGAGGGGAGGAATTCTTCATCAGTAATTGGATTGTTGTTACAAGATCTGGTTGAGAGGGAGCCTGGTGGTAAGTTTCTTTCTTGGAAGAAAATTTAATTATTTCCTTCCTGAGTTAAGAGGGAGTGACATATGTGATTATCTAATGCATGTGTCATGCACTAGACCAGGACTAACAGCCGTAAGTCTTAGAGAAGGCCATGTGGAGAGAATGGATAGACACATCATTCTAGTCTTCACCTCAAATATAGAATGGAGGATTGGGTAATAATATATAATTTGATACTCTTTGAGAATGAGATAGGGAATTCAAGATAAGAGTAGTGCAGGACTGATATTCTTTAAGGGTTGGCTACCAAAGAAAATAATAGTCCAAGAAGGTCATACTTTGGGAACACCTATGTGGAGTATGTACCTTGGAGAAACAATGACTTTGGTGTCTATAAGTCATATGTCTTTCCATCATTGTAGTCCATTGTCTCATTGAGAGATGGGGATGTTAGTCAAGGCCTTGCACTAGGACAATGCTGGCTGATATGATGCTATACAGATGCGATTACCAATCCGATTCTTATTACGAGATTCTTCAGTTTGAAATTAACCATGTACTTGTATGAATACCTCCCTAGTTAAGACGGGGTGTTGAAAATTGTAACTAGGTCAGTCTTTATATTGACTATGTAATTATGTATTTTATGTAAAGAAGAAGACAAAGATAATAAAATGTATTTTGTAATTACTTCATGGGTTTCATGAGAAAGATTTATTATCAGTTAAATATAATTATTCTTGATTTCTATCTAGAGCTTTGTCTTCTAGATAAAAAATTAATTAACTGTCATTTATATATGAAGGATCTAGTCAAAAGAGATGTTCCAAGACCTAGCAAAATAATTCTTGAAAGGATGGCTTGAAACTGACTTAACTCAATGTTGGAGATGGATGATAAAAGTCAGCTTATATGCTACTACATGTCAGCCTAATTATCAACTGAAAATTTTTCCTTCAAGCTAACTGTATGGTCTGCCTAAAAGGCTAGACAAGTGCACTATATATATATACACACCTCGGCGGTTCATTTGAGCAAGATTTTCGATCAATCTAAGAAATAGAAATGCATGATTTTTCTAGATAAATAATGCCGAATACATATGTGAATGATGAACTCCATCATTAGACATATTTGGAGTGTTAATAGTCACCTTTTTGCCTTCTTAAATATCTTTTTCTTGCATTTTCATTATTATTTGGGTTTCTGATGCTAGTATATGTGGTGATTAAGGCAAATATACTCTCAGTGCCTATTATAAGGTTGAGTGCACAAAATCATGATTTACTAAGAACTTTTATAAATATTTTATCACAAATACTTGGAGAAGACAAAAAGGAGAAATTATAGGAGTATTTTCCACCCTCAAAGGCAGCCGAAGGATCCCCAAATATTCCCTCCAAGAAATTCGAATTCCACAAGCAACCGAAGGATCCCCAAGGATTCTCTCCAAAAAATTGAATTCCAAGAGGCAGTCGAGCAACTGAAGATAAAGGGCACTCAATCTATGATTACTTGGAGTCAAAGTGAACTCAATCACCATTTTCAAGGGATTTTTTGGTAGCTTCTCTGTAGAACAAATAGAGTAGAGCTAGAGCTAGGAAGAGTTAGTATATTCTAGTCTTGATTCCATTCAGAACTATTGTTATGAGTTATTGAGCTTTTTGTTTTATTCAAGGATTAAAACTTTTAGAGATGTATGTAGTTATTCTTTTATGAAATGAGCAGACTAGTTTCATTCGACTGATTTAAGTTTCAAAGGGCTAGGCTCGTGGGTTAGGGCCCAATCCAAGTGCCTCTGCTTCTTTGCTATTATTATCTTTCCCTTTCTGTCCTTTAGCTAGTTTTATTCTGCCATACAAGTTAGATCTACTTCTGAAAAGTTTCATTGCTATTTAGTTTTTGTGTTGTTGTATTTTCAATTTCATATGCATAGCGAAATAGAGGAAAAAATCCAAAATTATGGTCAATTCTTCCCCCCTCTCATCTCTCTCAATAGAGTTTGAGTAGGGGCAGACCTTCCTATATGCCAAAAATTTCTTTCTGTTTAAGTTTCAGGAAGAACTTGTGTTACCAAGTCCAAGCCCTTCCTTCATTATTTCATCCTACATTTTTCTCTGTCTCCCATGCATAATGCACAGGTGTGTTTCATTTTTGAGCACTGCTCTTATGCCTCCATTCCCCTCCTTTACTTATCATCTTAACGCTATACTTAGCTTTTGTTTTCCTAATGCACTTAGCCCTGCAAAGCCTTATTTCTCTGTTTTGACTTATCCTTTCTATGCAAAATGCATGAAAAACCATTCAAAACCACTGAAAACCAACCTTCGCCTTCACTCCTAGAGTCTCCTAACATCGTACATCACAGTCACACTTTGTAGCTCTTACCTTTTTCCTTGAAAAATTACCGCTCTCCTTCGCTGATTTCCTTCGAACTATCGGTAACCATAATAAAAATTATTTTAACGCTAAACACTTGAAAAACCATTGAAAATATGACCTTCGCCTTCCTCCTCAAAATTCCCACCACTGTACATTGCACTGCACAGATCACAACATTTACCTTTTACCTTCAACGCTCACTGCTCGCTCTTTGTGATTGCGATCTTTGGAAATCACAAATCAAACTTCCCAACATTTACCTTTCACCCTTAAACACTTACCGTTGTTCTATTTGATTGCGATAGTGCGATCTCGCCCTGCTGTTGGCCCCAGCGCCACGTCAATCGCACTTCGCATCCTTTATAAATTATCCTTAACGCTTATCGCTCGTTCTTGCAATTGCGGTATTGGAAATCGCATCCTGCAATTATTCCCACATCGCAAACCATAGTCTACAACCTTTATCACAGTGCAATTCACATGTCGCACATCTTATTTCATTCCATTAAGTCCTTACTACTATCCATTTAACTTGCGAAGTTGCAATTGCAACATCACACATCGCAACTTTTACCGCCATCGCATTCTGCCATGTCACTCTTCATTTCTTTCCACTCCAAATCCTTTTTACGCTATAATAAAGTTCTAATAAGGTTTTAAAACCCCTATTTCCACTTCTAAGCCTTTTTCAATTATCTTTGCTCCAAAGTCATTTCTCACGTTATAATCAAGTTTTCTAAGGTTTTAACCTCCCTCATTCTACTTCCAAACCTCGTTTCATGTGTTGAACCTCTGATTAGCCTCTTTTAGCCTTTTTTATTCCTCCAAGCTTCAAATTAACTCCTTTTAGTTAGAATTAATTCATGGATAGATTAGTTGCATGGATAAGAGCATGGTAGATATATCATAGGATAAGTAGAATACATTTAGCCATTTGGCCAAGTTAACTGTGGTTTAGAATTAGCTTCCTTTCTTCCATTTATTTTCAGCAAGTTAGCTTAGCTTCTTTTAAGTTATTTCCCTTTTTTCCAATTACATTAGTTCATTCTTCTCATTTCTTTTCAACACTTTAGTTTAATTTCCTTTCTATTATTTCCTTCCAGTAATTTATTTTCCAGTTGTTCTCGTAATTTAAATAGCACCCTTTCATAAAGCAGAAGAGCACGACATGAACATAATGCATCTGTTTTTTATATAGCATTGTCACCTCAAAGTTTGTATGGACCCTGGGTTGATAAAGTAAAGTAGGGCAGCCCCTGGGTGTTGCAGCACTCTTGGTGCAATACCAGGGCTCACCACTTTTTTACATCGTTTCCGGGGAGGTGTCTAGTAGATATTTTGATTTTTTTTTAGCATTCTTTTTTTCTTTCCTTTATTTTCATGTCACTTCAGAAATATTGAAAAAGTACAAAAAATATCTGATTTTCATGCCTCGTATGACTATGAATACTAAAATAAAAACCTTACCTAAAACCCCCACATCACCTCCTAGCCACCCTTCACTCTTACTCAGTGGCAATGAGATTTAACCCCCTCTAGGAGATCCCTCTGAATATTTTCAGTTTCCTATTGGGGAAGAAGAATAAGACCTTGTTTCAACTGGGGGACCTACTTCACCTATCTTAACCATTGCTGGGACCCAGAGATCCCTTCCCATAAGAGAGGCAGATGGGGACACTAAGATGAAAAACATTATCCCCTCAGCTCTTCCACACTTCCATGGACTCACCTCTGAGGACCCTGATAGATTCATGTTTTAATTTGTTGTTGTATGTAGGACTTATGAATACACCTCTGATGAATATAAGTTGAAGCTATTCCCATCCACCCTTAAGGATGCAGCCTTGCACTGGTTCATGGATCTTATTGGGAATAGTGTCACTACCTGGGCACATATGAAAGAGGCCTTCAGCAGCAAGTACAAAGAATAATGTAGGTCCAAGTAAACTAAGGATGAGATATTTAGGATGAATCTAGGGCCTGATGAATCCCTAAAGGATTATTAAGAGAGGTTTCAATTGAACTATAAGAGAGCCAACTATACTCTTGATCCTGACTCACTCAAACTTGTACTTCTTCGAGGGATCAGTGAAGGAATGATAGAAACCTTGAATACGTTATCAGGAGGAGATATCTACCAAAAACCCTATGAACAATCAAAACTATCTTCTGGAACCATTCTAGGGAATTTAGGAAAAAGGGCAGAGCTAACCAAAGTACATCCAATACCCCTTCCTCTTCCACCTTCATAAAACATGAGATTGGAAACATGTTAGAGGACTTCAAGAGTGACATGTTGCACACCTTTTCTTTGCAAATGGACTCAATGCAGCTCAAAAGGAAGCAAGAGGAAGAAGAGAGAGCCATGGCTATATTTTTTCCTAGATGTACCAGGAAACACCCAAGGAATGAATTTCCACTGAATTTCATAGAGTTTTTCTTAGACTATGAATAGAATCATGCCACAAACAAGTGTCCCTCCTTACCTAGACTTAAATATGTATATCAAGGTGGGGGAAAAATGCCAGAGCAACTCTATTTCATCAACCAGAGAAGGCCTCGGGACCCTCGTCCATATCAACAAGGTATGCAAGGTGCATCTCACTCTTACTATTACAACAATCAGAGTGCACCCATGCAACCTTCGTACACCCCCACTCCTTCATCTTGGTCTACACCTCCTACTTGGCCTTCCAACCCTTCATATCACCCTCAGCTAGTAAACCAACCATTTCAGTAGTATGTTCAACAAAAACCTCAGTGGAAAAATCCATCCCAAGGGTGGAGACCTCAACAAAATCAACTACATGATCTAATTCGTCCACCCCAACCTCAGCCTCAGCTTACTCATGCTACTCCACCTAGGCTATGTTGTGAAACTAGCTCCAAAAATAGAAGAAAAGAGGGATCAATGCCTCAGAAATCAGTCACTTCGAGGGGAAAACCTCCAATACATTACATAAATGAACAATTCTTGGATGATACAAATGAAAAAACCTCATTTCTATATATAGGATTCCATGGGGCCACAATGTAATCCTAGCCGACCTAACAATAATAATTTAAGGCCACAATAATAACAAAATGGGGGTTACAAGGGTACAATAATAACAATAAGGGGGTTACACTAACAACAATAAGGGACTATACTAGTAATATAGGGACCTAACATGCCCCTCTCCTTCAAAAAAAGTGTTGTCCTCAATGCTTGAGTAGCTCTGGGTGCTTTTGTATAAAATTCTCATCCTCCCATGTAGAATCTTTAGTGGGTAAGTTCTTCCACTTGATGAGATACTCTGAAATTGATCGATTCCGTAGTTGTCGAGTTCTTGTTTCCATGACCGCTTCTGGTTCCAATATGATTTTTCCTTCCTCATCGAGTTCTGGCAATATTGTTTGAACTGGAAGATTTTCTCCTATAACCTTCTTTAAGCATGAAACATGGAAAACTGGATGTACTCGCGAAGAAGCAGGAAGCTCCAATTTGTATGCCATAGTACCAATATTTTGCAAAACCTTGTAAGGACCATAGTACTTTGGCGATAATTTATTATCCTTCTTAGCTTGCTTGAGGGACATTTGTTTGTATGGTTGTAGCCGTAAAAATACCCAGTCTCCCACATCAAAACTTCTCTCACTGCGATGTTGATCTGCCTGTTGTTTCATTCGGTTTTGTGCCAAATTTAGGTTATCCTTTAAGAGTTGGAGAACTTCTTGTTGATGCTCGATGTGATCCTCCACTTCTTGAACCCTAGAATTTTCCCTTAAATAAGATGTGATGGATGGTGGATGATATCCATAAAGTGCCATAAATGGGGTCATTTTTGCTGCAGTATGGAAGGAAGTGTTATACCACCATTCAGCGAGAGGTAACCACTTGAACCATTGTGATTGCTTATGAGATACAAAACAACAAAGATATCCTTCCAAACATTTATTCGCTATCTTTGTTTGACCATTGGATTGAAGATGATAAGATGAGATATGAGCTAGTTGAGTACACAAACAAGAAAATAATTCCATCCAAAATTTTCCTGTAAAAATGGGATCTCTGTCACTTACATAATCTTCGGGTTTCCATGTAGATTTTGAATTTTTCCCATAAATGCATTAGCAACTGTACTCACTTTAAATGGATTCGATAATGCAAAAAAGTGTGCATACTTGGTAATTCTATCAACTACCACCATGATGACACCCCTTCCATCGGACTTAGGTAAACTTGTGATAAAATCCCTTGAAATCTCCTCCCAAAATTGACTTGGAATGGATAAAGGTTGTAGAAGACCCAGGGTCTTAATTATCTCAACTTTATTTTGCTGGAAAACCAAACATTCTGCCACAAAATTTTGAATATCAGATTTAAGTCCATCCAAAAAAAATTCTTTCTTCACGCCGTGGTAAGTTTTTAAAAATCCCGAGTATCCTCCTAAAGGAGAAGTGTGCAATTCCAAAAGAATATTTTGTTTTAGTTGGGAATTATTGAAAATATATAAGCAATATTTGTACCATAAGGAATCATTTTTCCTACGAAATGAATCATATGTACTAGGATCTTGCTGCAAATTTTGAATGAGAGTCCACACTTTTTCGTCCTTCTTCCATTCATCCCTTGCTCCGGTTATCCAATCTGGTTGGATAATTGAAATGGCATAAAGCAATGCTTCCACCTCTTCATCCTTTCTTGAGAGTGCATCTGCAACAACATTTAGCTTTTCTTTTTTGTAGATGATTTCAAAGTCATAACCCAACATCTTTGTGACCCATTTTTGTTTCTCTTTTAAAGATAGTCTTTGTTCCAAAAAGTGTTTAAGACTATCATGATTAGTTTTTACCTTGAAGTGTCTTCCCTTTAGGTAAGGTCTCCATTTATTTAGTGCATGTAGTATTTCCAACATTTCCTTCTCATAAATAGCCTTTTGTAAATACTTTCCTTTGATTTTGAGACTTTCAAAAGCAATGGGTCTTCCTTCTTGCATTAAAACAACACCAATTCCATTTCCTGAGGCATCACATTCCACAATAAAGGTTTTTGTGATGTCTGGCATATATAAGACTGGTGTTAGGCACATTTCCTCTTTAAGATGTTCAAAGGCCTTAGTTGCTTCAGGAGTCCATGAAAATTCATCTTTATTCAATAATGTTGTTAGAGGTGCTGCTATTCTCCTATAATTGTTAACAAACATGCGATAATACCCTGTTAACCCGAGAAATCTGAGCAACTGCTTTATGGTTGTGGGGTCTTTCCATTCCTTAATGGATTTAATTTTTTTAAGGTATACCTTAACACCCTCATGAGATACAATATAACCCAAATATGCAACCTCTTGTACTCCAAAGAAACATTTGGATGTTTTTGCATATAATTGTTTCTCCTCCAATAGCTAGAGCACCCTATCAACATGTTGAACATGATCCTTCCAAGAGCTGCTATATATCATCAAAAAATAATAACACAAATTTTATAAGGAAGGGTTTGAAAATGGAATTAATCAACCCTTGAAATGTAGAAGGTGCATTGGTGAGGCCAAAAGGCATGACCAAAAATTCATAATGACCCTCATGAGTTCAAAATGATGTTTTCAGAATATCTTTAGTCTTCATTCTAATTTGACGATATCCTGAACAAAGATCCAACTTGGTAAATAAAATTGCTCCATGTAATTCATCCAATAATTCATTAATCACAGGAATGGGAAATTTATCTCTAATAGTGAGCTTATTGAGCTCCCTCTAATCCAGACACATGTGTTATGATCCATCTTTCTTGTGCACAAATATTACTGGAGCAGAGAAATAACTTTAACTAGGTTGAATTATACCAGCCTCTATCATTTCTGCAATCATACGTTCAATTTATCTCTTTTGGACATAAGGATATATGTAAGACCTGATGTTTGGAGGAACACTTTATGGGATCAAATTAATAGCATGATCACGATCATGAATAGGTGGGAGTCCTTTGGGATTATCAAACTCCTTGGAATGATTGTCCAAGACATTTTGGAGATTTGGAGAAATATATGATTTTGATGTTGGTACTTCTAGTGAGCATAATTTTGAAATTACACCCCGTTGTTCTTTCTTCAGAATCCTTTTCATGACATTAGAGCTTATTATCTTTCCTGGCTTCCCTGCAATACCCCGTAATTCTATTTCCTTTCCTTCCAAAACAAATTTCAAGAAAAGTTCTTGAAAATTAAAAGCTACCATCCCCAAAGATTTTAACCATTGTATGCCTAGTACAACATCAGCACCTCCCATTGGGATGGAAAGCATTGGACTATTCAATACATATTCCCCCATCGCTAGCTTGATATTATGGCATTTTCTAGAGTAATTTATAGTTCCTCCATTTGCAACCATCACTTGACATTCTGGTGCTAGGTATAGGAAAAAATTCAATTCCTTGGCTACCTTGCAATGAATAAAATTATGGGTACTACCCAAATCAATCAACACTATTACCTTTTTCTTCTTGATATCTCCTTCTATATTGAGAGTTTAAGGAGTGGTAATTCCTGCCAATGCATTACATGATATGGTCAGACTCATTTCTTCTTATTATACGGCCTTTTCATGTTGTATATCCTCTACTTTTGAAGTTTCTTCTTCATTTTCTTCCTCCTCTTCGCAATCTATGTACAATAATTTCTTCTCAGCACACTTATGACCTTTAGTCTATTTTCTATCACAAATATATCCAAGCCCTTTTTCTCATTTTTCTTCCAATTGTTGTGGTGTCAACCTTGTAGGTTGTGGAATTCTAGGAGTAGCAACACTTCCATCTTTATAGATCTGAGTTGTAGGCTTCCTTGTCGCCATAATTTTACATTCATTTTTTCTTGCCAACCTGAATGCCTTCTCCAATGAATCAGGTTCCCAAACACGAACTTCATGTTTGAAGTTATCTTTAAAGTCCCTATGAAGACATCAATCCTGTGTTCCTCTCGAATATCAATTACCCTTATATTAAACTTTTGGAAGACCTCAATGTGCTCCTCCACTGAACCCTTTTGTTTGAGATTTATCAAATGGCTAAAGAAGGTGTTGCTCTTTGTATCCTCATAATGTGTTATCATTTCCTCCTAAAATATTGACCAAGTGAAAAAAAAATTATGGGAGAAAAGCCATCGATACCATACAAATGTATTTTGTTCTAAATGTAAAGTTGCAATACATACCTTTTGTGTGTTTTGCACATTATTGAGATCAAAATATTGCTCCATCTATAGTATCCATGTTATGGGATCCTTGCCATCAAACTTCCTCATATCCATCTATGGAATATGCTGGTTCTTCAATCCAACGTTAGAGTTTATGAAATCACGATTAACATTTATTTTGTTCTCATCAAGAGTTTCCTCTACTATCTTTTCACCATTAGGAATCATTTCTTGTATCAACTCTGTCAAACCTTCGATGTCTACTTTTAGATCATTCTTCATGTTTTCCATGTTGTCTTTCATTTTTTCTTCCATGTCCTCCATATTAGCTTCCACACCATCCATCTTAGTTTCCACGCTATCCAACTTAGCTTCCACGCCTTTCTTCAAACCATCCATCTTTGCTTCCATGCCTTTCTTCAAAACTTCCATTTCATTTTTTGCTGCTCTTTGCGAGAGCGGAATTTGGTGCACTTGCTCTTGTAATTTTGATAGATCATGTTGAAATTCTTCATCTTCATGAGTCATAGTAGAGTATTATGAGGGATTAATGTGTGTTGAATTCTTTTTAGTTGGCATTTCAAAACCTAATACTGAAATATATGCTCAATAGGCCCTTGGAATCACTTCAAACTGATTTTTTTACACAAGAATTATGAAATTCGGAAACAAATACGCACCTTTTTCTTGCTTTTGAGGAGCTCGATATTGAAACTGAATTATCTCTATGATTTAGGATCTTAAATATCTGAGGTAGCCCTCTGAATCCTCTTTCGAATGCCACAGGTCTGACTAGATTTGGATTCTTTAAGACAAAGTTATGTCCAATCTCCCATAATGAACTAATTATGGATTGGTTTAGTAGAGCGAACTTGTACGACTTACCACGTGTGACATTTTCCTCCATCGGCTCTGAAATTGATAAAAAAAAAACTACAGTCTATGTACTTATGGACACTTTTTATTGCTTTCAATCTGATGCTCAGAGAGAGAGTTATGAATATTTTCCCATGATCACCTCTTTGAGATGAAATTTGGGTGCCTGAAAAAGCCCTACCTTCCACAGATCATATCTCTGAAAATATTGCAAACCAAGGTCTAAAATTTTGCGAAACTGTTCCTCAATATTTTGGCTTCGTGCTCTAAAAATTTCAGCTTCTGAACCTTTGTAGAAAAAACGATATAATGAAAATTCCACGATGACCTGTTTGGATCAGCAAAACCCTAGAATCCAAAGCTCGGATACCAAATGTTGTGAAACCAGCTCCAAAAATAGAATAAAAGATATATCAATGCCTTAGAAATAAGCCACTTCAAGGAGAACCTCCAATACATTACATAAATGAACAATTCTTGGATGATACAAATGAAAAAACCTCCTTTCTATATATAGGAGTCCATGGGGCCACAATGAAATCCTAGTGGGGCCACAATGTAATCCTAGCCTACCTAAAAATAATAATTTAAGGGCACAATAATAACAATATGGGGGTTACAGGGGTAGAAAAATAACAATAAGGGGGTTACACTAACAACATTAATGGAATATACTAGTAATATAGGGACCTAACAAGCTACATATACCTACACATCCCAATCTGAACCCGAACAACAGACAGGCACAACAGGCTCCCAGTGGAGAAACATCCCATCCATATTATGTTGTGGAGATATAGGAGGTTAATCTAAGGTCAATAATAGTACTCCCAGAAAACCATCCCCTACATCCACCTGTAGAGGTTGAGGAGGAAAAGGAAGAAGAGATACTCAGATCCATCAACCTCCTTTTCCCGAGCGCTTGATCCACCCTAGTCAGCACACCCAAGAGGAGACTGAACTCCTGGGGGAATTGGAAAATTTGTGTGTAAGGATACCACTTCTCCAGACCATTAAGGATGTTCATATCTAAAATAGGCTCATCAAAGAAAAGTGCTTCAAAAAACCTAGAAGGAGAAAGAGAGATACCCCGACCATCATTGTGGTAGGAAAACTATCTGACCTGATGTTGGGAAATGTGATATTTCCAAAATAGCTGGACCTTCGTAGTCCAGTTGTTGATGTACATATAGATGGTGCCATAGTCCCCAATACTCTGCTTGATTTAGGGGTTGCCATCAATATCATGACCAAGGAAACTATGTTGAAACTTAATCTCCAAGAGACTTTGAGGAAAACCAAAATAGTTCTACAACTTGCAAATCGATCCACAGTAACTCAGGAAGGATTTTTTGAGGATGTTATGGTTACCATTGACTCTTTGGAGTATCCTACAGATTTCCTGGTCCTACAGCCAAAAACCAAGTTTGATGGTTATCCTCTCATATTATGGAGACCTTGGTTAGCCACTGCAGACGCTTATATTAGTTGTCAGGTGAGAAACATGACTATAAAAAATGGGCCCTTGTCTAAACAGCTAGTGTTATATCCTCCAACCCATCCTTCCATTGATCATGATCTATTATATGGTTGGATGATGAATAACATGAGTTATATAACACTACCCCTATGTGTACCATATATGCTATCCTTGGGGGTTAGCTTGATGAAGATGAACTCATCGACCATGCCATTCAAAACCAGTCCTCCACTAACACTCCTCTCAAAACCTTAGTCAAAGAGTCTGAAATCCAACCTTGGATGGAAGTGAAAAAATTTGATAAAACCTCTCAAACCACCAATGCTGTCGATTTTGGCCCATCCAGATCTCTAAAAATCAGCCCAAACCTCTCAAATGAAGAAGAGAAGCAGCTATGCCATCTCTTGAAATAAAATATTGAAGTGTTTGCTTCAGATTACAAGGAAATGAAAGGGGTGCATCCTTCAGTATGAATACATCACATTTACATCAAAGAAGGATGCAATCCTATGAGAAAACCCCAAAGAAGAATGAACCTAGCTCTAAAGGACATGGTCAAAGAAGAGATCTAGAAACTATTGGATGTGAGGTTCATATATCCTATATCCGACAGTGAGTGCGTATCTCCTCTTTTCCTAGTCCCAAAGAAGAATTGGAAGTGGCGAATTTTTGTTTATTATTGAGAACTTAACAAAGCCACCAAGAAAGGCCATTTCACTTTGCCCTTTATATACCAAGTCTTAGACGGCCTTGCAGGGAAGAAGTTATTTTCCTTCTTAGATAGGTTTAGTGGGTACAATCAGATTCAAATCAGCCCTGAAGACCAGGATAAGACTACTTTCACCTGACCTTGGGGTACCTTTGCTTATAGAATCCTACTCTTTGGGTTATGCAATGCCCCAACAACCTTCCAGAGAGTTGTCCTGAGCATCTTTTCTAAGTTAGTCCATGACTCTATCGAAATTTACATGGATGATTTGACACTATATGAGGATGACTTCTAGGAAGGTCTCTCCAATTTGGGTAAAGTACTAAGAAGTTGCATTGATATGCATATATCCTTATGCCCAAAAAAGTGTGAATTCCTGAAGAAAGTAGGGGTTGTTATTAGGACACTCCATATCCTAAGCAGGACTACGGGTAGACCCGAACAAAGTCACTATCATGAAAATGGTACCTGCTCCTCAAAAGCAAAAAGATGTCAGGAGTTTCTTAGGCTTATCTAGTTACTATAGAAGGTTCATCAAATATTTCAGCAATATGGCTTCACCATTATTTTTGTTACTGGCCAAAGATTCTAAGTTTATTTGGTCTGGTCCTTGTCAAGAGGCTTTTGAGCTCACTAAGAAGCTGTTGACTACTGCCCCCATCCTCCAAGGTCCAAATTGGACTCCACCTTTCCACATCCACATTGATGCATCTGAAAAAGCTGTAGGGGTAGCATTAGGACAATTAGAAGACAAAATCCCTTATGCCGTTTATTTCATCAGCAAGAATTTGTCCAAATCCGAGCTGAATTATACTATTACTGAGAAGGAGATGTTGGCCATTGTCCATGCATTGAACAAATTCAGAAAGCATTATGGGTGAAAATGTGAAAGTACGGGTTACACTTTTGCCCTTTTTTGAGAAAAAAATTTCATTTTTTTTCGGTTCTTCAACTTTCTGCAAACTATAACAATTTTTCTGTGTAGAATTTCATTTTGCGATAAAAATAAAAGTTGTGAGAAATTTTGTTAGCTTTCTATTACTTATTTTTTGAAATTTGTTTATGTAGATTTGATATGTCAACTTAGCGTTTCTTTGAGTGTGTGTTTCTTAACAATCAAAGGATTCATAAGAAGTCATGTTATGTCGCAATGTTGTATTCATTGAAAATTTGTGTTTTTGAAAAAACAAAATGTGTTACAACAATCTAGACAGAGTCTACTTTGTTTTCGTCATATTTACAAAGTCAATGGATGCATATCATAATTACTAGAATTTTTTGAACTGGTCCAATACGAAAAACTGCGTATTTTTTATATGTTTCGCGTGGCAACAAATTTCTTAACATATAAGTTATAAAATAAAAATCTAAAAGCTACCCATTAGAGTCAACGGACCAATGTAATGCCCCATAATTTTTTCAATTTTTTTTACAATGTATTTTGGGAGATACAAAATTTTGATTTCACTGAATCACAATGACCCTTAGAAATTTTTTGCACTGATTTTATTAGAAAAATAATTAAAATTAATAAACTCTTACGAAATTCCATAAAATTTATATTTCCTGAAAGTAGATTCAATTTTGAAAATGCTTGTCTTGGTTCCGACAGTTAATTAACAACCTTTCATGGAGTTTAATCAGTCCAAAGTTGCAGAACCGTTTTCAGAGCCTGGTTTTGCGTAATTGGTGACGCGTTAGTTCGGCCGAACTTTTATTCCAAGTTCGGCCGAACTATGTTTTCCGCTTATGAATCGTTAAAACTAACGTCTTAATAGTTTGGCCGAACTTCTAATCAAAAGTTCGGCCGAACTATTGTGTAATTCTCCGTCGGCCGGAAAATTTTGTGGAGCCCCCTACAAAACACATATTTCGCGTCAATATAAATTGCCGCGAAATGATTCACAATTTTCGCACATTTCGCACTTCATTTCATTTTACAACTTGGTTTGAATTCAAAAACTTTTCTTCAAAGTTTGGGTTTAAAGAAATTTTTTGGAAGACATTTTCTGGAGGCGGCGTGATTTTTCTTGGAGGTTCAAAGTTTGAGTTTAAAGAACTTTTTTGGAAGACATTTTTTGGAGGCGGCGTGATTTTTCTTGGAGGTATGTACATGTTTTGTGTTGAAATAAATCTTTTGAGCTTCTTTGTTCAAAAACTTTTCTTCAAATTTTGGATTTAAAGAATTTTTTTGGAAGACATTTCTTGGAGGCGGTGTGATTTTTCTTGGAGGTATGTACTTGTTTTGTGTTGAAGTACGTGTTTTGGATTGGATTACGTATTTTTTAGAAAATATTTTTTTAAATTAAATATTTTGTGATATTGTTTGTAATTGAGTTATTGTCTAATTTTTTGAAGGAAAATTTTTGAACCTCATACCCTATTATCATGGGAAATTGAAGAACTTGTGTGAGAAAATATGATTGAAAAAGAAAGCCTGAGGAACGTAGAGAAGAGACGAGACAATATCGCAAAAGAAAGTTATAAGCTCTCTCAAATATTAAAGAGGAAAATCAACCTCAAGCAGAAATTGAAGCAGGTATGTAAATGTAAATATTACATGATCTATTGATATATATTTAAAATTTTCCTAATGTAAAATGTGAAGCTTAATTTTTATTTGATGAACTAGTTTGAAAAATATTTTGTTTGATGTAAACAGACAGAGATATTCCTCAAAATGTTGAAGAAGAAAATCAACCTCAAGCAGAAATTGAAGCAGGTATGTAAATGTAAATATTATGATCTATTAATATATTTTTAAAGTTTTCCCAATGTAAAATGTGAAGCTTAATTTTTATTTGATGAACTAGTTTGAAAAATATTTTGTTTAATGTAAACAGACAGAGATACTCCTTAAAATATTGAAGAAGAAAATCAACCTCAAGCAGAAATTGAATCGGGTATGTAAATGTAAATATTATGATCTATTGATATATTTAAAATTTTCCTAATACTTATTGACATATTTATTAATTTAGTTATTTATTGAATATGTACTATTTTTTCGAATATGTACAGATGAAATCACTATCGATAATGAGATGTTAGAAAATGTCGACACTCACACATATGGAGATAAAAAACCTGACCATGTTATACGATATCGTGTCGATAAAATTTTTGAAATGTATTTCAAAAATGAGCAAGTGACAGTTCAAGCTCAAATGTTGAAAGGTCTCCTATCATCAAGGAAATTAAAAGAAGCGACGACACTATTGGGTATTCAAAAATCAACCAAAGATAAAAAAATGAAAGAAGAGGTGATAAAAAATATGAGTAGTGCTATAGAGTCAATTAAGAGATCTAGAGATAAAAATGTTTCAAATATACGTAGAGGAATACAAATGGCAATGGTTTCACCCAGTACTCAAGAGAATCGTTTGAATCTAACATCTATGGCACGAGCACTGGGAACCTCGCGAAAAACTCTGCACAAACATCGAAAATTTCGACTGCAAATAGACGTAAATGATGAACTCGCTTGTTGGAGAGCTATTTTTAGGCAACCATACAAAGATAGACTTGGAGAAGATGTTAAAAAAATAATATATGAATATTGGAAGAACAATTCGCGTGTTTCACCCACTGCAAGACATGTGATGCGAAGAAGAATAGCACGAAATCAATACAAAGAACATGAAAAACATCTCTTGGAAACCACTCAAATAGATTTATTCAACAAGTTCAAAGAATAGAATCGTCAAATTCAAGTTTCACTCAGTGCTTTTGTTCAACAAAAACCATGGTATGTAAAACCTATCATCGTACGCGACACTTGTTGTTGCCGTTATCATGTGGAATTTGAGTTATATTATGACACATTCCTTGATTTTGGTAGAAAATTATGGAAGGATTCACCTCCTTCCACTATCCATGAATTCATATCTCAAATTCTATGTGAAAGAGAAAGCGATGAACTATTTTACAAAAAGAAATGTGTTGGTGGTAAAAAATGCGATGATTGTGGAAATTTGACTAAATTTCAAAACAAATATCGTATTGATATAAATGATCAATCATTGTCCAACATGAAAGTTAAATGGAAGAGATATGAATATATCAGTACATCGATTCAAGGTGTAGATAATGTTAAAAGAATCGAATTACGAGAAGACGAAATTTTTCTGATAGACTTTTTGAGAAAGTTTGAAGCAGAAATTTACAAATACACCAAGCATTCCCATAGAGCTCGATGGCAAGACTTGCAATTCAAAAAATCTCGTGAATTTTTTCCACCAGGGACCATTTTGTTAGTGATTGATTTTGCAGAAAACTACACATTTGTTCCACAAAAAGAAATTCAGAGTGAATACTATCATTCTGACCAAGTCTCCATGCTCGTCCATATTCTATATAGACATGTTGAACAAAATTTCGATCATATAGAAAGCACGAGTGAAAATCGACATATCATTAAAGAATATCACTTTTATATCAGTGACGATCGTACACATGATACATGTTTTGTACAACATTGTTTTGGAAAAATTTATGATTCATTGAAAATCGTGGAATAACATTCAATGAACATTGGATATGGTCAGACGGATGCGCAGGTCAATTCAAATCTGCACGATCATTTTTTTGGTTGTGTCGTCTTCATAAGAAAACCTCCATTAAACATTGTTGGAATTTCTTTGAGACTGGCCATGGAAAAGGAGAACATGACGGTGTAGGAGCATGCATAAAATGAGTACTTCGAAGATATCAAATGAACCACTTTGCACGCCGACTTGCAAACGCTGAAGAAGTTGTTCAATGGTGCAAAAATGCTCTAAGCCATGAGATTAACCCATCACGAGAAGTGCAAAGGTACATTCAATTTAATTTATATTGGTAATCTAATTTTAAACATTGTACATTTATCATGCAATGATTATTTTTAATTATATTTTGATATCATATTTACAAATTCTTTTTCTAATTTTCCATATAAAGGTTTTTCTGGCATATTGGAATCGAAGACGTAGATAGATCAATTGGAAATGACGTTGAAACAATAAAAGGGACTCGAAAAGTGCATTCAATTCAAACAAAGTTGTCCAGAAATGTGTTTGCATTGGATAAAAGAAAATATTCTTGTTTTTGTGATGTTTGCATAGACAACACAAAATCCAATGACGTTTGTGAAAACAAAATGTATGTGAACAATTGGAAACATACAGAGCTAAATACAAAGGGAAAAATGTTTGTTGCAATGTTTGAAGAAATGCAATCAGAGGAAACTACAATATCATCCGATGGTGATCGATTTTCTGATCTTGTTAGAGAAGGTAACATTTGAATTACTTTCTAATGATTTAAAGATCTAAAAATAAATTTAAATATGCATAATTTTGTTAAATTCATTTTATTGTGCAGGAGATGTTTTCGCTGTAATTGCACCTATTGACAATGATGAAAATGTGAAGTATTATTTGATGTGTTGCACTGAACGAAAAATGAGATTATTACAGAACTATGATGATCACGGATTTCAGTATGACAGAGGGTCTATTATACTGAAAGGTTATTTTTTCAAACAAACTCATCAAAGTGGAGACTTTGTTTACTTTGAAGACTATGAACCCGATTCCATAAGTTGTCAGTATAGTCACTTGGTGTGTGCAGCACGCATAAAGTTGATAGAAGTTCAATCAAAGAAAAAATCAAAAATTAAGAAATGGAAAATTTCAAAATCCGATCATGAACGGATTATTGAGGATGGAATTCCATTAGAATTTTTTTGAGTGAAGTGTCCAACAATTTATTATCTTTGGATTAAATATGTTTTAGAACTTCCAGTACTCAACTAAAAATTGAGCTGCTTATGTTATTTGTGGTTTCCACATGTTACAAATTGTTTGGGTACAAGCACATGCTCTAGTATCAACTGAAAGTAGTTTTTCTATACATGTGCATTGATTAAAAATGTTATATGTATTGGGGATATATATATATATATCCAATATTGGATAAATTAATTGTTCTTGTATATTAATTGTTCTTGTATATGTTCTCCGACCATATGGTACAAATTATTTCACTTTATTTTGTAAGGTCAGATTCGGTCCCCATATGGCCTAGCCTCCAAGGGACGAGATAACAAGTGGTTGTCCCCACTTGCTCGAATCTCAGCTTTCAAGTACAATTTTACTGTTTATGTCAGGCATCTTACATGATGTCCTAGCCAAAGATAGATTCTCTTTGTTTCAAGTTTCCAGTAAAAGTTGTCACCGAATGACCTGCTCGAACTCTTGTAGTAAACACCATACCTCATCTCTCTTGCTCTCCAATATTATTAGGTTTAATTATTATAACACAAAAATTGTTCTACATTGTCAATAATTTTTTGCGCTTAGACTAAAATCAATGAACACTATTAATCCAATGTCTTTACAAGTAATGTACCATCATACATGCAATTATATCAAATTAGAAATCAACATATACAATGAAATCAATGGGGATTGTCTTATTACAAGTAACATAATTTCAATTTACCATATGTGCAAATGTAGGTTGAAACCATCCAAAACTTTAAGTTGTAGATTGAAACCATCCAAAACTTTAAGTTTTAAAACCCTTTTGATTATATATTGTGCAACATTAAAACATTAAACATTTTAAGTTCATTAAATATCACATGCAAAATGTAGATTGAAACCATCCAAAACTTGAGTTTTAAAAACTTCACATGCCATGCCAATTATAATTCAAATATCCAACAAAAACATTTAACAAATTAAATATCACATGCCAAAGTTGTTTCAAGTTTCCGGTAAAAGTTGTCACCGAATGACCTACTAGGATATTATAAATACTAACTTTGTAAGATCATTTGGCATTCGAAAAAATTAGAAAGTCTTAGACTGTCAATCAATTTAAAGTATCATTCACCCTAGGGAGTGTAAAATATTCAATGTAGGTTGGTGACGATGCTCACTCCTAGCTTGAAGCAGTGCCAATGACCAATTCTTTAATGAATTCCAATGCACTAGACCAAAGTTGGTTCAACCTACTTGGTTTTTCACCCAAGAAATTCCAAGGATGGACTATCTGGACAAACTGCTAAAATTGAAAAGCTTGACATGGAGATACGACAAGGTGAACAAAGACTTCAAGAACTCTTTATGGAAAGGGCTCACTTGAAGGAAAGAAGCACCACGTTGCAGGCTAAAGTCAAGACATTGGAGCAATTAGACAGAATTCGAAAAGGAAAGAGCTTGAACCAATTCAAGCAGACCTAGGATCGGATTGTTCTATGGAGCTTCATGAGAAGAGATATGTGAAAAGGACTGTTAAGCCAAGGGCTAGTTCGAAAGACATATTGGAAGAGGAAATGTTGAAGAAGATTGCGGAAGTAAGGCACAAGACAAGGAGAAGGAATGATGATGAAAGTTCCTTGGACTTGAGATTCGTGTCTACAACCGTACATGGGAAAAATTTCTCTGCTTTGATAGACACGGGAGCTACCCATAGCTTCCTAAGTCGAAAGGCAACTTCATCTCTTTGGAAAGATAGACTTAAGATTCATTGACATGGATGATCATTCTATGGTGTTGGGACGAGACTTCATGGTTGCAGCACAAGCCATACCAATGATGGACCGAGACATTCTCTTAATTCTTGTGATCAATCTTAAACTATTTTATGAAATTCTATTCTTATTGTCACCCTTATTAGTTTTTTCATCTTTCCGTATCGATTATATTAAAAAGAAAGTATAAATCATAAATCATAAACCATTTAAATATTTAGCTCGAACTCTTGTAGTAAACACCATACCTCAAGTCTCTCTTGCTCTCCAATATTATTAGGTTTAATTATTATAACACAAAAATCATTCTACATTGTCAATAATTTTTTACGCTTACACTGAAATCAATGAACACTATTAATCCAATGACTTTACAAGTAATGTACCATCATACATGCAATTATATCAAATCAGAAATCAACACATAGGTAAACCATTTAAATATTTAGCTCGAACTCTTGTAGTAAACACCATACCTCAAGTTTCTCTTGCTCTCCAATATTATTAGGTTTAATTATTATAACACAAAAATCGTTCTACATTGTCAATAATTTTTTGCGCTTACACTGAAATCAATGAACGCTATTAATCCAATGACTTTACAAGTAATGTACCATCATACATGCAATTATATCAAATCAGAAATCAACATATACTGTAATGAAATCAATGGGGATTGTCTTGTTACAAGTAACATTTCAATTTACCACATGTGCAAATGTAGGTTCACATTCTATCATTCATGTAGTTTTAAAAACTTTAGATGCCATGCCAATTATAATTCAACTATCTATCAAAATCATTTAACATTAAATATCACATGCCATGCCAATTATAATTCAACTATCCAACAAAAACATTTAACATATGTCCAAAAATATGTCCAAAAAACTTATTGTAATAAAATATGTCCAAAAATTGTAAATCTCACTCGAGTAATTAGGTTTAATTATTATAACACAAAAATCGTTCTACATTGTCAATAATGTTTTGCGCTTACACTGAAATCAATGAACACTATTAATCCAATGACTTTACAAGTAATGTACCATCATACATGCAATTATATCAAATCAGAAATCAACATATACTGTAATGAAATCAATGGGAATTGTCTTGTTACAAGTAACATTTCAATTTACCACATGTGCAAATGTAGGTTCACATTCTATCATTCATGTAGTTTTAAAAACTTCAGATGCCATGCCAATTATAATTCAACTATCAAACAAAAACATTTAACATTAAATATCACATGCCATGCCAATTATAATTCAACTATCCAACAAAAACATTTAACATATGTCCAAAAATATGTCCAAAAAATTTATTGTAATAAAATATGTCCAAAAATTGTAAATCTCACTAGAGTATCAAACTGTATCAAGTTTAACAAATTTTAAAACCATCTAAATTTTGAAATCAAATCAAATCTACTGTAAATCTTGTCCATCAAATGGAGGATCTAGCCTCTGGGTCTCGGGTAGCGCCCTATCCTGTAAATAGGAAACCTACATACACAATGCACATGTACTTGAACATTAAAATTTGAAGTTTTAAAAATGAATGAGAATATATATATCTAGAAATTCATGTAAAAAACAAAATATAACAAAAAAATCATGCAATACCTCGTAAGGTTCCCTCTCCATTTGATGAACAGGTTCTGCCATAGAAACATCTGCAGTGGTAACCTGTACAATATACATGTACAGTTAAATATAAATATATATATACATAAATAATTTATATAAATTAAAAACTTTCAAATGAAAATGCACGTGTACATATATAAACTTATTTGAACAATAATATTAAAAAAAAGAACTAAATACAACTTCTTCAAATGCTGTGGATGTTCCTATCTCCGTCGCTAAAGTCCTTGGATTAAAAAAATCTTCTATACGAACCTAAATTCAAAAAATTTTAAATAACTCAAAATATAGATCTCTCTCTATATATCTCAATTTTTAATGGAACTTTTTGAGGTAACATAAATTTTGAACTTGTGAAAAATTGTCCATACTTGTACATCTCCCAATGAAGTAGAAGGTATATCTCCTAAGGAAGAAGAAGGTACCTCCATCCCAAAAACATCAGACGGAATCGGTACCTGTTAAAACATTTTATCAAATTATATATATACATACATGTACATGTGTGGCAACAATTATTTATTTTAGAGTCACTTAAAAAACACTAACACACATGTGCCAACATATCATGATGGTCAGACCCATCTGCATCGTTTGAACCAGAGGTCCTGAACGTAATATTAACATTTTCATCACGCATCATGCGTGAGAACTGCAAATGGTGTTTTAACATATAATCATATATTTTTGTTAGATTAATGTACACATACAAATAAATGTATACATGTACATACACATGTATTTATTACAAATTGTACACATGTATATGTAAAAATAATTTCAAACCCTAAGGTCACTAACACATACCGTTTCGGTGCCCTCTTCCTCATGAAAAATTAGGTCTTGCAGACCATTGCGACAATTTATTGCATATGTTCGGAGATCTTCAACATTCATGTTGTAAATCTCCTCATCTGTATGATAAAAAAAATTGGCACGTGCATTTTCACGTGCTCTTTGTCGATTTAAGCAAATATCGACTCCACTCAATCCGCTATGAACATTTTCGATCATAACATCTCTTGCTTCATGACTTATTTGAGAAGTCGCATCCATCTCTGATCGCAGGGTTTTGACTCGAGACGGTCGACTCACCAATGGCGGCTCAGGGCGAGGCAACTCCACATCTCGCTTAGCGCCCTTACGTTGATATAATCGACCTCTCCCCAGGCCAAAAAATTCTGAAGGAAGGTCATTATAGTCGGGTTTCATACCCAAAAAAAATTATGCATAAAACATTTGTGCAAAATAAAGAGGAACCTCATCGTTCCATGGAAGCCTTCCAAAGGCCGCAAGATGTCGATCATACAAATATTTTTCTTTGTCTGGGTGCTTGAAATACTGCACCTTCAACATTTTTCTTTTTGGCCCTTCCTTATAATTAAACATTGACTTAGCATCATCTCTTTTTACTCTCTTTTTTATGTCCTGCCATTTATCGGGACCTATCACTGTTTCTTTTCTCTTTCTCATCACTTCTACAAATGAATCAGTCGTTGGCCCCAAATTTTTGTACACTTTTACCATTTCACTCAATGAATGTGTAACTATTTCGAGGCTTTGTCTACTCTCAGTAGGTAGAGGCAAAGCCTCGAGATCTCTTTGCAATTTTGCATGAAGGCTTTCACACCTTTGTAAGGTGCATTCCTCCATGTTCGTTTCCCATGGTATATCAGTAATCTCAGCCGGATAAGTTGTGCTGGGTTGACAGCCTTCTTCTTCAATGTAGCGCGCTGCCCTGCGTCTATTTTGACCACTGGCTCGAACATTTTCAGCCTCTGCATCAATATATATATAATTTTGTATATTAGAAAAAACACGTGTAAAAAAAGTTGTACAAATTTAATGAAAAAATATTGAAATTGATGGCAACCTTGATGTTTTTGGTTAACATCATCTCCAACATGATCCTGCTGAGAACCAACCCCAGAATGACGCTGCTGAGAACCAGACCCACAGTGACCCTATTGAGAACCAGCAGCCGTTGATTGGCCTTCGGGGGAATAAATATCACCCCCTTCCCGCAACCTGCTACCACTCATACCTCGACCGGTTGAACCTTGGCCACACTCCATGGATGGAGTAGAAACCCTTCTCCTCTTGCCTCCTAAAAATTAAAATATGAAACTTGTTAACAACTAATTTCACTCACAAAGTTAATAAAAAAATCAATTCCATATGTACACACATGTATGGATATTTAAGATTATATTTAAATACCGTGAACATCCTCTGATCCCTAAGCCTCCATATGGGATTCAGCTGATCTTCGTCTTTCATCCTCCATGATATATATCTATTGGTCGACATTCACAAAATAGATTTCAAAAAATCAATACCTCAGAGTAAAATCCAGTTTGGGGCTGTTAAATCCAATATGTTCTATATTTCTTACATTTCAGCCCTCCTATTTTTCTTTCCAACCAAGGTTTATAAAATAACATGAGAAGCAACATGAGACTTAGAACAATCATTTTCATTATCTATATGGAAGGGAAGAATGATTATATCCCCTTGAGCTTAAGGGTATGTAGTTTGTCAATTTTTATCATATATTTTTTGGTAAGTGTAATGTTTTTATTATCTATAATACAAGTCATGAGTTCCCCAATTTTACCTTATGTAAAGCATGATTCTAGGATTACTAAAATTTGTACTTGGTTTTTTAAGAATATATCAAATAAAGTTTTTGAGAAGCAAATATGGCTTGTTCCTTAGAATTTGGCACTTAGAATTTCCATAACGCTTATAACCCCATCCTTATAATTTTTATAATTTCCATGATGAGACATTTGAATTTCCTTCCCCATATTTCTTGTTAATGATTATAACCTTAAAATGGCTAATATTGGTTTGTCATCATCATCTAAAAATGACTTGGCAGATGAAAATTTGCCATGTCAATCATCATCACTTCACACCATCTCATACATGACCCCTTCTACATATTATATGCATGAATTTTTGGAATGTCATCCTCTCTACCTATCCCATGAATGATTGTGACAACAGGTGAATAAAATACAATTTATAAGCAGAGGATAGTTTCTAGTTTTTCCTCCTCCATCCGCCCCATAGCTAGTGATTTCTCAATTTTCCACTTCCAACTTTCTATTCTCGAAATTCATTAGCATCTAATTTTATCGATAGCCACACCACTATACATATAATTATCATATACACTACTACATTAATGAACTCTACGTTTTTTGTTATTGTAAAGTCCAATAACAAACAATGTTAATTGAGTTTAGTAGTGTATATAACAATTTCTTTGACTTCCAGGTGTGTTGTGACTATTAGTAGAATTAACTACCAAAATGAATTTCCAAAATAAAATGTTGGAAGAGAAAAAATGGGCAATCACTGGATATGGAGTGGGTGGAGGAGGACAAACTTATAGTGATCCCTTCCTTATCAAATTTCCTTTATTCACCTAATGTCACAATCAATCATGGTCTAGATAGAAGGGATGACCTACCATAAATTCAATCATATAATGTGTAGAAGGGTCATATGTAGATGGTGTGAAATGATGATTACAAACATGGTAATTTTTCATCTACTAGGTCATTTTGAGATGATGATTACAAACCAGTGCTAACCCATTAAAGGTTATAATCATTGGTGCCTAATGTGGGGTGGACAATTTAAATCAAGTTCGTATCAAAGTACAATTTAGCTCATTTTAGTCAAGGTTAGTTAGAAGAATTAGCTATTGGTTTCTACCTTCAATTTCCTCTGAAAATGAATATGTACGTGCTTTTGAGAGACATTATAGGAATAAGGTCCAAGTTTTTGATGAAAATGTGCTATGAAAGTAAAGGGTTTTAAAGGAAAGCATGTACAAGGCACAGTTGAGCCAAATGTTCTTCAATAAGGGCCTAATTATTTGGGTCTTGGTTATGGAAAACATGGAAAATGCTCCAAAGCCAAGGAGGCTTGTGAGGTTTGTGTTCATGATGAATGGAACATGTACATAGTTTACCTTAAAGTTGTTGTGTTTTACGGATATTAAAATGAATAACTTCTATTTAGATCCATTCCAGAGATTGACTGCAGGGGCATTTACTAGATATGTCACCTTTCATAAAAGATGAGATCCAGAGGCTACCTGGCCCTTTACAGACTCTGTCTATAGAACTTGTAGAAGTAAACACTAGAGGCATTAAAAATATCAAAGAACGTTTTCATGCTCAGACATGGGAATGTGTCTCTTTCCCTACGCAAAAAAATAGTTCTTGAGGTAGTTAATCTTCATAGACATGTCATCAAGCAAGTCAATGTGATCATCCCTCCTTCCCTCCCTTGTAAAATAATTATGTTTTGCGGGTGAGAAAGCCAAAATATGGAGACAATTATCACCAAATACAACGTACGATTATGCATGATGGAGAATATATAGCGCTTTCCCTTGTTAATATATTTAATAATCTCAATATTTATTTAAAAGTATCAATAGTATTTCGGCGACATCACATTGTTAAAATCTCATGGTCGAAATACTATTGATACTTTTAAATAAATATTGAGATTATTAAATATATTAACAAGGGAAAGCGCTAGAGATTCTCCATCATGCATAATCGTCCGTTGATGCTTATAGAGTGAAAAAACTGAAACAATCAACTTGTAGGGTCATTTTAATGGGGGGTGGAGAATTCAGGTCTTTGCAAATTCAAAGTATCGTGCATGTTGCATGAAGCAAGATGTTGAAAGTAGAGTTATGTTAGACACACTTAAATGAAACAAATATGGAAATTTGTACATGAGCTCTATTATTTGACTTAAAAGTCAATTGTTTGAAGAGGCATGTTTTGTCAACTTGTGTTTGGTTGATGGTTTTGTACACCAATATGTAAGAGTACATGGACATATTCACATGATGTGATTTTTTTTTTCTTTGAAGGAGAAAAATGATGTGTTTTCAGTTTGATGGTTTTGTTTGTGACAAGACGTCAGAAGATTTTGCGAAGGTCCACTCTTGAGAGAGAGCCTCATGATTACAACCTATTCGTGAGAATCAAATGGGAGTGCATCCTTATTTTGAAACAAGTAGGATTCTAAGCTACCTGGGACTCAAACATTCAATAAATTCAAAAAAATTAAATATTACTTAAAATATGAATTTGGATGTGAAATAATCATAGCTAAATGTGAAAACAAAAATTATATATATTTGTTTTAACTCCAATGTACTATGGGGTTTAAATCTATGATACTATGGGAAATAGAGATCTATCCAAAAAGTATTTCTTTCAATATCAGTATAAATATACATAAAGTCTTGAATATTCTGCAATTTAATGAAACAATAATTAATAATCCATCTTTGAAACCATCTAAATAATAATGAAATAACACATATGTGGAAACCAACAAGCACCATCAATTTACCAACCAACCAAATCCCCACTGATGGCAAGGGTTAGGCTGTTACATTTTATCTACATATAACCCAAATGATTTGGTTGTCCTTTGTGCTACTTCTTAGAAAAACTGCAAGATGAAAGTTAAGGAAATTCACGATTGCGAAATTCTAGGTGTCAAAGAGGTGTAAGAAAAAGGAATAAAATAAAATAAAATAAAAATAATTTAGCTCCCAAGGTCTCCAACGAGGAACCAAAGCATATTTCTTTGTCAAGTTTGTCCTTAGAAAAGCTACAACATGAAAGCATGAGAAATTCACAATTACAAGATTCTAGGTGTCCAAGAGCTTAAAGGATAAAAAATAATGAAAAAAACTGAAAACTTGAACTCGTAAGGTGTACAACAGGGAAACAAAGTATATTTCTCAAGGCCATTTTGTACTTAGAAGAGAAGCAAGATGA
The DNA here is from genome assembly GCA_034641835.2 of Pinus albicaulis. NCBI lineage: Eukaryota > Viridiplantae > Streptophyta > Pinopsida > Pinales > Pinaceae > Pinus > Pinus albicaulis. The sequence goes on along the minus strand of CM076582.1, from coordinate 449,406,165 downwards.
AAATAGAGAAGATTCACAATTGCAAGATTGTAGGTGTCCGAGAGCTTAAACAAAAAACTCAAGTTCCGAAGGTCTACAGAAGGCATGAGAGGCTTAATATTAAGCAAAAATAACCACCAAATATCTTCCTTGAGAAAAAAAAATAAAGGAAATAAAGAGTCACCAAATAACTAAAACATTGTTGTTTTGTGGAACCAAGATATAGTCAACAATATATGTGCTACACAAAAACAAATGTAAACACAATGGAAAACTGAAACATATCTCACTATCAAATTCGTGAATTCTTATTTTAAGATGGTAGAACTTAAGTCTCAATTGTAATTGGATTCTTTCTAAAGTGTAATTCCAAGCTCATTAAGCATACTAGGTGACCAAATTTTTAAAGTAACTTGAGATTCACAACAAGAGATACACAACATGCACCACAATACACAATGTGCCCTTGTAGATAAGGATTTAGACAAATATACTTCAACAAATATGGAATCAACCTTCAAAAAGAATGATATAATGGAAGCAATATATCAATACTAGTGTCCTTTTTCATTCCTTAATAGCTATGATGACCAGAAACTTGAAATGCTAGAGATTTTAGCACTTGAGAATGGAATGGACCAAAAAATTATTGACTACAATTGTTTGGTGACCTTCAACTTTATGGAAAATGTAGGACTACAGGGAAGTTCTCTTTGAACATGAAATATGTAATTTCATTCCAATTACCGATAAATAATATGTTTTATTTCTGAAATTATATATATATATATATATATATATATTGATGTCCAATGAATGACCACAAGGTTGGTCAATAGGATTCAAAAGTATAGACAATGTGATTGCATATTTATATTTCAAATTAAAATCAAAATTTTATAAAGTGCCTAAATCTTCTTCAAAGATTAACATTTCTAAGATTAGTGGAATCACTAAACAACATCATAAAAATATAACAATAGAATAGCGTACATGCATCTATTCTATGGTTATCCCTCTATCCTTGTAACCTAGATCTATTTAAACATTAGCAGTTTTAGGAGGAGATCCCATGTCAGGTCTAACTTTGAATGAGTTGCACAAGGACTAACTAACTAACGTACATATGTGAGAAAGAGATTAACAAGAAGTATATAAATGAAAAAGTAAGACAAGGGAAAAGCAGAGTAAGACATGAGAAGAGTAAGAAAACGCTAGAGCAGAGTAGAGTAAGACATGAGAAGAGTAAGAAAACGCTAGAGAAGAGTAGAGTAAGACATGAGAAGAGTAAGAAAACGCTAGAGTAGAGTAGAGTAAGACATGAGAAGAGTAAGAAAATGCTAGAGCAGAGTAGAGTAAGACATGAGAAGAGTAAGAAAACGCTAGAGCAGAGTAGAGTAATACAAGAGAAGAGTAAGAAAAGGCTAGAGCAGCGCATTTTTATAGAAATTCAATCCATTGTCCTTAACATGCATGATCAGAATATTTTTCTCATACAACAACTATAATGTTATCATTTCCTATACCAAAGATTAATTATACACTGAAAAATTCCATCTCAAATTGAAAATTATGCATATGTAGCATGTCGAGAGAGATAGAAGCATAGGAAGGCTTTTGTATTGACATATTTTGGTCAACCTATAGAGCATGTACATGCTACAGTGTGACATAAACTTCAGATAGCCTTTTGTTGAAGTTCTAGGAAATGTCTCTACTTATTTGCACTATGTAGCTTTTAATGTTGCAGGGAGGAAAAAATTACCCGCATTTGACATCAAGTGAATGGAAACCTTTTTTTTCAGTAAGAACAGATAATGTATTACACAACACAGGAACAGAACAGATAATGTATTACACAGCACAGATAATGTATTAATGTATTAGTTGGTTTGGAATTGACTACCATATTAACACGCTACATGGCAAAGGTGAAAGGGTCTTGCAGACTGTACCACAACCATGAGATATTTTTTTTATAAAGTTTAGTGTCTATTGAAGTTGGATCTCTACTGTGCATTGCAAGTTGAGACCAGGCCATTGCCACACAAGCACTACACTAGATTATCCTTAGAAAATTCCAAACTCCACAAAACTTTTGCAGTGAAAATCGAATCACTGTGTGTCTTGGGAATTCGGCAGATCAGGCTTGATGTCATGGAGCCAAGCAGGCTTATGTCAAAATATGTGAAAATATAATCACTGTGTGTCTTGGGAATGGAGCAGATCAGGCTTGATGTCGTGGAGCCAAGCAGGCTTATGTCAAAATATAAAGGTTGTGCGCTAGGAAGGAGAAGTATGTCAAGTTTTCTATCTGAAAGTTGGTATTTAAGTAAGTTTAGTTCGAAAAAAATTCTTACGTAACAATCTTACATTTTGATAAGATTATGAATAATTTTGGCAAAGATTTTCTAAAATTTAGAAAATAGTAGCTAAACTTTAGGTTAGTCCTAGCTCCTCTTCGAGGAAGGCCGAATGGTCTAGTATTAAAAACCTTCTACTGTGCACATGTAATGACTTTGTAATGGCTTTGTTTCTATTGAAATGGAGCATTTAACTTAATTTCTCAGATTAAAATTAATATTTGTTTGATAATTTTTCCCATTTTCTATGGGAACAATTTAAAAGAAAGAGAAATTGGAATATATTAGAAAAGTTAGGCCAAATTTCATAAGTATTATGAGGAGACTAACAATTTACATAAAAAACTAAACATACATAAGGATATATCAGATTCGTAATACCCGATGACCGAAGAGTGCGACCGTGGCAAACACCAGCGCGGCGACGAGGATGACCGTGGCAAACACTAGCGCGGCGACGAGGAGTTGCGGCGACGAGGAGCTACGGCGACGAGAAACAGCGACAACAACAGCGACAGAGAAAACGCGGGAGAAACAGCGACAGCAACAGCGACAGAGAAAATGCGGGAACAATAAACCACATAACTTTGCGGGCGATTTATTTATAAAAAATAGTTCGGCCGAACTATTTTAAATGTAAAAGTTCGGCCGAACTTTAGTTGCCGGTTTTCCAATCTCCGGCAAAAATTATGTTTGCCCGCGCCGTCAATAAGCCGTCAGGCTAAACGGAATCACGAGTTCGGCCGAACTCGATAAAATGTTCGGCCGAACTATTTCCGAAAAAAGTTTTCCACCCGCAATTCTCACAAAAGTGTAACCCAGGTTCACGTTTCCGCCCCTTATCTACTTGCAATTATTACAACACATACTCGGATTACATTGAACTGTGGTTCACATTCACATAAGTTAATAATTTCTTTGATTACTCTATACGAATTTAACCATAAGGATTCGACACTTAGGATGTCGCAGCAACGAGACTGACATGTTAGTACAGACATTAATCTTCTGGGTACATCATTGGACTAACCATGCGTTCGCTAGCTAGCATATAGAATCAAATTATCCCAAGGATTTTAGCCCGTACCTGCAATTACATTTGATTGATAATATTATTGATTTATATTAAAATGGTTCGGTCAAGTTAATTACTTCGGTGATTAATGCCATGCCTCGGGTGGCGCTACGGTCTCCATCTGTCATGGTTTACTGGCGCCCTCTCCATTGTTGGATTTGTATCCCTCGTGATCGACGAAGATCCGGGTAGATGAGGTGGGTTAGGGTAACTACCCACCCCCACCTCCCGCCAATGTCCCATTGCTATGTTACGTTGATGCAGAGAGCTCGGCTCTGCAACTACAATTTTCTGGCCATGCCTCCGCCGCGAGAGCTCCGCTAACCTCATGGATCTATGAGTTATTCTTTCCTTGTCGTTATCCTTTCTTATTTGATGGGTAGAGCAGGGTTAAGCTGCATTCGGCGCCTTTGGGATGGCTCTGCAGATCGAGTTGTACTGTGCAAGTATTTTTCTGCCTTCCATCTTGGCAGTTGGCTCATCGCTTGTTATTGCGGCTCCAAGGTTTGAACAGGCCTCCATTATCATCAAAATATTCCTCCATACTTGACTTTGTGGTAAGATTTCATATCAGTTTTCTCATAATAGTTTACATAGAGATTAAGAACAGGGTCTTGTTTTACCTTCTTGGTTTTATAGCAGTTTCTAACTTTGCGACATTTTTTTTTCTTGTTTGGACCTGGCTAGGCACAGTCTGGTATTCTTGGGACATTCCGGCATGAAGACTCGACGTCAGCTCGATTTCTCCTTGTTGACGGTAATAGCCATTCATCGTTCTCCTCGGTACTCAGCCCATAATGTTTCACAGAGTAACATTCGACCTTCCTCTACTTATCTTGTAGGCGAGGTTTCCTGGCTTTCGGGTGCTTGAGACCCAATTGAATGCTTAGTTTTTATTTGGGTTTTTAGTTTGACTGTGATCACTTTTGGGTTCGGCCCTATTTCAATATATGTCGACCGGAATTATCCTCGGTTTCTCCAGAACTATTTTATGAGGGTTTTTAATTCCTAAGCTACACCTCTGGTTTTCCAAATATGTAAATGTACTTATGTTTGTTTTCAGTAACGCAAACTGTGTCTACACAGTCGGTTTTATTATATTATGGGTTCTTCAAGATTTGTGTTGGTTTGGCTGTGTAATTCATTTTGAAATCCAATGTTAATATTGAATGATATGCTGCGACGTTTTCTCTGGAAAGATTTAGTTTCTTATGTGGATCAAAGACTCGGTTCATTCCAGTTTTCAAGTTCTAATAATTTATTAATTGCACAGTTTTGGTTAACATTCCTCGTTCTTATTCATTTTCAAGCATTCTAGTTTAGTTAACGCATATAAATTCTTCAATTGCTACTCGTTGTGCCCTCCCATTTTTCTGGCACAGGTTCCGTTGGGACTGGAACCGAGACCCTGTTATTGGGTTCTGGTTCTAAACCTACAATTGACCGGTTCTCCCATACCTTGTGTGTTATCTATCCTACATGGAAATTAACCAACTTTATACAGTTTCTGGTATTTTGCATAAATTTCAATTACAGTAGTTTGTATTTCTCATTTTCACTATGGTAGCTTATATTCTACATTGTACACTTCTGTAACATGTGTTTTTTTCACATATTTCTTACAGTAGTATATAATTTACATATTCATTACAGTAATATGTATATTTTCCCAGATTCGCTACAACCACATATATTCTACAAATTCATTCTAGTAATATGTATTTTTACATATTCAACACATTCATCTGTTTTCTACATTATTTGCTATTGTAGCATGTGTTCATTAGTAATTTTCACATATAGTAGGAAAGTTAAGGGAAAGAAAGCTTTGCTTCATCATTTAATATTTCTTTCTTACCACACATGCATTCTCAACTATTTTCTAGAATGAATTGCTTGGTGAATTTGTTGTTCTTCTTTGTTTCAGTACATAGAAATTCAAATGTATATATATTCGCATTTCTTTGTTGTACTATAAAATTTTCAACACTAAATGAAAAACATTAAACAGTAAACTTAAGTGCATTTTGTACTCAGAGTACAGGTTTTTCCTCAGTAACTATCGGTCCACCCAACCTTGAGACAACTCAGAACAAGCATCCACTGCTTAACCCCATACCCATTCTACACAGAATGCTATTCCCTCCTAGGATTTTTCCTTAAATACTTTTTGGGAAGGTAACTGCCAGAACTGTCTCAACCTCTTCCTGAGTTTCTTGTAATATTTTACCACACAGTTACTTTTACCTTTTACTCAGGCAAAATTATCATTTAATTAATTTTTTTAGATAAAATTCATGTATTAATGTCATTAACAAATGCCGCATTCTTTACCCATTCTGAATCTGTCATAACAACTCATGTAACAATAAGTAAAAAGCAAAAGAATAAAACAGGAGGTTAGAGAAGATGCTAAAAGTGCAAAACCATGATTAAATAGAAAAATATTATATCATTAGGGAAAGTGAAGAACTTTAAGGATTTAATCTTTTTTGTTAATAAATATTTATTAATTAATTTGACATAGATTAAATTCCTTTCTTGTCCATTCCTTTCAATCACTTCATCTCTCCCTTTTCATTATTATTATTTTTTAATTCTTTTTTTTTCGCAATATTCAATATAGTCTAATCTTTAATAATATTGTATTTAATTTCTTCCTTATTTTCATTATAATTCAATCTAATTTATTTTTATTTTTATCTAATTTATTCTATTTTATTCTTTCTTAACGGGTTGTGCTAATGGGACTTGAGGACCCATCTTAGGTAGCCCTTCTGAGGAGGTCCATCTTCAACGAATTGTGCTAGTGGGACTTGAGGACCCATCTTAGGTAGCCCTTCTGAGGAGGTCCATCTTCAACGGATTGTGCTAGTGAGACTTGAGGACCCATCTATTAAGATTATTTGTCTAAGTTAGTTAAATTAATTATCAGTATTTCAATTTGTTTTTTTTTCCGTATTTTTTTTTTTAAAATACTACTTATTAATATTTATATATAACCAGCCTAGATCCATCTTAACTCAAGATCTACCAAGCACCCAAATGATCAAATCTCTTTTTACTCTAAAAGAGGTTTGCATATCAAAAGATTTGATTCCTCTTAGCTTTTGGAGTTAAGATGGATCTAGGTTGGTTTAATTTGTGCCTAGGCTACATTCCACATGAATACCATGAGTTCTCAATACAATGGACATTTTTCTTTATTTGATTATTTTTGTTTTTTATTTTATTTTGACCAAATTAAAATGTTTACATTACATTAACTTAATCTTTTAATTTAATTTAATTTTAATTTTTATATAATTTTTGTTTGTATAGGGTTGTTTTTATTTTGTTACTTTTATTTTTTCTTTTTATATTTTGATTGAGTTAAAATATTTACATTACATTAATATTTTTATTTAATTTAATTTACTTTTAATTATTATGTAATTTGATTTAATCAAAATATTAAACATTACATTACAACATTTCTATCATACTCTATTAGAGAAAGCCTCTATCTTTTTATTGATGATGATGATGATGATGGTTAACATCCACTCAGACCAATCTTTGGTCTATCGGACCTAAAGAAAAGAGTTATTTAGTTTGATTTAAGATTTTATTTCTATGCTCAAACAACTTAGAGAAAAACCTCCCAAGCTCACTATAATTTTGACATCTTAAAAGGCTAGGATGGTCAGTATTGCAACAAAGATTATATTTCTGTTTTTATTATTATATTTTTTATTTATTTTTAATTGAATGATTTGTCTAATCCTTATTTTTATTGTTTAATTTAATTTAATTTTAATTGTTTGACTTAATTTATTCTAATTTATTTTATTTTATTACAAATTACCATCGTTAATTATTACTATTATTTATTTCCAACAGTTATATTTTAAATATTTCTTTTTATTTCATTTTGAAAAATATCTTTTATTATTTTAATTTTTAATTTTTTTACTTCTATTTCAATTTGTTATTTTAAGTTTAATTTAATATTTTATGTTAATATTTATAATTCCTTCATTAATTTAATTACGCCGTAAGGTGTTTATTTGAAAACAACTCACCTGTTGTCTACCTGTCCTTCGTTTGCATCGTTAGATGTTTTGTTAGACGATTAAAATATCCTCAAACGTTGATTTGAATTCGGTATTTAAATTCAGTTTTGATTGACGAGGTGGCAATAAATCCTTGAATTCGATATTTCGGTGGCAAAAAATCCGGCCTTGGTTCCTAAGGCATGGATCTAACTACCCTCATTGACCAAAGTTAGTTAATGGTACTCATTAACCTTCCTCGCCCTCCCCACTAGCATTAGCCACGCGCATCAGCAGATCTTGATTCTGCTAATTGAATCTGGACGATTCATCGGCGCGACAGTGAGGCAGAGTTGATGCAAGGTATCCTCTTTCTTCCATTTTCATTTCAGATGTTAAGTTTCTTTTTATTTCAAAATTTTCCCCCTTTTTGAGGGAAATAGATAGGGTTTTACCTTTAGTAGCTTGCACAGATAAAGAAAATCGTACCAGGACAGCTATTATAAGGGCGATCGCGATCGTGAAGGACAACAACTCTTTGCTTGTGAAACCGAACAGCAACAACAGCGTCAAGTTCCAGTTTAGAGTAGACAACGATCTTTATACTTTGCATTCATTCAGGTTTTTAGGTATGGCTTCTCCTTTCCGTTCTTATTTAAGTTTGTATCTATGTCTGGAGCCGTCAATTCTTTTTGAAGTCTCAACAGAGGGTTAAAGAAAGCATAAAAATACATTAAAAGGGAGAATACAGACTTCAAGGGAACTGCTTTGTGCCTCAAAGCTTGATTCTTCATAAGCTTTTATGGTTCTTTTCTGTTCAAGATTTTATATTTAGCGGAAATCTCTCAATAATGCAAAATTTTTGCAATAATTTAATATTAAGCTGCAGTATCTTAAAAATGCAATAATTTTTTTCATAAAGGTGCTTGATATAGTCATGTGACTTTGCATAAAGGTATAGACAGCTATGACAATATTGGGGTTTTCTTCCCGGCTGTTTTTATGTTAGAGATCAGTTCCATTAACTCATGGTTTGTTTTTGGCAGGCGACCCATATAAGTTTGTTCTTCCTCCTACCTGAAAACAAGTTCGAGTTGTTAACATACTTTAACATAACTATAGTGACGCGAAGTGCGTTGAGCCTTGGGTGGAGGAAAAGTTTAAAGATTAACTGGGCGGGTAATCGCAGCTGGTTCGATCTGCCAGGAAGATGACCCCAGAGAAGTTGAAACAGAATTTCATGACAGATATTCAGATAATTTTATAGCGAACAATGGGTACTTGGAAAGATAGAGAAATGCTTTTTGAAGTCGAGTGTAGGAAATCAAGTGCAAATGATAGCCTATTATCTTTTAATTCTTATATTCATTTTGTATGGTTAGTCTTTTTGGCGTTAACATTACACAAAGGCAAGGTGGATTTTGATCTGTAAGATATACAAAGCAATAGAGAAGAGGAAAACCAATTTTAATAGAGCACAGAAAAGTGGTTTACTGGTGAGAGTATCAGATGAAGAAGAAAACCTTTCGGAGATTTCATCATTTCTTTACTTTTCAGTGGTAATGAAACTACAACCAAGATGATGTTATTCGCCGTAAATTTTTTATAGGTTGTCCTAAAGCTTTGGAGCAGTTGAGTATAAATTTCAGCCTGAATTATGGCTATTCTGATTACACGATCGATAAATTTATAGGATAAATCACATGCTAATAATATTCTTTTGACTTGTGTGATGATGGATTGATACAGGTTGAGTATGATTCATTGAGAAGAAAATGAACAAAGCAGAAAATATTGACGTGAGATGATTACAAGTAATATTGGCATGTGCAACAATTCTCAACGACACTGGTTAAATGAGACCATAATATTAATTTATAAACAGAAATGTATGGATAATCGAGTCCTGTGATTCCACATGTTCATTTATGTGATTATGAGGGCTTTTATTGTTTTAATTTGATATTCTTCTTCATATATATATATATATATATATATATATATATATATATATATATATATATATATATATATATATATATATATATATATATATATTATGGTGATGTTTTTGATTCTGAATATGATTCCGATTGCGATAACTCTGAAGAATCTCATACCTGCACACAGTCGTCACCTTTCACGTCTGTACGTTGTAAGCGAAATTACCGACAACATTAACAGTAAACACCCATCTCCCAATTTTTGTTTTTCATGGGTTCCTACGAAGTGATAAGAGTGACATGCTGACCTCTTCTAAATGGAATCACAGTGTTCACAATTTTACGTCACCTGTTAAATGCCAACGTTTCAATAATGTATTCTGTAATGATCCAATTTAAAATCCCTTGGTATAAACAATATTGATTACATTATCAATTACCGAGTGGTTTCATTGACGAGGGAACGTCTAAAAGCTGGGAATCTGCGTTCATGACACTATAGCCCATGAAATGCTTTGAAGGAATGACTTTAATGCATACGTCAAAGAATATGTATTTTTTTTTCATATTGTAAATAATCTAATAATGTCATGGTTAATATTGTAAATAATCTAATAATGTCATTGTTAATTTTGACGACGTTATACGTTTTTTATTTGATATTACAATTAATAATTATAATTTTATTTTATTTTTAAAATTACAATTAAGTTAGAAATTAAATTGGTTTATGAGATTTTCTATGGGTAAGATATGAAATCTTTTTTAAGGCATTTTGATTGTTAAAGTTTATGATTCTGAGGTGAATTTATGTGGTGAAGTATTTTTGGTCTCAGATTTAAATGTGAATTCTAACCTTGAATGAATTTATAATTCTTGAACATGTGGGAATATGTTAGGGATCTTGACTAAATATTTATAGTTCTTAAACATCTTGAGAATATTTTAGGGATCTTGAGTGAATTTATAATTATGGAATATCTCGGAAATATTTTAGGGGGTTTTGAGTGAATTTAAAATTTCTAAAGATGTAGGAAATATTTTAGGGGTTTTGAGTGAATTTATAATTCTTAAATCTATGGAGAATATTTTAGGATAACTTTTTAAGAAAATCAAACTTGTGAATTTTTCTGGGTGAAATTTTTTGAAGAATCAAACTTGATGTGGTTTCCATAGAAATGAAATGAATGTTGAGTATATTTAAGTTACAATGTCAAAAAAATTCACTTGGTTAATTGCCTCAACACATAACCAAGTGCATAATCTCTTTTTATTTATTTAATTTCTTTTTACTTAATACTTTTATTTTATTTGTTAAAAGCTTGGGTCATAATTTCTTTTCATTTATTTTATTTCTTTTTCTTTTACTTTTTACTTTTTTTTTATTTGTTAAAATTATGCATCTATGTAGTAAGGGGAAGATTGGAAGACAAAAAGGTCACCCTAGAAAGTCTTTATTATTTCATTAATTTATTAAAGGCAAAAAGAGAAGAAAGAGAGATGGAACATAAACTAGAATTAGCTAAAATGTTTGATAACAATTTTTTATTGTGAGAAAATATAATTTTAGGGCTCAAGGAATTGCACAAAATGAAAGATAGGTTACAATAAATGTAAAACCACACTAATTGACCTATATCATGAGTGCAATAAAATAGCCTTGAATCTTATAATTCATAGTAAAGAGGAGATAGATGATTACACATTTGAAATAGTAAAAGAAGAATGAAAATATAAGTGGTAAATTGAAACCAACATATTTCATAGAAGCAAGAAGGAATTGCAAAAAAATATAATTTTAGGGCTCAAGGAATTGCAAAAAATGAAAGATAGGTTACAATAAATGTAAAACCACACTAATTGACCTATATCATGAGTGCAATAAAATAGCCTTGAATCTTATAATCCATAGTAAAGAGGAGATAGATGTTGACACATTTGAACTAGTAAAAGAAGAATGAAAATATAAGTGGTAAATTGAAACCAACATATTTCATAGAAGCAAGAAGGTTGGGAAAGACACTTGAGAACAAAAATAGATTGGTTTGTGTTAGAGTAAGATATATTGACCATAAATTTGACATAATCAGTAACTAGAAATTGCACCATATGTTGCAAAGGAAACGTTGTAAAGCAATAACATAGGAAAGAGTAGTATAGAGGAAATTCTCTCACATGAATCATGCAGGATAGCGAGTGAACAACAAGATTGGGCTATTCAGTTACATAAATTGGTTCATTTTTAGATAAGATTAGTGCTTTGTTCCTAAGATGAAATATCATCATTCAAGAAGTTTAGAAAATGAGGTGTTTGATTCTTCTCTAAGAACCATAAGTATCAAAGTACCAAAACACATATTTTCAATGGGAAAACAACAACACATCTATGGTATAACTTAGCTATTTAATGATATAGCTTACAAAACCTCCTGATATACACATAAATAATTTCATCATTTTTCCTCGTAATCATAATTTTTCATTTTTCAAAAATTTCAATAAAAAAAACTAATTACATCATTTAAATAATCCAACATAAACCTCAATGTGTAATTATAATCTTTACCTCATATCATTAAAAACAAATGAACATTAATTTACATCATAGCATTAAAAAAAACAAGAACATCCTTAATGGCTACTCAAAAGAAATGAACATTAATTTGTGTGACAACAATAAAAATACATTAACATTAATGGGTTACTATGAGAATATATAAACACCTTAAAGCACTGAATAACCCTTTCAATTTAAAAAATATATTATCATATTTATCAAAAGAATACATGAACATTAATGGGTTGCTATGAGAATATATAAACACCTTAAAGCACTCAATAACCCTTTCAATTTTAAAAATATATTATCACATTTATCAAAGGAATATGTGTTACAAGATTGGGCTATTCAGTTACATAATTTGGTTATAACTACATATGTTAATATCATTTTTAGATAAGTATCAATTCTTTTGCACAATGTTTTTTTTGTTTATGTATTCCTAGGCACTATGGTAAAGGTGACGCATAGGGTGAGGTACTTGGTTGAAGTAATATCTACTCCAACAATGGTCCTAAGATGAAATATCATCATTCAAGAAGTTTAGAAAATGAGGTGTTTGATTAGTATAACCCTTTATTCTCTAAGAACCATAAGAAGTTTAGAAAATGAGGAATGGTCGTAAGATGAAATATCATCATTCAAGAAGTTTAGAAAATGAGGTGTTTGATTAGTATAACAATTTATTCTCTAAGAACCATAAGAAGTTTAGAAAATGAGGTGTTTGATTAGTATAACGATTTCTTCTCTAACAACCGTAAAATATCGAAATACCAAAAAACATATTTTCAATGGGTAAAAAGAGATTAGATCAAAACCACTAAGAATAAAAACTTATCACCCAATATATACTTGAAAAATATAAATACTTAAAATATATATATCACAAATACATATAAATATTTAAAACCATAATAATATCAAAAATACAATTAGTTTTCATATTTTCATTTAATTAATATATATATTTCAACAATACAAAAAATAATAATATCATACTTAACTATAATTATGAATTATTTGTAAGCCTAATCATTTATTATACATTGGTTTTTAAGAACTATTATCAACTAGTATGTATTTCAAACATATAAATATAACATGCTCATATTCCTTTAAAAATATATCATAAATAATTAAAATTATACAAATGACCATGACAATATCACAAATAGTCTTTTGGAGACACCATCAATTAGAATATATTTAAAAACCAAGTTTTTTATAATTGTCCTTATTATATATTTTAACAATACAAATAATAATAACAATACAAGTAACTATAATCATGACTTTTTAAAAATATCATAGCATTCTAAAAATATATCACAAATAAATATTAAGTATCCAAATGATAGACATAATATCAATAATAATTGTAAGCTTTATTATTAAATATGAAACACTTGCTCAAATTTCATTTTGTTCAATGGCTTGTAATGATAATAAAATGTATAGTCCTTTGAATTGTGAATGTGTAAGAAGTATCCAACCATAAATATGGTTGGATACTCACTCAAAGGACTATTGGATATGAGCACATTGAAGTTGTACAGATTAAGCTTGAACTATGAAAAGGAAAAAAAATCTTTAGAACCACTTCAACAATGAAAGAAGAGTAGGTTGACATAATTGAATTCTGATGTTGATAAAAATATATATTTTTTTCCTAAACTAATATTTGACCGAGATACATTGTAGAAATCTTGAATCCCGAGTAAAGTTGGCATATACAAATAAGGTGTGGAATCGTGGATAAATTCCAACCATCAAGTAGAAAATACTTCAAACACAAGTGTTTCCAGTGCAAATACATATTGATCTTTAACCAAAAGACCAAATCAAGGTCTTCTGGTCAATAATTGGTAAGGATAAAGATATTTTCTATCTCTACAATGCATTCTTTGGCAACTACACTAAATAACCAAAAAGAGATAACTTGATACCATGGATACTCCTATCATGTCAATGATGCAATTCCTAAGAACCCCTCTTTAACTAAGATACAAATATCTACTTACACCCTTTGGAAACATTTTCCCCCACTTTCAATGTCATCATGGAAGATTAACAATTTAATGCTACTCTTTCCTACA